>OX451213.1:12187106-12701794 GCA_949628255.1 Macrophya alboannulata
AGATGTTCTCCTGATACCAGGAGCAATTTTTCGACTTAGAATTTCAAAATTCGGACTAGTGTGAGTTTGGAAAACTTTCCAAACTCACCCAGTCCCACTTGAGCACGTTTCCAAACTCACCCAGGTATCAGGAGAACATCTGACCCGAGGAGGTGTGCTGGATTTTTCGCGGGAAAAATTGGGCACCTTATTGTATGCAACCATATCATTAGACGCAGCTAATTCATCGATTCAAAATTGTTGTTCATCGAAAAATCACGCCGTGTCTTCCTACGATTATTAAAATTCACTTACCTCATTCAATATCTGTAATAAAGAGTGGCAGGCAGGGGAGAGTGGAAAATAACGAAGTGATTAATAATAGGTATATCTGGGAATTTATTGCTACAGCATCGATACAATATTTCTTATTGTCAATGTATGTAGTACATACAAAATGTAGTTATTTCTGATAAGTAAGACAAAATTAATTAATTCCCAGAAAATGAGAAGCTAACTATGTGGAGGTGGAACTAATTATTAGTATAAATGGGAATTCATTGATCTAGCATCGATATAATTAATTATTACTCATTGTCTCCGGTCTCCGTAGCCCCTGTCCCAATCGACCACACTCTGTCGCCTTATACATAATACACAGTCTTTCTGAAATTATTCACTCTCTTTCGCCCAATCAGATTCAAATTTTCCTAAAATTACACAATTAATCTAGAGGCCCTCTGCATCGGAACGATGTAGCGATAAAAAATTCAAAATGCGATAAAGTATTTGTTTGTGTTTCGCAAAATATTTTCGATTGTTTCCCAATTCATCGACTTCATACCAAATTATACAAAAGTAACAATGTATTGGGAAAAAAAAAAGATTCAACGATGAATATTACTTTTTGTAAATAATTTATTCAATGTAATACATCGCTTAAAAAAAAAAAACGACATATTTAATATTCTTTTTTGATGAAAAACATCGTGACTCTTAACTATTGCTATGTTGCTTTTGGAATTGCGTGTTATATCTTCTTTGCAGTTCTTCCTCCATTGCTTGAATCTGTTCTCTACTTTGTTCTTGAGTCATTTGCTCCATCAATTCATGATTGTAGGTGGAATGAAGCATCAATGCTAAGACCCCAGCTCGCGTAGCCATGTTCGATCTAATTTGTCTTTCCTGTTCCAGTAATTCGTCAATTTTTAACCACTGTCTTACTCGTTCCATGTCGATTTCAGCACGCCTCAATTTTTCCCAAACGTAATGTTTAAGACAACTTTTTTTCGGCGCACGACAAAATTCGCCGGTTGTATCGAACACGTTGGTTACCAAAGGGCAACCGCATACTTCAGTCGCGCTTACTTTAGGATCCTTGCAATGTTCCGGGCACAAAACACGCAAGCGTTTGCAATAGGTTCGATTTACGGGATTGTAGAAGTCACAAAACATTACTTGACCCTCTATACGTGTCTTGAATATCGAACCAAACGAGGCCTGGGATTCATACTGCAACAAAAATAATTCATATTATTATTATAAACAGAAAGAGCCTTGAAATTCATTTTCTATCGTTTTTTCTGTTGCATTTGTTCATCATTTTGTATTCTTTTCTGAACATTTTAGCAACAAGCATTCAGTTCATTCCGCAATTCAAATTGTCTTGCATTTTGCGCAGGATTACATGTCTATCTTGTAGAAAAAAAAAAGTTTCCTACAAATGTAATGTATTTATTTTGTATAGAAATCTGCAGTAAATAATAGGGGTTCCTATTCCAAGAACAAAAATAATCTCATAAAAACCCGATAGAAACCATATAAAAATTCAAAACCCATAGCATTGTGAAATGTCCCCCTTGGAAACATACGAATTTTGTCTGAAACATTATTCACTATCTAGCTTATTTTTCGAGATATTGGTCTGGGAAAATTAAAATAGCTTTTAAAACGACTCCTCATCAAGATATCTATCAAGGGAGTTATACCCCGAATGAGTAATACCTTGTTAAAACATTTTTCCATATGTTTGATAGCAGTCCGAGAATGTATTTCATGTCCGCAAGTGATGCAGTACATGCTCATTTCCGTATCATCTAAATCGTCGATATCAGTTTTTGGATCAATACTAGCTTGCTTAGCCCTTTCCAAAATTCGGTCAAGTTCCATATGTCGTTTGTCCAATTCTTGTAAAATCCTTCTAACATCGTTCTGTTGTTTTCTAACCATTTCCAAAGCTCGTCCATTGTTCTGTTCAGCTACGCAAGAGGTCAAAGACCATTCTTGAATCCTCTGCGGTAATACTTGGTATATTCTATTGGTAGCCAATTTCATCCCGCATTCATCAGAACAATATTTACTACCAGTACGAGATTGCTTTGTACATGCTGGCCCGTAACACTGCCTAGGCTGTTCTAGATATTCGGCTCTTTCATTGCTGGAGTCTCTTTTTCGCTTTCTACCCGGTTTCGACCCTTTGTTATAGCCTTTCAAAGGCTTCGGAGGCGCCCCTAAAACTCTGCATGTTCTCTGTGCGCACCTTAACTTCAATCTAATAGAGGGACCGAATTTTTTCAAGTGTCTACAGGCGTCACATTTACCACAATTCTCTGATCTGATACAACCGGAGCATTCACCGCAACGTTTAGAAGACTTTTTTATAACCGTCGGATCCCACGGGGCATCGTATTCGTAACGTATTGATCTTTCCTTTTCTTTATACTTTTTGTATTTACGATCATCTTGGTCAGATTTTCGGGGTTTGTAACGGGTTACTAGCGTCGAATCCTCCTCTTTGCATCGCTAAAAGATAATCAAAATTAAGTTAGCAAGTTACAGAGGTAAAAGAGTAATGGTGAAAATTTTTTAAGCATTTTAAAGTTTCTGAAATGACGATCTTTACAGAATTTAGTATACAGGGTGTATTTTTTTCTATCCATATATTTTGAGTACGGTTCAAGGTATTGAAAAAATGTAATATACCACAAATAGATGGGACAAAGGGGGGCTTTATCTGGATTTATATGAAACTTCAATGGATCGAGGCTTTGAAAAAGATTAATTATTGTATTCGTTTGGTTCTTCAAGTAGAAGAAATTCACGTAATAAAAAGAAATACAGGTTTTCATTAGAAAAAAAAAGAAAAGAATTGACTTTGATATCTTTGAGGTGCCTCGATCCATTGAAATTTCATATAAACCCAGATAAAGTACCCCCTTTGTGCCATCAATTTTTAATATACTATTTTCTTCAATATCTCGAACCGTTCCTCGAGATATTTCAATTATCTCAAGATGAAAAATAGATGGAAAAATATGAAGTATAATGAAAATGATTATTGTATTATATATAGTTTGATCAGTTCATGAAAGTGGATTAAAAAATTCGATTCTTTCATCTTTGGTGTGTGATATATGAGTAAAAATATACTAACAACACAAAAGAATTGCTTTATGTGTTTGGCTTCCTTCTCAGTGATGTTTATACAGTCTCCGTGATACCATTCTTCGCAAGCATCGCACCCGCTGAAAATGTTGATAACGTTAATTAACGTAAATGAGGTTGATTTGTGATATTTTCTTTAAATTTATTAACAACGGTATTGCATCGCGTAGTTTATTGACAATATTCTTTATGCTTTATAACGCATAGTTGTAGTATGTATGAAACAAAAAAGAAATGAACACGCGTAGTTATACTTACATCATGAAACGCGAACTGTCGGAACTACGACAAATGCAATAAGCCTGACCGTCCTGTTTTAATAACGTTGCAATTTTACTCTTCCTTTCAGGCAACATGAACTGCTTAGCAATTTCCTCTTTCTGAAGAATAATTGTTATACTTATGATAATGGACTTGTTGTGATGTAAGGCTAGAGGGATTTTTCACTTTTATTACTTACCGAAAGACCGTGACGCCTCTTATCTCCCATTGTTACGTGAGCTTTGTTACGATAACGATTATAAGATGATAATATTTATTACGATTTAATAAACTTTCAGCTATCCGTCAATAACCATACGATTGTCATATTGTTTTCCTAACACGATACGACGAGCCGATGTAACTCAATGGTAATACAACGGTAGCTGCCATCTTGGATTTTATAAATAACCCATGATGCTCTGCGCGTTGCGCGGGGACTTTTGAAGTGAGGATATCTTCCGATCAATTACATTATTCGAGAAAACGGTCAAGGAAATAAACTGGACGATATTATGGCTGTTAGTTTTTTTCTTTGATTTTAGTTAAATAATTGACTTGAATGTTTCGTATTTACATGGAAACTAAATCTAATTTATGAAATACTGTTACGCGGAAGTTTGAAACTTATAGATCAATAACTGTCTTGATGTTTTGTGTATTTTAATTAATCTCGTCCTCAAGTAAAGACGTATATCCTTCAAAATTCAAATTACAAATACAAATATATAACAATATTTTAAATTAAATTGAATTAAATATAAGTAGATTCCATATTATGTATTAATGAACTTTTAATTTCACTTACCAGATCTCGTTACTGATTTCCGCTATAGGCTCTCTGCTTCTTAACATCTTATGTAAACCTTATTATATTTTCACCAATAAATTTGCTGTTTTTGTATGTTTCTGATTATGTTATTTCATCCAATCACTACCCGATTTCGAAATCCGGTATATAATTAGGTCCGGTTTTTCAAAAATGTATATTGACAGCTGTTTCGAAAGGAATAATTTTCTTTCAAAAACTCGAGTTCATGAAATAACACTTCCTTATTTTGAGTTCTACTGGTCTGGATATATATAATTTGAGTATCTTACTAAAAAAAAATGGATCATTTTTAATCGCAGTAATGATCATCGTGATCAATAATATTATTACAGATGGCTGAGAAATGAGTAAAATCGATATTGTAAATATTTAGAATCAAGAGAACTGCATTTTGCGTAAAAATTGATTTTTTTTTTTTTTTTAGTTATATCATTAATGAGGTTACCTATTTTCTTTAGTTCACTATGTTGCACTGGTATATGTATATATGCAAATATAACATGTTTGAGTTGATTTTGAAAATTGTAGCAAAAATTTAGAACAGCCGGCGAAGATGCACGACAGTCAACAATGAGTGATAAGATAACGCAGACGTCATTACACTGCAGCAAGAAAACAAAAATAAAAAAAAAAAAAAAAAAAAAATTTTAATTTTTCTTATCTGTCCACAACCTAAATTAATCTTGTCGTAGCTATGCATCCTTGAATACATATAAACCACAGAATTCTTAGACGGAGAGTAGAGGATGGAATATGACATTCTCCTATTATCTCTGCAGTGTAAAGCTAATAGTCATGAATCATGTATAATGTGCTGTAATAAATATATGTATATATATATACATATAGGTATATATCTATTTTTAAATTGTTTCCTTTATTGTCTCTATTTTACAAAAACAAAAAAGCAATCCTAAAATATTGCTTGACTGGATGTAACAGGTATTGGGAATATGTTAACTGCGTTTATACTATACATATATATATGATTAAAAATTTTGTTGTACAGGTCCATATCCTTCTGCAGTTGTTTGTTTTAAATATTCATTGATTTTTAACAAAAAAAAAACAAAGCAAAAAAAATTGAAAATTAAAAAGAAAATGCAAAGAAATTGTCTCCCGTAACAAAAAGAAGAAGAAAAAAGTGGCACTTCAATGAAATGGATTTAAAATTTAATGTGAAACGAAAATATAAATTTATTCATATAACATTATCATCATAATCATATTATCGATAACTATACAGGGTGTCACAGAAAACATGCCGAGGCTCTCGCATGGTAAATCTTGATCATAAATGGGATCGAAATTTCCTTAGCCGTTTTTTCCTGAGATGCATAGATTTTCCGTTATAATTATTTCAATTGTAGCCAATGACGCACGGCCTATGACTGGGCCATATGTCAGTGTGCCTCCCGCGCGGTTGTATTTCGAGTGCACACAAGCGAGCGGGAGGCACACCGACATACTGCCCGATCATAGGCGGCGCGTGATTGGCTGAAATTAAAATAATTATAACGGAAAATCTATGCATCTCAGGAAAAAACGGCTAAGGAAATTTCGATCCCATTTATGATCAAGATTTACTATGCGAGAGCCTCGGCATGTTTTCTGTGACACCCTGTATAGTAAATCATCACAAAAATAAAAAGCTTGATATCAAAGCACGAAGAAAAAAATTGAATAAATTAGCAAAGAAAAAAAAATGAAGAGTAAAAATAAAGAATATTTAATAACAAATTAATAAACTTGAGCAAATATAAGCCTACTAACAAGCTCGTCCGTGACATACAAGTACATAAGTATGCTATTTTAGGTACATCAATGAGCCACCCTCCCCCTATCACCATATTAATATAATAAATTATTATTTTTTCTTTAATATTCCGAAATGAAATATTTTGAGATTATGAAAAGTAATCAGTATTGTTAGTGCTAAATATATACACATATATACACATTATACATATGTACATGTATATATTTGTTGTACATATATGTACATACATATATAAATATATTATATATGTATTTTGTTTCCTATTCTTGCGCATTTAAGCTCAATATCACAAATGTTTCAACATCAAAATTCTGAATCCAAATGAAATATCGCGATTGATTGATATAATGATAATACTCGAATGATTTTTGTCTTTTTGAGCAGTGAACAAATAGAGACAGAGACAGAAAGAGACAGAGAGACGGAGGAAGAGAGAAGAGAGAAGAAAAAAAAAAAAGATAGAAAGAGTTAAAGAGAGAGAACTGCGTTTTCTTATTTCTCTTTTAATATTTTTTTCTTTTTTTTTTTTTTTTTTTTTTTTTATACATATTACAATCTTTGGTATTCTGCGATTCTCTTAACACTGCACATCGATATAGTTTCAAGTAAGTTTTCAAACTAGCACAGTATAAACGCAGTTCGTAATATTGTAGTTTGTTAGTTTTTTTTTTCTTTTTTTTTTTGATTTATTCATTTATTTTTATCGTTTTTGTTTTTTATTCATAATTCTCGGATTATCACCATTTGTACCTTTTTGCTACTGTATCATATACGTATGTGTAATTACCACACAATTGATATAACATCGATCTCGACATAATATATGTAGGTATAGATATATACATATATTGTATGTATATATACATACCTATATACCTATAAACATATGTATATAACTTACGATGAAAATAATAATAGAAAGAGAAGCAGAATCAGAGAAAGAGAGAGAGAGAGAGAGAAAAAGAAGAAAGTAAAGAAGAAAAGAGAAAAATAAATACTCACTAATTTTTAGAAACCGTATCTCTTTTACCAAATATATAGCGTAGATATTATAGCTATACCTCTATGTAGGCATAGTTAAAGGAATAAAAGTATACGTATGTATAACATGAAGAAAAATGAAAAAAAAAAAGAACAAAGAAAAAAAGGAAGAGGAATGTTTGATCACTTTTTAAACATCTTGAATGAATAAATAAACGATGTTTACAGGATCGAGTAATACAAATGTTCTCTATTGTGAACCACATGAGTAAAATAGTAGTCTATTTTTTTTTCTTCAACTACACAAATATATAGGTAATCATAGAAAAGGCCTATATCGCATCTTCCATTATTGCCGAAATAGAAGCGTGTTTTTTCAGTTTCATATAGATATTAATAATAATAATAATAATAATAATAATAATAATAATAATAATAATAATAATAATAATAATAATAATGATAATAATAATAATGATAATTTACGAATTGTTACAATTAACATATTTTCACACTATGCAGCATATAGTTTCATGTATCGCGCACAGCTAGCTTTTACTAAGTGTGAAAAAAATTTATTTGAATATACATACAAGGCAGAAAGAGAGAGAGAGAGAGAAAGAGAGAGAGAAAGAAGGAGAAAGAGAGGAAAAAAAATTAATGAATATTTAACAACATATCACAGAATTCCCATATTATTACCTTATACACAAAACCAGTATACCAGTATACCTATGTATATACCTATATATATATATATATACATATATTTATATATACATATATTAATATATATACGAATTGCGATAGAACAGCATAAAGGTAAAATGGCGATTTATTTGTTTGTTTTTGTTTGTTTGTTTCTTTACATACAGGAGGACATGTTCTTCTCGCACAGTGGTATTACATTTTTTTTTTTTTTTTTTCAATTTCTTGGTCGTAATTTTTATTTTTTTTTCATTATATTATCTTTTTTGTATTCATAAGCTTATTATTTTGAATCTGAGGTTTAGGATACATTATAGTAACAAATTATGTAGTGTGACGGTCAAGGCATCGTTATATTATATTTTCGTACACATACCAGCCATTCGATCATTCAACTTTTCACAATAATCCTTTTTGTATTTATTTTATTTGCAATTTTTTTCTTTTTTCTTTACACGTTTTTCATGATTATTATTATTATTATTATTCTTGTTTTTCTTTCGTCTTTTTTTTTTTTTATTTTTTATTTTTTTTTGTATTTTTTATTACATTTTTTTGCAACTGATTCACCAAGGTGATAAATAACGTTCATTTATAGATATAGTATCGATATAATAATGTATCTATGTATGTAATGTATGTATGCATGTATGTACCGATGAAATTTCAAGACAGTTTCATCGCTGTAATTTGTTACGGTGAACAAGTAAAGAAACAAAATAAATAAATAATAAAAATAAAAGAATAAAAATAAATAACCAATCGATGTTTATAAACGAACAAAATTTTCTGTATGCGATTACATAAATATATATAATATGTATATACGTATGTATTAATAATATGTATAGGTATAGTTTGAAATGACTTACGGCTTTCGAAACTATAAAATAGTTTAATTCAACAGTTTTCTTTATTTTTTATTTATTTATTTTATTTATTTATTTTTAAATAATATTACCTATTGTTGGATAGCACGGAGCCTGCTCTTTTGCTAAACAATATTAATTTTACTTAATATAATATATAGCATCGGATATTGAACATAATTATTACGTTGCATTTATCAATCATAATTTTTTTGTTTTTTATGTTTGTTTCTTCGTTAAAGTTGACTGTGAAATGGCTGTTAAGTTGACTTGAATATTTTTTTGTGAACGGAAATACTGAAGAAGAGTAAGGAAAATCGAAACAAAAAAAAATAACAATAACAATAATAATAATAATAAAAAAATAATAATAATAAAGTAATACGCAACGAGAAGTTTTGTGTATTTATATTGTGCTAAATGCGGAAAGTATATATACATATGTATGTATAGTATATATAAATGGAAAGATTTCATGTGACTTCAGCCACACTAGAAAAATGACTAATTAGTCTCAAAAATTTTCTACATATCGGAGTGTAAAAGTACAATACTTTTTCCAAGTATTACGGCCAATATAGTGATTTTCATGGTCTGAGTTACACGCATTTAGTGTTTTTTTTTTTCCATTTTTTTTTTATTGAAACGGAGATATCCCGAAAAATGTGAAAATTCCGGAATTTATTGGAAATGAGAAAATTCGGTCATTTCATCGACTACACAATAAACAAATTTATTCAGAATTTTTCTAACAAATTCGAATTCTGAAGAAATTTGATTATTGTGTTATAGTCGATGAAATTGACCGAATTTTCTCATTTCTAATAATTTTCGGTACGAATTTCCACATTTTTCGGAATATCTCCCCTTTCAATAAAAAAAAAAAAAAAAAAAAAAAAAACGCTAAATGCGTGTAACTCAGCTCATGAACATCACTATGGGCCGTAATATTTGGCGAAAATATTTCACTTTTATATACCCCAATCTGTAGAAAATTTTTGAGATTTAGGCATTTTTCGGGTGGCTGTGAAGTCACATAGAATATCCCATATGTAATATATGGTATTTAAAAAGAGCTTATTTTTCATTTTCATTTATTTATTGATTTATTTGTTTATTTTCTTTTTAATTTGCTCATTTTTAAATTTTATTAGAAGCAGTCGGATAACAGGACATTTTTTTTTTCAATTTCAATTTTTATTTATTTATTTTTTTTCTTTTTTTGGTTTTTTTTGTCATCATTTTCGGTATATAAATATGTTAAACTTAGAAGAAGAAAAAAAAAAAGAAACTTCAATATGAATTATACATTTTGAAATGTTTATATATATATTATCCGAGAATCATATTATGTATACATCATATGTCATGTATTACTTTTTACCATATACATAATAGCATATATATTACATATGTATATGACACCCGTAGAGTGTGTGTGGGGGGGGGGGGGGGACTTTGGCAACAAAATCATTTCACTTGTATTATTTTTCATTCTCAAAAGTTTTGCTTTGTTTGTTTGTTTGTTTTTTTTTTTTTTTCTTTTCCTTTTTGTATTTTCTTGTTTCGTTTCGTTTTCTTGATTATAGCTAGGCGGCGCAGCCTCCTTGTCACGCACTCTTAATTCACACATTCGCACTGACAATTCGTATTTTATGTTTTTTTTTTTGTTTTTTTTTGTTTCTTTATTATTATCATTATCTTTTCAATAGAATTATAATTAAATAGATTGACATATTCGCTGACAAGTGACAATCTTATTAATAATAATAATAATAATAATAATAATGATAATAATAGTAATAATAATAATTAATAATAATAGCCATTTCCATTTTTTTTCTTATTTCGTTTTTAGCATTTATTTATTATTTTTTTATCTCATTTTATTCTTTGTATTATTTTAATATATATATATATATATATATATATATATATATATATATATATATATATATATATATATATATATATATATATATATATATATATATATATATATATATATATATATATATATATATATATATATATATATATATATATATATATATATATATATATATATATATATATATATATATATATATATATATATATATATATATATATATATATATATATATATATATATATATATATATATATATATATATATATATATATATATATATATATATATATATATATATATATATATATATATATATATATATATATATATATATATATATATATATATATATATATATATATACGTATATACGTATATACGTATATACAGTACAGAAATCTTGTACATACTCAGTAAGAAATTGTACGGTAATACAAGGTTACAACTGAGATCGTCGTCAGACGGTTTTATTTAACACAACCAAATGCTGGCACGCTTTGGCATATACAGAGGGTGCACAGGCTGATACTGCTTTTTTTATATATTTTTTTTTTCTTCTTATTTTGTATAATTATTATTTGTTTGTGTGTGTTTTTTTCATTCATTTCAAATACTTGTTAGATTTTTTTTCTTTCCAAAAGAAATAAAGACAATTAATTCGAATTTCAAAAAAGAAAATCTTAATTGTTAAGATTATAGACCCTCGGGGTGTTAGTCGCATAGATATCAGATTAATTCCCTGTTCACTCTATTACATCCAGAAATGTATTTGTACAGCGTATTTTATATTATACATGTATACGTATAATTTATATACATTATTTATACATCGTTAAATAAAGAGAAGTAAAAAAAATAAATAAATAAAAAAATGAAGAGAGAGAGAGAGAGAAACATATTCAGAAAATAAAAAATAAAGAGAGGAAAGAAAAAAAAACCAAATGTAACAAAACTTTTTTTCCATTTGTTTTTAAATCATTTATTATATATTATTTGGATCTGAATGGAATTCGGGGAAACGAAAGATTCAAGTCTTTTCTCTAAATATAAGCAAATTCTGATACTATTATCATTATTATTATTATTATTATTATCATTATTATTATATAGATAGATTGATAGATAGATAGATAAATAATAAATATTATCCCAGCGAAATTTATGCTAACTTTTGTACTATAGATAAATATGATATACTGTTCCAAAAAAAAAAAATTTGTATTCATTATTATTGTGTGAAAGGATTTCAATTTTCAAACAAAAAAAATTAAAAAAAAAACTTACGATGTTATGGTTTACAATTAGCCATAGATAATTCGCATTCTTTATAAAATATATTGACTGTGATTTCTGATCTCGAAGGTAATTTTTTCAAAGAATAAAATATTATGGATTCATTAAATTTTGCAATAAATTTCATTTTTTTTTTTTTTGTTTCCTTTCTTTCTTTTAATATCACTTTTGCACTCAATGATAATCTTTGTATAGGTAAGACAAATTTTGCGATAAATATAAATAATTGTGAAAGAATATATCGTTGATAGATCAGTAAAAAAACATAAAAAGAAAAAAAGAAATAGAAAAAAAAAAATTTACGACAGTTTTTTTTACACTCTGGATGTGATGTATCATCGTATTACCATGTTATATCCTGATGGTGCCAGCCACAATACAAAATATACGGTCAAATAGTTATTTTCAAGTATTTATATACGATATACATATATACTCCTTTCAAATCCACATTTTATTTCATTTTCTTTTCTTTTCTTTTCTTTTCTTTTCTTTTCTTTTCTTTTCTTTTCTTTTCTTTTCTTTTCTTTTCTTTTCTTTTCTTTTAGTTTCCTTTCTTTTCTATTCTTTCTTTCCTTTTATAGGTATATCTTCGTCAACGGACGGCACCGGGCCGTAAACTGAATCCTAGTATTTCATTGTGAGAAACAAATCACACAAAATTTTTTATTTTTTTTTTGTATTTTCTTTCTTTCTATTTTCTTTCTTGAACAGTCGTCATATATCAGAATACATAATGTATAAGCTTGATAAACAAAAAAAAAAATATATATATATACATATAAATATCAATCTAATGACTTTCGACTACATACAGTCGTACAAATGTTATACCTCAATGAAGTACGTAGGAGATGAGTTAAGCTTTAATCGACAAAATATACCTATACAGGTATACTAAGATAATGAGATTTAAATACAAATGGTATTAAATAATTGATAGAGTGAATTACACATAACACTTTTATGAAACATGTCAAGTTTTAGCTGTGGTTAAATTGTCTAACTCGATATATCAGTCAAAAAGCGCACATACTGAAGTTCAGCGCTCCGTACCACCCCTCAGAATTTTTGTTTGTTTTTTAAATAACTTTTTACAGAACGTTTAAAAAATATTGAAAGAACAATACGAGCAAACAATACAAACTTGAGGCGAACAACTGATATACATACAGGGTGAATTCCTAACGTCCGATCTGTATGTATGTATGTATGTATTTGAATGTTGTGTTTAACGAAGGAATGATGGACAAAGTTTGTTGTATTGTAACACTGTTAAGACTCTCTTTATAAATATTATTTTTTATCCGATTAAATCAGTAATGATTCGATTGATATGGAAAAATAAATTTTTCTTATTTTATTTTATTTTTTTTTTTACGACTGATATTCTGATAAATGACAACTGTTTCATATCAATGAAATAAAATATATATATATATATATTTTTTTTTCTTCTATTTGTCTCCTGTTAACTAAAGACTACACCGCCAGTTCTGTACCACGCTCTTGTGCCGTTGGAAAAGCCAAAAAAAAAAAAAAAAACAACAAAGAATTCTTCGTTTCTCGTATAATATTTTTGAGATTTCGAGACAAAAGAAAAAAAAAAAAATCAAAAATACAACCAAAATGAAAGAACAACAAAAACTTGATCAATTTTTAATTAATTAATTAATAATGATTAATTATTATTATTAATACTAGACAGACAATACATCATCATGCTTCCCCAGACAAAACCATATACGAAGTAGTCCATACTTTTTTTTTTCTTTCTATCTTTATTTATTTATTTATTTAAACTTCTCTTCATTTTTCTTAGCGAGATATTTTGCATTATTCTCAGAGATATTCTATATCGTTTAAATGTGTTTTATTCAATGATTTCTTTTTGAATATATATATAATATATGGTTTTTTTTTTTTTTTTATTTCCCTTCGCTCGACAAGGTTGCTGCTTGAATTAAAATTATACAATTCGCTTCATTGAAACATAACAATGTGAGTCGTTAAAACTATATCTTAATAATTTTTTTTATTTTTATTTTATTTTCATTTTTTTTCTTCTATTTCTTTTTTTTTTTTCTTCTTTCTTTCAAGCTGCAGAATTATAATCACCTATTCTCTTCTCTTTTCGTTTTCATTATTATTATTTTTCTATTATTCATTTTATTATATTTTATTGTATTTTATTTCATTTCATTTTTTTTTTGGTTGGTTGTTTTTTTTTTCTACTTTTTTTCACCAAGGTTGAATATAATTCTTTAGATAGATAGATAGAAAATCCAATGATACGAAAAACCGATAGCATCTACTATGGAAAAATCATATGTTTCAAGGATTGATTGATTGATTGATTGATTGATCAATAAAAATGACAAAAGTTGAAACGAAAAAAAAAAAAAATAGAAAAAATTAAATAAAAAAATTCCTTGCTGAACACATACAGAACATCATTATAACATTATTATGACGAAACTAATTACTGTTCTTTTATTCAGAATGAAAATTGAATTGTTGAAGTTATAATTGAAATATATAAGTAAGAATGAGAAACAAGCTCTATACATATAAGCGATAAATCGAAGCTATGCTAAATACTGAATGGAAATTTGTTATTAAATACATATACAGAAAATTTTTTTTTCCCCAGTTTACCTTAGTAGAAGTTACACATACGTATAGTGAATGATACTATAGGAATACAGAATAATATTAATAATAATAATAATAATAATAATAATTAAATATTGTGTCGAGGTTTTTGTTCCAGATCGGCATAACTGTAGTAGTGTTAATTTTGTAATGAAAATTTACTTAATTAAAATCACAGATATAAGGAAAAAAAAACAAAAAAAAAAAATTAATAATTAGGTATATACATTTTTTTTTACATTAATTTAATGCTATAAACACTGTTATGTCTCAATGAAAGCGTTGTTTGGATAAATTTTCTTTTTACTACATTTACTGCAAATTAATTACTGCATTTGCCTATATAATTATGTCAAATATTAAGTCTTGTTTTTTCTTTTGTGTTTTTAAACAAATTATACTTTCAATTTATCTAATCAAAAATTATTGTAGGTAATATTAATTAAAGGTTTTGCCGGCTGCTGCTGCTGCTCATCTTGAAATTAACATAGTTTTTTCTATATGAAATTTATATGATATAAGCAGAAGTATATTGAAGAAGAAACTTAAACTTTGTTATTTTTGTCTAATAAAAAAATCATCAATCGACCGATTCTATTTTCATAGAATTTTTTTTTTTTTTTTTCTCTTCTTTTTCAATTACAACGAATACCTGTTATTATTCTCATCAATGATATTGATATGATAAAATAAGTTAATGCCATATAACTATATAAGATATACATATATAGGTATGTATATACATATGTATGTATGTAACATACAATACATACATCTGTAAAGATATCTATATATATTCATAACCTTCCCGTAATAGACCATTTTTTATTTATTAAAATCAAAAACAAGCCAACAATTATAAATGACAAGAAAAAAAAAAAAAAAAAAAAAAGCTCAACAAATCAGCGCCGATTATAAAAACGAATAAAGTTATGTTTTACATACGAGATAATACATATTTTTTTAATTTTTCTGTCAACCAAATAAATTACATCATCGATAAGAAAGCATCGGGCGTTGTTAAAAACATTTTCTATGTAATAAAAAAGCATCGTTATTACTTTTCAGACTGATTATTTTCTGTTCTTTAAACCCAATTGTAAATGTACATGTAAGTAATTGAATTGTAGATGATAAAAAGGCACAATTATGCTGTTGGTTTATTACTATGTCGCATAGTTTTTAGAAGTTTTTTTTTTTTAGCTGAATTTAATTGCATTAACGGCTGCTATTTTTTTTTTCTCTTCTTTTCTTTTTCTCTGTCTTATTTTCTTTATTCTTTGGGGGTCTTACAATTAATAATTCTTGTCTCTATTAACAATAGTAGATATAATATTGTTCCTGATAATTGTTATATATGCTTTTTTTTTTTTTTTTGAACATATCAAATGTCTCTTAATGTACTCATATTATATTCAAACAGCAACCTCTGTCCTAGATAAAACTAGGGCGATATATATAATATATATATATACATATATATATATATATATATATATATATATATATATATATATATATATATATATATATATATATATATATATATATATATATATATATATATATATATATATATATATATATATATATATATATATATATATATATTGTATATATACCTAAATGGGCTACATACATCCAAATCTTTCTTTCACACATAATTATCAATATCATTATCATTACCATTATCATAATCAATCACAAGCAAAATATTTATAATAATCAATGATTTGTTTTACCAATAATCAATAATTAATTATTTTCAATATATTTATTAAATAAGCAGGGGTCTGTGTAAAAATTTAGCGCTTCTTTATTCACTTATTTTCATTCTTCTTTTTTTTTTTTATATTTAACACACTTTGTTTAACAATTTTTTTTTTTTTCTTTTTTTTACTCTTCACCGTCTCTCTTAAATCCGTTTTTATTGTAATTGTCGAAACAACGACTTCTTTCTATTCTTTTCGTTTTTTTCTTTTTTTTTTTTTTTTATTCTTTTCTTATTATTTATTATTCATTATCTTATTATTATTATTTATTATTATTATTATTATTATTATTCTCCTTCTTCTTATTCCTCTTCTTTTTCTTATTCTTCACCTCTCGATGAAACAAGAATAACTTTTCTTCAAGTTCTCAGCATATTTCTCACTTCGTACACTCCATCGCCATCTCTTCAATCCAATGCACGCGCGCACACACACACGCAACACGCACGCAAATACACATCAGTTTTTTTTTTTTCTGATCACACTAATTTATTATTATTATTGTTTTTTTTTTTTTTTTATACAAATTCTGCCTGGTTCTTTTAAGGATTCATTTATATTTTTTCATGTTTGTTTTATATATTTATTTTATTTTTTTATTCTTTTTGAACCAGCAAATATATGGCTTTACTCATGTCTTCTCTCAACACTTTATACACAACATAGTATCGTTTGTGTCCTCTTTTTCCTTTTAGTTCTGACTCAATGTGTGTTAAGAGCGCCTAAAGCCCTGGGTTGTATATTAATTAAGAATATCTTCATTCCCAAGAAGAAGCATCGAAAAAGTTTTCCAACTAAAGTGATTAGGATGATTTTTTTTTTTTTTTCACATACTCATTCAAAATCAGCACGACAATAATTAATATTAAAAGCTCGATCATTCGCGATCTCGCTTTTTCTTATCTCACGTCTTAATTTTTATTATATTTAAAAAGTTTTTTTTTTTTTTTTTTTTTGTTTTTGTTTTTTGTTTGTTTTATTATTTTATTTAATTTTTTTTTTGTTCTCCCTATCATCGACGAGATACCTTCCGCTTTTGAAGATTGCTTATCGCTCTATAATTACGAAACAACATATTACAACAGGTTTTAAATATCATAATACAATACCAAAGTCTAATATGTTGTTTGTTGTTGTTTGTGTATTTTTTTCTTTTTCTGTGGTGTTCAGTCTCAAGCACAGAGAATAGATATTCAAATATCACCATGTGTTTTTGTGTATATTTATTTATTTATTTATTTATTCGCTTTTCTTTACTTTAAAATTTAGAAAGAATTTTTCAACTATTTACATGCCAGTCTAGTCTCAAAGTATCATTACTTTTTTTTCCATCTTTAATTTTTTTTTTTTTATTTAATTTTTTTGCTTTTCCGGTTTGTTTTCACTGCCTTTTTATTTTTTTCGTCTTTCGTTTTTCGTGCATATCGTTAACGATATTAACGGTATCAAATGTGATTTTTACAACTCAACTCTTTTCTTTTCTTATTATTTTTTTTTTTCATTTATTTTTTTTGTTTTCATTTATTATATATTGCTGCTGCTCTATTGTAGTTATCAAACTAATACATACGTCTATTGGGGCAGTTACGCGATAGACATTTGAAAAGTTCATTTTTATTTTTAATTTAATTTTTTTTTGTTTTTTTTTTTTCATTTTTTGAATTTTTTTTTTACCGTTTTCTTTCTTTCTTACATTTTTTTCGTTTTTCTTTCCATTTTGTTGTTTTATTATTAGATATTATTAATATTATTAATAGTATTATTATAGTTTTATTTTAAACGACTATATACACTTTTGACTATCTCCTTAGGCACAAATTGCGCCTCCCGGCTTCAAACAACTGATTCGTTTTATATACCAAATCAGTTACTTGTTATATTTTATTATTACCACTTTTTTGCGAAAAACAAAAACAAAACAAAAAAAAAAAAACAGAAAATAAAACAAAAAAACAAAAAGCATCTTAGTTTTTTTCTTTCTTTTACGTTCACGTTGGTTTATGCTGCACAAGTACAATAATAATATGTTTCATTCGCAATAATTTATATAGGTATATATAGGAAGTTGAACTTGCATTGGCAATAGGCAGTGTCACCATATTTTTATTTATTTGTTTATTTTTCTTTTCTTTTCAGTTTCGTTTTCATTTCATTTCGTTTACTTCTTTTTATACAGCTTCTATCATACCACCTCCTTTCGTCGAAGGATAGGTATATATCTTTATATATAAACTTTTAATTATATCCTTTTATTCCGTTATTTAGTCATTTTTGATAACTTATCTCACTGTCCACTGTAGTACTGTACTCGACCTGTTGATGCAGTTACAGGCATCTCTCGCATCACGTCCTCCCATGCTGTGAAAAAAAAAGCAGTTAAAAGGGGTCAATTATTTAAACGAAGAAATCATAATATACAATCCTAAAAATCGTGATAAATTTTATGTTCAATATTATCTCAGAATAACTGGACCAGGGTTCAACTTGAATCGAGAAATTTTTCTCTCTATAGCCGATATACCTATAAACTTTCTAAAAATCAACAACTTCAATGTAAATCAATTTCAAGCGGACCATACATATTTTCATTTTTATTACGCTGAAAATTATTTTCATATTTTAAATATTACCTATTCAGCTGAGAAAATTCCTAAACTGTTGGTTAATCTTTGATACGGATTAATACAGAGTAAAATAAAATTATAAACCAATTTGTCACAAATAATCTTTACATTAATGAAAAACTTTCGTAAACGAATAATAGTTTTTTCCAACTCACCCAGTCCAACGAACGTAACGATCTTGTCATGGTTATAATTCTGTACATTTATAGATTCCTCCGGCGCTATGTATCTCGCTGAAAAATCTTCCTTCGGTTGATTATGATATTTGTCAATAATGCCTGGCGGTGGTGGAGGAGGAGGTAAGTAAGTGGGCGGTGGTATGAACCTTGGTGGTCCATAGCTCAAATAGGGTAACGGCGGTACCATCACGTGATGCATACCATGATGAATATGAGGATGTTGGGCAGCAGGATGAATGTGAAAATTTGGCGGTGGTTTATCGTATCTTAAATGTTTATCGAACATAGGTGGTGGTCTGTCGAAATTAGGTGGTGGTTTATCAAAAATCGGTGGATTAGCCGTTGAAAATACTGTACTAGAAGCCTGGGTCTCTTCAGAATCATCGGACAATAAAAGTTGTTCGTTAATTTCAAACCCAAATGTTAATTCGCTGGGAGATTCGCTGTTTCTGAATATATCAGACGGCGTTTCATCCAACAGTATAACGGCCGGTCTTGAAGACGAGTTCTTCTTGCTTTCAGAATTCGATTTCTGGGATTGTTCTTTGCTGCATTTAGTCGCATGTTGTTTGGCCTTCTTGAAGCCATTATCCTCGTGGTATTCTGTCCTCAAATTTTGGTTCTGGACAGTACCTGCCTTTCCAGAATCGCATTTAACGCTGACTTGTTGTTCCTTAGTTGGCTTCGTTGAATTTCTTTCTATCTTTAGGGTAGTAGCAGCCTTTGTTGTCTCGCTATCCAAAATACTTGACGTTAATGTCTTCTGATTATTCTGTGCTCTCGATTTATGAATTTCTACATCTTCTTGTTGGCCAGAATTTATCGAAGTCTGAATATTTGTTGGTCGTTTAGAAGCCTTGTCTTCATTATGCGTCGTCAGGTTTTGTCCGTTTCCTGATTTTCTGTTAGATTCCTCTTGTTGTTGTTGTTGCTGTGGTTGTTGTTGAATCAAGGGTTTCCTTTGCTCCTTTGAATCGTCAGATTGTTGAGTATTTTGTAAATTTTGTTGATATGCCCTAGGTCTTGGTCTCGGTATATTGAGTCTCGAATTGATGTTCAAATCCTTGATATTATTGGTATCTTGAGAATGTGTATTTTCCGTATCAGAAGAATAGTAATTTCCTATAGAATTGCTAGATTTTCCTATCGTATCGTTTGAGTTTGGATTTGAATTTGTTGAATTCATTATCTTGTTATTTTCCTGGGCTAATATTTTCTGCATTTTTTCAATCTCACTAACGTACTTGAATACTTGAATGTTTTTATTTATCGCCTCCTCGTGTGCTTCCGCCTTTTTATTATCCGTCAATGACGATTTAACTTTAGATAAAGTAGGCGATGGTGGTTTTTCAAAACTTAAACTAATGCTATTTACATGATTAGAATGCGCGAAATTATGCTGTCTTAATTTTCTATCGGAATTTTGCAGCTCGTCAAGACTTGGATAATAATCTTGAGGTATTTTATCAGACTCTGACGGTGTCTTTGAAGGTACGCTCGGCCACGACGCAGCGTTTAACATCATCGGTATTATTTCCGTCATTTTTAACACAGCATTTCCAGATATGTTTATCGTTGCTGTTCTCGCAATATCGGCGTAGCTTGCCTGCGGCGTGCCTCCCGAAGATGCAGCGTTTTTAGTAAGATTGTGCTTAGTAGTGTTTGAAGTCACAGGAAGAGAGTGAACAGAGTCGAGATCACTGCTGTCCGATTTATCGCTGAAATAGAAAATGAAAATTTTTTAAATCAAAAATACTCAAATAATTACCATCTACGTAATTTTCTAATACAAGGCTTAATAAAATTACCTAGGCGGCATACTGCTTGCAGACTTCCTCCTAAGTTCTGGAGACAATGGTGTTCTATAATCGTTATTAAATCCTCTAGATCTTTGTAAATATGCTCCAGAATTTGTTAAATTTTGTGCTCTACCACCGCTGGAACTTCTTCTCCGTTGTTTCTTGCTTTTCTTTTTTTTAGTAACGACTAAAAAATCCGGTTCAGGTTCAGTGGATTCTGGATTTATTTTTTTCGTCGAATTTCTTCTAGTAGTGTAATCGTCGCCTGTGTCATTACAATATATAGATTGACCTTCTTCTGTACCCCAAGAACGTCTATCCCCTCTACAGTCGACAGTAGTATCACCGGTACTACGCTGTTTGGCTCTACGAAGCGCGACGTTAGTTGTACCTGTGGGTATTTTTAGTTAGTATATTAATTTCGTAATTAATAAGAATCTTATTGGTTTTTTTTTTTTTTTTTTTTTTTTGAGAATGATTGATCTTACCATGTTGACTTGAAATGCTGCTAGCTCCGCTTGAGCTGGTGCTTTTCTCGGCTGTAAGATCTTCGAGTTTAGTTTTAGATATTTCTTCCAAAGAATTAGACTTGTGAAGTTTGGCCGGGAGCTGTTCTCTCTTTGAATCTTTTTCCCTTGCTCTTGGCTTGGCTCCTGAACTAGCTTTAACTCTAACTGTATTACTCGTCTTTCCTTTCTTTCCTTTAGACTCTCTACTTTCGATGAAATTAATCAAACTATCAATATCCATTTCGTTACGATGACCCTCTACATTCTCTGCATTATATACAATAACGTTTGGCTCCTGTTTTCTACTTGGTTTTTTACGCTTACTGTATCCTTGAACAGCGTTACCATTCTCATCCAATGACTTCTTTTCACCAGTACTTGACGATTCCTTAACTGGAACGTGATGACTCGCGAGTCTGGACACTGTTTCTGTGCATACAGCACGCAATGTTCAATCAAGACAATCATTTCGACATTCAATAATTGATTTTTGGTTGTTATATATTTTAGTTACATACGAAATTAATTATTTTCAACCGAATTGAAACTCTAAAGGTCTAAAAAGGTTCTTCGAGATACATTTCTTTGCAGGATAATATATGAGGTATTTATCATTGTTTACAGAGAAGAAACTACAGCAATTAAGACTGTCCATGAAACACATAAATGATAAAAAAAAAAAAATCTGATAAAATTAATGAAAATAAACTCACCCATGGCAAGATTGGGGCTAGTTGAACTCCAGTTGACAGGCATCATGGAGTATACATTAGAAACTGGAACTTTGCCTTGCTGTGAATTAGCGCCGCCAGAAGTTCCTCCAACGATGCGTTTTACGGTATTATAAGTTTGAAATTGTCTGGCGTTAGTTGCTTCTGTTCCGTTAATTGATACTTTAGATTTATCTGGTTTTCCGTTATGTTCACGTATAGGAAATTCAATGTTACTATCGACCGGCGTTTGGGCTATGTCAAATGTTGCATGCGTTATAAATTGCACAGGCGAACGAGGCTCGATAACTTTCATTTCTGTACCCTCCTCATCCTCCGCTTCGACAGTATTAGGACGTTGCGATCCGCCGCCCCCTGCTCCTGCCACATTATGATCCCCCGATCCTCCCACCTGTTTAACAATCAACAATTGAGACTCTTTTCTTTTCGTTATTTATACATTATGCTAATCTATATTTAAGTAAAGATAAAAAATACAAATATTTTACTATAATTATACGGGCTTATTTTTGAATCAAGAATTTACTTTTATGTTGGAAAACAAATTTTTCGTCTAAATCTGTAGACAACTTCGTTTTTTTTTCTTTTTTCTTTTGTAATGTTCATTTTTTTTCTGTATGTTAAAATATTTCGCCACTGATGCCACTTTTCGTGAAATGTGCAATTTAATTTGAGAAACTGTTTGCCTGGTAAACAAAGCAATTTAATTTGAGGAACTGTTTCCTGGTACACAAAGTGATGTAGAAATAAGAAATTTCGATGACTCGATTTCTGTGGATCAACAATATGATCAAACTTTCATGTTTTGAGAATTTTTAACAAAGTTTCTGCACATAGCAAACCAAAAAAACATACAATAAAAATTTCTCAGCAACGTGATTATTCATACCTGTATAAAAAACAATTTTCAACAATTTTTTATGGATATTTGTAAAGATTCTTGAGACAAACTTTTATACACAGGCTTTGTTCATCCCAAAACAACTTCAAAGCTCCTTTGAGCTTTGAAGGCGTGACAGTACTTTAAAATGATTGAATTTTCATGAAACCTTGTTTAAAATAAAAAAAAATTATTGAAACCAAAAATTAAATTCATCGAAAATCATCGGTTTTCCTTGAAATTGTGAAAAAACTGAATCGTGAGAATGTTTCTCCAGATTGCGACAAAATTATTTCCAATTTGTTCATACCCCCACAACAGAATATTAAAAACAATCGACACTGACCTCGGCGTCGGTAATATCAATCACCATATAGTCTGGCTTTGGTTCTGGAGGCGGAGGATCTGACTCGACCATTTCATTTGTGAGTTGCTTTCCTCTGCCTCCTCTTTTCTCCTTAATATCTCTATCTCCCTCCGCCTGCCCAGCGTCGTTTTCTCTCTTCCCTTCTTTTTTTTCCTTATCTTTATCCTCCCTTTTTAAACCGCTGTAAGACGGTTTGTCCAGAGATTTTGATTTCTCTTTGTTTGCCCAATCGTATGCAGCCCTCTCCTCGGAGAAACCCTTTTCAAAACAAAACAAAACAATGAATAAATAAATAAATGAATCATTAGTAAAATTAATTTAAAAAATTTAAATTTTTTGCCATTTATTAAACCAAATACAACAAATTTGCGTCAGTTTCTATATCTTTCTCATTCGTAAAATCATTAACTAGTGAATCTTATCCCACCTTTTTGTCAAACAGCAGATCCAAATTAGCTAGCGATGCTAGACTATGGGATGCGTTGACATTCGAAGGTAAAGATCCGCCTTCTCTTTGCCTCGCAGAAACGCTTGGACCGTTATGTTTTTTACCCTTTCTTCTACCCCCGCCGTATATGTGGCTACAACCCGAAGTTAAATATGTGAAACTACTGTCAAATTCGGAGCTTATTGGCTGCGCTAAATTTTGCAAAGATCCTCCGTGAGTCAGACGTTCGGATACTGAATCACGCTTATGTCTTCGTCGATTGGAACCGGGAAGACAACGAGAATTTGCTACCGCTCTACGGCCTTCTTCTGTTTCATCGGCTTCTGCCTCTTGAAGAAGTTCCTAGAGGAAAAAAAAAATAAACAATTAGAATAATTTAATAATTGCGACGAATTTCATCGAAAAACTTTGTTACTTCAATAATTTCGCATCATATTTTTTATCAAATTTTATTGCTGAAATACAGATTTAATATTACGGTTTGTTATTAGAAATCTTGGGAATAAAGTATGCGGACATTGGAGGAATTAAAGACATGTTAGATGTCTGCATTAAATCAAAGAATTACGTATTGCCAAGGTAAGATAATCAATGTGTAATTAAATAGAGGAATCTTATATATACCGTAATATGAATATGATGGGGCTATTTTTATCTATACTCTATCATTTGGAGAACGTTTGATAATAATTGTGCAATTAATCAATATTTAACAAGCGATTTTTTTCTCATGCTGTAATAACTATGTACCGTACATAACAATTTGTAAATTAAAACCCAATAATCAATATAAAACTTTGTTGATAATTGTAAAAAAAATTAAATAAATCAAAGTGAGACAAGTAAAGATAAACAAAAAAATTAGAAACCAAATTCTGAAAAATTTACCTTGAAAAGGTTCGATTTCCCTTCTCGATCTTTGGGACACTTGTAAGTTATAGCTTCGTCCAATAACGCGCGTAACTCGCCTTCGTTCAGGGTAGACAAAGTTGCAGGTTCTTCCTGTAAAAATAAAATAAAGAAAAACTGCATTATAGACAATAGAGAATATCATCCGCTGAACAAATGTTTGTGTTTGTTACCGATAAGAATTACGTTACCTATTCTAATTGAAGAATAGAATTTACTCAAGGTACTGAACTAATTGATAAGCTTTAGAAAATAGATACGACAAACTATAAAAAATGAATATTATTCCAACAATGTTTAATTTAGTTAAATAACTTATTTTCAAAATTAATCCTCAACTATTTCTTTTTTTTTGTTATTTCCAGCTTTGCTGAAAATCTGAATTTAGATTTAAATCAACACAAGTATGCATAGAGGGTAGTTATGCTTGTTTACAAGTAGTCGGGAATATAATCAATGAATAAAAATTACATAATGTGCATTTTAATAATTGAGTAAAAATAAATATAGATATGACGTTATATGTTGAATCGTGACCTGAAATCCAAAGGCTAGAAAGTACAATAAAATTAGGTGTTGTAAGTTGCTGATAAAGTTTAAAAAGTATTTTTAGTCACATTAATAGATTTATGATCGCTTAGTAAGTAGGGGGGGGGGGGGGGGGGGAGGAGGGAACTCATTATGGAATAATTCACAGTGTTAAACAACAAGTGTAATTATATCTATGCCGAAGGTAGAGTCACGTTCGTTTCTATAGATGTGGCAAGTCTCAAGGTTGCATGCATCATTGCACTGGATATCTATTTCTACCTTATTGTTAAATAGATACAGAATTTTATAAAGAGTTTTGAAAAGCCTGATAATCTGGATTATCAAATGTTAAATAAATATTAAGAAGTGAGCGATGGAATTTAAAAATAGAAACAATAATGATTAAATTTTGAATCCTGATTCCTCTGAGAGGTAAGGAAAGAAGACTCAAATTGAAACCCTTATAGTTTCAACTTATATCGAACAAGTTTTTGAATAATCGTGATCAGTGTCTTACAGAGATTATGCATAGTCATGAACAGTAAACAAGTAAAGTTCATGACGTATGAATTGGAAATATATTCAAAAGATTCTTCTTTACGGATAAAAATACACTTTCTTTGTTAAAGTAAAATCCAGTATCTCTTTATAATGGTACTCTGTGTTAAGCTTTACTTATTTTTATTCAATTGTGATGGTTCCCAAGCTAATGCTACATATATATGTATATATTGTAATATTTTGAGCGAAATATAATATCAGTTATTCGGTATGTAATTCCGATCCTTTCAAGCCTGAAATAACTGAAAGTGAATAACATTCACAAATTCTACTGTCGCCTCAGTTTTTTTATTAATTTTATTTTATTTTTTTTTTTTATTTTTCGATAATAAGATCTTGTGTATCGATATTCTTCAGTGCAATTTCTGAATATGGTCGCAGATACGCGTTCTGGTGTAGAATAACAAATAAGGAATGTATGTCAGTTGAAGATTGCTGAGTTTAGGGTCTCTGCCTTATTAGTAGGAACACATAGGACAATTCCTTTGGAATCTAGGCATTGATGTGAGTAAAAATAACGTCCAGTTTAATTGATTAAAACCCCTATCCCACACCACAAAAAGATTCTTTACTCAAATAAGTATTGCAATTTGTTTTGTTGAAAATTCTCCCACGTTATAATCTATATTTGTACTTATTTATGACTGGCGTAAAAAAAAAAAAAAAAAAAAAAGACGAAGAAGTAGTTCATGAGTAGATAAGTACGGATATATGCAGATTTGTTGAGTAAATTTAAGGTTTCACTTATTGGATTCTGCTGCTTGCTTGCTTGATATGTATATATTGAACTGTCTGGACTACCGCGCACACCCTATGGTTATTATGTATAACAGGTGTGAATGATATCACCTGAATCAATTGATTTGTCATTAATAATACACAATGTAATGAAACAGCGATGATTTCATCAACAAAAAAAAAATATTTAATTGCCCACAATCTATCGTAATCAATAATCAACGCCCCTGTAATATTGAAAATATTTATCCTACAAATCCACTTCATTGATCAAGCTACAACGCCCAATGAAAGGGAAAAGAAAATCAAGAATTTAAACACCTTTTATTCCAAGATTGGAGTTCTTTCAATCCAGTTTGAGACTGGTTTTTGAAACATGTCTACATGAAATTATCAAGATTTTTCTACTTTCTTTTCATATCATTATAAAGACGCTGTTTCTAGAATTTCCAAAAACTGTTCCTGTTTCCAAAAACTCTTCACTCCAAATCTGAACATCGTGTTTTTGACCAAAATTGATCATAAAGCCCAGTGTTCATGGACTCTAACATACGATTCTTTCAAGATTATATAGATTGAATAGGTGCCAAGTAGATGCCAATAGTCCCGAGGTATTTAATCAGCCTTTAAATTGTCTATATTAAACTTGACCCATATTTCAATATCGTCATGCTATTTAATCATATATTATCATAGCATCTACCGTGAGTACGTAATGTTCAATACTTCAGTTCGCCGATAGCTGTTACTGAGAAAAAGAAAACTGCGGACAGAGTTTGACGCTTGAACTAACTTTAGAAGGAAGAGACATTTGCCTCTGGCTTGGCCAGATAAATAAAATAAATTCATTCCATCTTAAAAAATTGATGATATGTTTTAAGCCGGAATAACTTCCGTTCTAGTAAATATCAACACCCTGAATTATAGCTGAATACTAAATATTGAATATGTTATCAAAGTAATCGGGGATAAAACTTCATAGATAAACAGATAGTCTGATTTTGTTCATATTTTAATCGCTACGATACTGATCTGAGTAAAGTTGCATCTCATCATTATATTATTAAAGATAACTGTTCAGTTTCTACATTATCTTTACTTTACATTATTCAAGATATGAAGATGTTGTTTTTACCCTAATCATGGTCTGGTAATAAAGATAATAGTTTTTTCTTAATCTAAATCACGAATAAAGTTACATAACAAGGAGGCTAACGTGATGGTGAATAGGGTAATAATTGTGCTGTTGGTGTAGAAGGAAAAAAAAAAGAAAGAAAAACAAAACGGAAAAAAAAATAAAAAGAACATATTTGAATAACCAACACCAGAAGCAGTAACTGGCTTATCATATCGAACTGGTGGGTGCCTATGTTCAGCTGACACATTATTTATCTATAGTATAATGATAATATTATTAATGGTTAGAGACTGAGGGCTGGTCGAAAATTTTACTGGATGAATATGTAATACCTGTAAGAAAAAAAAAAAAAAACCCATCTAGCATGGTATGTATTTGTATGCATTCAATGATGTTCAACTTCATTCCTATTTCTCAAACAAATTCAGAGAATCGAATCGATTTGAAATCTATTTCATTTTATTACAACACCCATGCGATTAGTTTCTTTCTTTTCTTCATTTGTATAATAATAATGCAACAGGGTAAACGTAATTAATTACATTTAAGACAATAATCATAATAATACTGTTGAAAAAAAAAAATGTCAAGGGGAAAATTTGTTATTTTTTTTTTTTGTTTATTCGATGATAATATGGTTTTGGAAAATTTACTTACAAGTTAAAACAGAAGAGATAATAGTGGTGCTGGGCAGTACCGGCAACGGAATTTATATTTTTAGAGGGCACCTGGGTCGGTGTATGTACAGTAGTGGGTGAAACGTTCCATTTGTTCGTGAAACCTTTCTAGGTGATTTAGCTTATATCCGAATAGCCGATATTCACAGTTCAAAGAAAACAAACGTTACAAACTAATTCACGAACTTAACAATCGATCAGATTACTTATTCCCTTATTATTTATTTCTCATTTCAACTAGCGGGCGCGGCGCGCTGTTAACTACGGCCGCCGCCATTACACCCGGAGGCCGAAGCAAACGCGACCAGATCAGGTACGGCTCTAAACTTTCGCTTAACCCTGCGGTTTTTTTTTTTTTTGTTGATTTTGATTTGACAATATTTTTTATTATCTAGGATTAGAACGGTCTTTGTATAACCTTTGAAAAGGTCCATTGAAGTGTCTCAGTTTCCATAGACGTAAAACTGAGAAAATGGGCAAAAACGGAAAAAGTAAATGTGTAAAATGATTTGGGAAAGGAACGAAGTAGGCATAGGTGTTGGGAATTGTGGGTAAAAGAATTAAAGTACGTTGCGTAAGTTTACTGGTTTCTTCTATTTTCCATCGTTTTTTCTTCTTTATTTGTTTTCTCTTCGTCATTTTGTTTCTTTATCGGGGGTATAAAATATGATATAGGTATATTTGATGAAACCAGTTTTCTGAACTGGAGAGATTTGAAGAATCGATGTTTCCGATGAAACAACACATCGGTTATACTTTGCGCCCGGAGGTTCCGGCCCTGATTATCTGCACAACAAGGCAACTTGCCAAGAAGCTATTCGCAAGTCGCAATGCTCCCTACACCACTTACATACATACATGCATACATAAATACATACATACATCCATAGATATGCTCTGCGCCAGTAGCGCCACATAATAATCTTCAAAATTGAATCTACCCCCCCGAGAGTCGAGACAAAGGATTCAAAAATCCCAATTTTAACCTAGTCATGTTTTGTAGCGTTTCAGATTATTGCAAATAAAGAGAAAACACGTTGCGGTTCAATTCTGAGCAAGAAAAAAAAATAGAAAAAAAAAAAGAAAGAGAGAGAGAGAAATCGTTACATACATTACGTACACTGCAGTTCTGTCTACGTCAATAATTTTTATTCGATAATTATTGACGGAGCAAAATCGAAAAGAAAAGAACGGACAAAAAAATAATAAAATAAAAAGAAAATGGCGTAAATATACGGAAGCTCGATAATGTACGATTATCCGAAAAGAAAAAAAAAAAAGACAAACGAAGAACCTTACTCAATAATCATTACGCGCAACGAATTTTATTGACATCGATGAAAAATAATCGTGTCGAAAAGATTGAAACCAAAGAAAAAAATCAAAAATAATAGAAAAACAAAAACAGTTCGGGGGTTAAATTTTCCTTCAAAATATTATACCACTGTATAGTTTTGACTGATTCTAGGTTATCCTACTATCACGGGTTATACAACGTATAATAGAATGGCTACTATTGTAAGTGAGCAGAAAAAAGTAACCTAGTCGACGATTACTTATGCCAAAGAATTCGATACTCCGTATAGTTTGACGTATATTTTAACAAGAACAAGAGTAAAAAATACAAATTAAAATAAGCCCAAAAAAAAAAAAATGAAACACCGTTCAGCAGTAGGAACGTGGTTCGAGAGAATCCCGAAATAAATGAACAAGAAAAAAATAAATAAATAAATGAAATAAAGACGCAAAAATAAAAATCAATGAAAGATAAAAAAAAGGGAAGAAAACAGCTGAACGCAGGTAAACGAGAATAGGAAAACGCAGCTTACCTGCTTGTTTTCAGAGGCCGAATTACCAGGCAAATTTTGCCCCGTGAAATTCGAATTAATTTCGTTATTATCTTGGTTCACGTTCGTTATGGAATTGGGTTGATTGATTGTAGCAGCCTCTGCGCTATTGTCGGCAGTCCCTACGCGGTTTTCATCGTTTTTATCGGGGGCTACAGGTTCTTGATGATGCTCCGGCCATGGGGCCATCTTGCTGGAGCTTGACAGAGATATATCTTCTGTGTTCATTGCCTCATATCAACGAAGTATTTAAGGCCGTTATGGCCCGAAGTTTAACATATACCGTCACCATTTATAACGTGTTAAATATCCAGCGCACTAAACCGGTGTACCAGAAACACAAATCTTATTTACAAATCGAGTAATTTACATGGAAATACGGCATTATTTAGAGCCTCTTTAGGCTCCTCGCCCGACATGCTGGACGTTGTGGGGAAATAGTTCAGTTTCAGTCGCTCAGGGTCGAGGACGAGCATCGATTAATCGAAATACGAACAAAATATAACTGGATTTAATTCGAAATAACCGAAGAAAACTGTCTTCTGTCTTGAAAATATTTATATTTATATAATTATCATTATCATTGTTCTTGTTGTTGTTTAATATTGAAATAAAGAACAAAAATACATGTATTCAACACCGAGTTTTATTATCAACGAGAATTAAAGATAGTCTTTTCTTGTTTTTCCGTTTAACCGTGAATAAGTATTATTATTTAACGAAATCAGAGACAAAATAGTCATTTACGAAAATGGTATCGTCCGCAGAGTCGAAACCCTCAATTCGCAAACATCGATTTATCGAATCTGGTCGTCGTCGTCGTCGTCGTCGTTGTCGTCGTGTTGATGTTTTAGCGATAATTAAACCGTATTTAGCTACTAAACACCAAGCCAACCACTTTTTAATATCAAATGTCTAATCAGGGTTGAATACATTATCTGGAACATAATGTAGCTGGGTTTGTCCCTGTGTGTGTGTTTAACTAGTTCATGATATTTAAACCGAGAGTCTTATGATCGCGGACTCACAAGTCAAGTTTAACAGACGAATCGCGGTATGTACCGCCGTGGGTTATCGATCGCTCGAAACACGACTCTATACGTTGCCCTAACCACAAAAACAACAAGATGTTGTTGTCAACCCGCGATTTAAATGTCTTTAGAAAATAACGTATACATAACAATACCGATATTACAACAATTATACGAGAAGAAGAGCGTAGTCAGGAAATTGAAAAATATTTTTATGTTTCGAGAATGTTTGTTCAAATATTTTTTATTCACCTCACATCGTTCCCCACTCTCAACCTTTCGCTCTCACTCACTCACTCACTCACTCTTTCTCTCTCTCCCTCTCTCACTCACTCACTCGCTGAACACACACACACACACAAATCGTAATCCACAGTATTCTTATTTTTTAATTTTTTTTTTCTTGTATTTTTTTTTGTTTTTTTGTGTTTTTTGTTTTTGTTTTTATAAAATAGTTGTTGTCACAACTTACAATATTTACACACACGCACTAGATTAGTTTAGTTTATTTTCGATACACGATACACGATTTTAACAACACAATTACAAGCAACTCGAGACTGTGTTGCCTGCTGCTTGCTGCTGCTACTGCTGCTGCTGCTGCTGCTGCTTTTGCGCATAGGAACACAACTCTCGTAATGGCTTCAAAGCAGGAGTGTACATACATACAGGCATACATACATACATACACGTCATCTGGTATCAGTAGCGAATACTTATACTTCGAGACCCAAGGTTTGAAAAATAGTTACGCTATTTAATTCGAGATATAAAATGGGATGAAAATTAAACATTAAATATTGAATGTATTACCGACGATTATTACGAGTGTTGAATAAATCAGTTATTCATTAATAGCGAAAATTTTTTACGTATAAAAATTTAAACCCCGAGTTAACCCCCCGCGGTATACGTCACTGTAATCTACGCTGCGTGCGTCACATAAGATCGATACAACGATATATCGAATCGGTTGCATCGAGATTACGTATTCGATTTCTACTGATTCATTGACGTATCAACAAGAGGATAGTAGATAGCACAGGCCCAGTACACATCGTATTGTCAGAGCCGGGTGTGGAGGCTGGTCGGGGTGGTGTAGGTGTTTTCGAAAACGGTAATTAATACCGTAATCAATTATAAACGTTTAAACGATATACAAGGTTACAAATACAACTTTAATATATCATATAAGTGAATAAATACGGTAATTCAACTCATTGTTTTTTTTCTATACATCGGATATGTTTTATCATCGTTATTGTTATTATCTTTTCAGACGTCATTCTCCATCGTTACCTACGTACTTTCAACCTTACAGCACCAATAGACACACTCAGGGAGTATTATAAAATGACGGAAACGGAAAACATCTTCCTATTTGTGCCAAACATTATCGGTAAATAAACCGATTTTTCAAATTACTTTTCTCTATTTCATTTAATTACGGAAAAAAAAACTTCTCAGTCGAAACAATTCTCCGTTCTTTTATCTCAGATCTAAACATGTTCATTATTATTAATCCTCATATTCCACTAATATAAACTCGAATACTTTAACAATAAAGAATCAGTCAGTTATTTCAGTTTATTCATTTTGGAGGAAAAGATACAAAAAAAAAAAAACTAATCTAATCATTGAATTTCAATGTTTCAACACATCAGCTTCCCCTTGCTTTACATACGATTTAAAAAATCAGAGAATGTTAATTTTTTTTTTTTTATGGAAGATATGTTAGAAACTTCTAAAACGCGTCATAATCTTCTTTATTGCTGAATATACAATATCTAGTAGCATTTCAGAGGTTTCGTTTATTGATTGAAATTGGATGGTATCCCGAGAGCTGAACTCCTTATACATGTTATTAAAAAAAAAAAAAAAAGAAAAAGGAAATCATGAACAAGAAACGAAATTATTATCCGTATAAAATGTTGTTGAATAAATGTTGATATTAGGATATTAATAACAACATTTTACCAACAGGTTACCTGAGAATAGTCCTGGCATTGATATCGTTTTACTTTATGCCAACAAACTACATAATCGCATCATGGTGCTACATAATAAGCGGATTGCTTGATGCTATCGACGGTCACGCGGCAAGATACTTTAATCAAAGCACAAAATTCGGAGCAATGTTGGACCAACTTACAGACCGTGTTGGCACAATGTGCCTTTGCGTTACATTGAGCCAATTTTATCCTGCTTATACGTTCTGGTTTCAATTAAGCATCGCTATAGACATTTCCTGCCACTGGATTTACTTGCACACGTAATTCTGTTTCATTTATTATTATATCTTAATGTTGTAACAAAGTTTAGCAATTTTGTTATTTTTTGCCGGATTTGTTAACAAAGTTCAAATCTGGTTATGAAAGGCCTGGAAATTGAGCCACGGAATACAAAAATCTTATCTCACAAATGAAATTTGGTTGGAAAAATGAGCAAATTTTGCAAATTTGAATCATAATTCTAAAAATATTGGAATTAAAACTTCTTGTTGAAAGTCTGTTGCAAACTTTCCAGTCTTTGACCAAAAAGCGGTGATTTTTCTCTATCTTCATCAAAATATATTACTAATTTACGTTATCTTGGCCTTATTGTTGATTTGATACTGATTTCAGAACCCTTTTACAAGGAAAAACAAGCCACAAATTTTTGGATATGTCAGACAATCCGATAATGCGAGTTTATTATACAAATCGTCAAGTTCTGTTCTTCATGTGCGCTGGAAATGAAGCATTTTACGCCGCTCTGTACCTTCTGTATTTTACCGAAGGACCCGTATGTAAGTGTACTGAATATCTATGAGCATTTTTCAGAGATTCTGTATTTATATTGTTGTTTTTGTTTTAACAGCAGGTTGAGAGCACACAGTTGGAAAATTTCATTGAAGGAATTTTTATTTCTTTTAAAATGTTTCAGTGGCTGGTATAAGCATATTCAGAGCGGTTCTCTACTTCTCAACACCAATCGCTATCGTCAAGTCATTGATCTCTGTTTTGCATGGGTATGTGGCATGCATTAACTTGAGCATCATTGACGTGAAGGAACGCCAGGCGCAGCGCAAAGCGCACTAATTTATTTTTTCATCCTTACCCCTGATGCTAGTCAGCCAAGGAATTTAGCTTTAATGACCAATGTCTCTTAAACAAAGCCAAGAGGCTAAAAAGTGATTTAATTACTCTACGACATTATAGGTAACATAAAACTTGGAAATATATAGATAAATACATTTATGTTGATATTGATTTACTGTTGAATTAAAAGAGAGAATAATTATACGTATTATTACGTATTATACGTATTTATAGTATAGGAAATAATAGCTGTTTCAACAACATAGTGTCATTTTTTGTTGTACTTTTATGATTATTTCTTGTTATTCAAACTTTGAATGCTAATTAATACAGATTCAACGGCAGAAAAACTTTTATGCAATGTTGACGGGCAAAGATTAATCGTTTTATTTACAATTTCAATAAATGTTGTCATAATTGAAACTCTGTTCTTATTATGTGTTAATATTTCCATGCATGTTACTGTGAATAGAAATTGTGTATTTCAATGGTTTATGTCTCATGAATGCCTCTTCTTTAGATTGACCCTTCTTTAATCACAAATTATACGCTAGGAGCATGTCTGAACGAATGACCAATCATTTCTCACCAATTTATAGAATCTTTAAAATTGAGGTATACATAAATTGTTCAGTTTTATTCGATGGGAAGAATATCTTAGGCTTCGATTCTTCACTCGCTCAACTTGAAAGGGAATAATTGTTTCATAAAAATTGAAGTTTAAGAATCTTCTTTTCTTTTTGCTTTCAATTTTAGGAATAATAAACCAAAACAATTTTTAGAGAATCTAAAAAAACATGCCTACTTTTGTCAAGCATGAAAAATCTCAGATTGTCACGAAATTTTGCTAATTTTTAGACCTTAAAGGGAGTTTAGCAAAAAATTTTGTATTTTGGTCGTTATGTGTTTAAAAGATACAGGATACCCTCAAGTTTAATGCATCCATAAAATGTGTATTTAGTGAACTAAGGAAATCAGTACTGTGAGTCTTGGTAGCAGCGTACCTTCCCATTTTTTATCATTCAAACAAAATTAGTCCCTAATGTACTATGTGTAGTATTTCGAACATTCAATTAACATTCTTGACCATCTCGGATTACAAGACCCTTCAAAAGATATTTCAGAACAGTATGAAACGAATGAATGAAAAGAACATAACAAAAGTGACTATCTAGCCGTCTGATTCCATTGACCTTTTGCTTCGCACCGTATAACATTCTTTATTAATATTTCAATCTCTATAAACAGGGGTGTGAAAAAAACTGTCTTTTTTCTTGAGACAGAGAAATCGATATCGGAGAAAAAAAAAATTACTAAAATCACACAAGAAAAACAAAACGAAAAAAGTCCTGATTAATTGTGTGCATTATAGATACATCCCATCCCTGAATACAATGTGGTTGAAGTAAATATCTTTCTTTGCAATATGATGTTATGTGTGTTTACGTAGTGAAAAGAATTTTCATAAGAAATCTATACAAATTTTCAATAAATTAAATTTAACAGAAAATTTTTTTTACTGACAATCAAAGTGAATAATAAATTCGATTTAATCGTTAATGGAAAATTGGGGGACAAAAAGCCGTTAACATTGGAAAGAAAATGAACATTTTTTCAATCTTTAATACATGGCTTTCAATTTTTTTTTAAGTTTCTTATTTTTTTTTTTTTCAAAATTTACAAAATTTTCGAAATTAAATTCGACTAATTTTTCAACCATGCAGATTTTAGGACAGGCGAATGAGCTTATGCACAAGCCTAATACGCGTTAAAAAAAGAAGAAAAAAAAATTGTATTTCGTGTGTACCACAAGCGAAGAAACGTGTTTACAGTTTTTTCGGTATTTCTTCATTTTTTTTATACCAAGTTTTTTCAAAGTTTTTCTCATCCATCAAGGCCACATAGATATGTGTGCGAATACGACCTAACATTTACAGAGTCCGTACTGACGATCAGTAAAAATTTAGTATGTAACAAGAGAAGAAAAAAAATGATCTACAAGTTTTCCTTTACACCGTATAATGCGTGTTTTTAGAGATTGTAAAATCTCTGTATTTGTTAATTGTAAAATTTGTAATAACATACATATCATACAGTGCTATGTATAAGGCCAACAATGATAATCGACGTGTGGTCTTTGCGATTGTGGGAGAAAAAAAAAAAAAAAAACACACAAAAGAGAAAAAAAATATATAAATACATATAAACTACATACATAAAGAAAATAAGGGATTGTTAATCTAACCTGAAAATTTGTTCCCTGATTTTTTTTCCCCGTCACGACGAGTCACGTTTGGGCGCCATGTTAAAACTTCAAATGTAACACGACATAAGATATTCACACCTGCTTAATAAGAAACTCACTTACTTGAACATAAACAGTTCGTGAAAAATTTTTCATTACTTCAATTTAATTTTAGAATAATAAATCGCGGTTTAACGATAATTTCGATTTTATACACTGTCTATCAACCACTTGTTAGGAACCTTTCATAACCTTATCAACTAAGAATAAAAATATTTGGCCAGCTGTAATAAGTTTTGAGAGAAAAAAAAAACAAAACACAATCGGAAGTTTAGAACCGAAAAAATAACAGCCGGCACAAGGAGAGACAGAGAGAGAAAGTGAGAGTTAGCGACTTCTAGCGATCACAGTAGTCAGCTATGATTCAAAATTATGGCGGGAATCAAGGAACGACACGAATTGAAGCGTTGACTGAAATTAGTTAACGATTGAAGAGAGAATAAAAACTTATTTTTACGAAATGAACAATCATTCGAAAATGAATTTAATAAATTTAATAAATGTTGTCTTATTATTTTTCTTTATCGGTACATAGGTATATTATACGATGTATTGTTTTGGGAAATTAAAAATAAAGCTTGAAATATTCTCAAACATCACTTTGTTTATTTATTTATTTATTTTTTTATGAAATAAAGCATAATGGCATAATAATTAAGCACATTATAGCGTTAGGAAACTCATGTCAGAAATAAATATAAAATAAATTATATTATCAAAGATATACAGGTGTCCCATTTTTATGTACCGGGCCGTTTAATTTATTTTTTTATTTCAACTTTGAGGAAAAAAAAGCTCCAGACAAATATTGAATGATTTTCAATGAGCAATGAAATGATATAACTGTGATAACCTTCTAAGGTCATCACAGTTATATCATTTTATCGCCCCTTCAAAATTTTTCAACTTTTGACTGAATCTTTGATGTTTTTTTTTTTTTTTCTATAAGTTGAAATAAAAAAATTGAGCGGTCTGGTACACTAAAATGGGACACTCTGTACATTCACACGCCGTTTAAGCCATGTGGTTATAATATTCTACATTTTTACAATTAGAAAAATTATTTTTAATACAAAATTATCGATTTTTATTTATAAGAGTTCAAATGCTGTTTATTACCTGTAGCAGAGTGAAACTAGAAAAGCAAAAAATAAATGAAAATAGATTTCTATTTTTATTTTGGTTTTTTCACGTAGTATGGAAAAAACTCTCTTTATAAAAAAAGAAAAAAGAAGAAAAAAACACGTGCTACTGTTGTTGTTTCGTTCTTTAAAATTTGATCATATTATCTTGATTTCCAACTATATTTTAAAAACCGAAAATATTAACTTAATGGGAACAGCATTTTTTTCAGCATTTCAGTTCCAGGCTACAGTTTACCTAGCAAGTAAATTTTTTTTTTTTTATTTTTTTTTAAATGCAATAAAATACGTTCACACTTTGAATTGAGAATACATTAATTCGGAAAGAAAGCCGAATTTTTGTTAGTTTCAAAAGAAAACATGTAATTTCTTAGATTATAATGAATATTCAATTCATAGGTAGCATAAATACATACATAAAAGAAAGTGAAATTCATTTTAAGATTAAAGCCCATATTAAATCAACATTTACCCTAATAGATATTAGATGATAAACCAGTTGAGTTTTGTGCATTGTTTCAATCTACAAAATAATATAAAAAAAGAAACAATAATATCCCATCTGTTTGTGTTATCAGTAATATCAAATTCATGGATTCACTATCAGCAGTGTAAAAACTATGATTAGTATCTGAAACCTTATACAATCTTATAGAACAGTGTAATTTTATGTGAATTGAGGATACTTGTTTTTAAAATTTTTTTTCTTAGAAAATAAGTATAACTCATTCGCGTATAATTGTTACGTTACTATCATCAAAAATTAAATCTGATCTTGAAGGATATACTAGTTTCATATTTCCCTCTAAATCGACGACCTTTATTTGTTCAACAACTAGATTGTGATAATCTTCACTCTTTTCGGTATCCCCGGAGCAGCCAAGTCCCAACATCACGAGTTCGCTCAGAAATTGATCCGCAACTTTTCTGTTCGATCAAATAATGGTAAATTTTCAATGTTTCATTAAACTCCTTCAGATTTAGATAAAATACAAATATTATCATCGAAGAATCGTAAGTAACAATAACAATAAACAAAAACAACGCCTTCTCTCATTTCATAGTTACCTGCAAACTTGCTGAGAAGTTGCGCTGGTCACTTCGAGAAACATGGATTTGGTGTCTGTTGACATTTTGGTAATGTCGCTGTTTGTTATAGGCGGAAATGAAATAACTTTTTCCGAACTATCCAAGAGACACGGATAAAGCGATTTTCCTTCAAGAAGATACAGATACCTATGAATTCCAGAATAAACATTGCGTTTTTTTTCTCTCCTCAAGTTATCCGCCTCTGTTTGTAAATGTTGAAACAATGCTGCGCCCGTATACATCTTCTGACGCATTAGAGGCTTGATTTCTATATCCTTCGGTGGTTTTGCCGTATAAATAAGATTTCCTGTGAAAAAAAAAAAAAAAAAAAACGATTGAAACAAATTCGTTACGTTGGAAAAACAAAAAAGGTATGAAAAGTTAAACGTTTCTAATAAAATCTTGAATAGATTAAAAAACCAAGTCAATAGCATGAGAAAACTACCGTCAAATAACGTTGAGAATAATTTTTACCAGGAGTTATGAGGTCCAGATCATGCGTGGCGATGGTAGCAGCGTTTCTTTTCTCGCAAATACCCTCGTGAAGTTTAGTCTGAAGTTGTATAAACTTCTTGAAACTATCCTCGTTGAAATTTAGATTCCTTACAACGCAAGCCACTATATGAGGTCTGACCGTTTTAACATGTTCTGTTATCTGTACGACAGGAGTTTCGTCCAAGACCTTAATGACTCTTAACTTGTGAGTTAGTTTATCCACCGAGTTAACATTAGAGTCGTTATTCTCGGACGATTTCCTGCCCTTTTTACCTCCCTTCTTGGACTTTCCACCGCCACCCGAATTCTCACCACCGGATTTAGGACAGTGTTGTCTGACGTAATCTAAGACCTGTTTAGTCCTGCATTGATCAACCAGTTTGTAAAGCCTTTTATCAGACAACGGGTTGCCCTTGAGGTTCAATTCCTTGATCTTGTTACAGTCGGAAAGTTCGTTGGGTACAACGAGGATGGAGTTGTCGGAAATATCGAATAGCTTTAGGGACTGTAAAACGCTTATTGTGGATGGAATTTCTTTGATCTTATTACCGTTTAGCCTAACTTCGGATAGGTGGATTAATTCCGGGTAACATATGTCGGGAAATGTGTCGAAATTGTTATTAGACAGGTTTAATATGCTAAGTTTAATGTTCAAAGCCTGAGAGGGTAATTCTTGGAGTATATTCGAGCCGAGATTCAGGGTCGTTAGTTGGAGCATGTTGCCGAAATTGTTCGGAACAGTTTTTAGACAATTTCTAGATACGTCGAGTACCTTTAGTTTCGATAATTTCCCGATAGATGAGGGTAATTTGGATATTTTGTTTGAATGAAGAACGAGGTTTGTTAGGTTTTCTAGCTTTATTATATCCTCGGGTACTTCTTCTAAACACGTGTCGTTTATGTTCAAGTAATTTAAACCTTGGAGGTTAAATACGCTTGAATCTAATCCCGATTCTGATAAACGTTGTGATACTGATGAGCCTGATAATACCAATTCGTGACGGTTCTCTTTTCGGGCTTGGATCACCTCCGGCCAACATTCAAACGACGACATTTTTTTATCGGTTTTTTACTACGCCAAATGATTAGGTGAACCGCGATCCTTTGACACTGTACTTTGCTGTACTTACACGACTGACATTTTAGGTTACATACCGGCCTACGTGCTGTGTCAAAATATCGATATCTTAAAGCTCGAAATTCGAGGGAACGAGAATCGAGAGGCCGGAATTATCGAGGCCCTTTATCGATCCATATTTTAAATTGAAAATTCGTAGTTTAATGACACGAATGTGCCCGAAGTTATAGATACTTTTTCATATTTCACGATGAAAAGTCAGTAATCAGACTTATGACATGAAGATTAATATCTTTATCTTCTATATCAGATTCAGATTAATTAGAAAAACTAATCATATGTTCCATTTTTCGAAAATTTCGGATTAAAACTAAATAAATAGGAGATTATAAATCTTTACGGCAAATCATTTCTCATTCATTTTTTTTTATCTAAAATGTACTAAGCCGTGGAATGTCTACGAATTTTCAGAAAAATTCGGCCATTTCATAGCTTGTCATAAAAAAAAAACGAAGTAATACTACAGTTCTTTTGTAGTAGTTCTGAAAAATTCGTTATTTTTGTCGATCAAACTAGAAAGAAAAAAAAAAAAACTAGGAAAAGTTCGAATTTCTCTAAAAATTCGTAAAAATCATTCGTAGAATTATTTCTGCCAGGGGAATCGTCAAAATATTCAGCATTGAATAGTTAACAAATTATCATATCGAAGAAGATAACTTAAAACGATCGATTTTACAATCATATAATTCTCAATGTTTTGATTGACGGTCGTCGTTGTTTGGGATCTGAACGAATTTGTATAATCGTTTCGGATTTTTATATTAATATTCAACCCTCGGACCACAAGGGATGAATTTTTTTTCTATTACGTTTCTGCTATACTTGCGGAAAATATTTCATAGCAGGACAAATTATTTTTGAAAAAAAAAATCTGTAATTATGAGAAATTAATGGACATGGAAAAATGCTTTCGCTTGGGAAAAACATTAGCATCGTCCATATGGGACATTCTTTGCCAATTGTACGCTACTTGAATCTGACTTTTTTTTTTTCAATTTAACAAAATATCATATCGAAAGCTGAACAACGAAATTATCCTCCAAGTATAAGTAGCTCATAGATTATATGCCAACTAATTTCTTACAATTACAGATTATCTTGAAAACAAGTGTAGTCCCGGGATGAAATATTTACTGAAAATATTTAGCACAAACGTTTGTATTTCAAATGGAAAAGTTTATCCCCAATTATAGTCGAGGGTTGAATATTAATATAAAAATCTGAAATAATTAAAGGGTTCATTTTTATTCATTTCAAGTCGATTTGGGCGGGGGGGTGGCTCGATAAATCTAGACCTCGTACAAAAATTGACAATAAATTCGCGCCGATGTACGATTTTGGAGTAACAAAAAAAAAATACCTACGTCCTTTTCATATAGACGACCATGCGTCCATCATATCATGAAAATTTTTTCTCAAGATGAATATTATAAGATCCTGACCCAATCTCCTGGCGGGCTTCTAAAATTATTATTATTATCATTATTGTTATTATATCATTATCAACATATTCGTAGAATCAGAGATGTATTTCGTCCTTAAATGATATTTGCAGGATTTATAATTCAATTATAATTTTCGTCCCCTGACAATCTTGAAACAGTTTTTGAAAGTAAATCGAAAGGGTATAATATAATGATTAAACGGAGTGGATCATATATACCTATATAATATGAAATTGCAAAACCACCTTGACATATTAAACGAATTTTTATATAATTTTAAAACTATTAATTCGTAAAATATAGCGCCATAAGACGTATAGGATATTGCTATGTAATTATATTATCCACCGGAATAGAAGCACTTACTTACTTACTATTACTTTCCTGTGAATCGTATTAGTCATCATCGTGATCAGAGGCAATGAACAATATGTTGTAAGGTCGAAAAATAAGTTGAACTATACGCGTATACAGTTGGCTATATAGAAAAGTCACGTAACTACCAAAAACCATGACGTATCTCCAAAAAATAATTATGGGATTATTACTCAAATTTTCAAATAGTTGAGTGACTTTTTTTATTTAGCTAACGACATGATATATTTTATGTTCGGTAATATCAGTAAGACGTTTGATAGAATTAAGAATTAAATTTTATTTGGCACGTGTAGAAAAGGTGAAAAACCCTATAACTATTAACATTATCACTATTCACGTTACGTATGTATGTACATACATATGTACATACATAAATATTACATACTACGAGTCGTAGAATAATTTTTCAAGTTTAAAAAACTAGATCGTCGGGAATATTCAAATTCGGTTGAAACACACCTAGACTATGTTAATTTATTCCTAGAACAGTTAATTACAACATCGAGTATAGATATTACAGATTTTCTAACCGGTTATTACAGATACCTGTACGTCAGGTATATCACAGCTCGTTTCCTTTGAACGTGAACCTGGCCACTACACGGTGGTCTCCTTGTTGTAAATAAATTTGAATATACATGCGGATAAACACAATAGAAGAATAAAACAAAAACAAAAAATAAAAATACACACGCACACGCAAGCGTTTGGAAGTTGGAAATGGAAACTTGTAACGACATCGATGACTTAACGAAAATTCATATTAACTTTTGACAAATGTATATATTATACTTTAATTATTGTTTCAAATTAACCGCAGCATCGGTTAAAGTCCGTACGGTATACAGATAATCTTCCAGAAGGTCGCGGGCGTATGGGTGCATTGAATAAACATATATATAGCTTGCAAATAACAAAAATGTAAAAAGAAAAAAAGATTTGAAATTCAAAAAAAAATTCCGGAAATATCGAGAAGAGCAAAGCTATTACTATTTTTCTTTCATTTTATCTTGTATATATCTTAGTTAAATTTTTATCTCCAAATAAAAATAGAAAAGAAAAAAAAGAAAAAATGTTCCGTTCGGAATTGCTTATGATAATCGATTCAGAGTTTGAGGAAGACTTCCGTCCGTCTCTTCCTTATACTCTCACTGTGAAATATATACAGTATAATGATCACGATGGAAATAAACAGCTGTATGTATGTATGAATGAATGTATGTACGTTAATGCGTAAGTTCAAATATTAATATATTTTGGCCTCGAGAATCTCAATACTTAGAAAGTTTATGCAATAGAAAGAGAGAATGAGTGTGTCCAAAAGGTCGAGGGCCTTTGGACAATTCGACCTTATGATTACCGAGCAACTATACATATATATAATATACGTGTATTCATTAAACTGCACAGACCTTGGAGCAATATGTATACGTGCGTATTTGACAGATTTTTACGAGATGATGTCTCACGCGATTATCAAGAAATATTTGCTCGTTTAAATTTACATTTCAATGAGCGAGGAAGCTGTGTTTTATTTTTTTCTTTCTTTTTTCTTTCCTGCCCACACCGGTATTGCCATTATCCTATGGCATTTTAGGAACTAATATTTATATATTATACACGTATATGTATACATTATGCAGCAGCTCGTTAATCGGCAATAATAATGACGTTTTAACGTTGCAATGTCAACTTCCTTAAACCGAGTTACTTACCATCGACGAGCTTGATCCCCACTCTTCATATACTTTAGACCAAAATATATAATCACAATGATCGTTTCTCATAGGTATTGTTGTTTGACTTCGAGTTCCAAGTAAAAAAGTTCTAGCTTCCGGCGCGGCGACGACGTTTTGCGGTTTATCTTTCTTGGCCCCATTACTTCCGTATTGCGGAGTGGGGTTCCTCGGCTTCCATGGACAATATAAAGAACCTAACCACCGGCAAAGTTCCATCAGTTACAAAACCGAACAGTTCCCGTACTCCGGAAACGAAATTTTGTTTTTTCTATAAAAATTTATTCAAAAATCTACCCGTAATCGGTAAACATATATCAGAACAATCGAGATGGGGATAGATCGACGATCAGTCTTATTACTCGCCTTAATTCTCGCCACGTCCTCGGCATGGCCCTTTTTCCGTCGTCGTGATGTTTTCGACAACGCTGTCGACAGTCCGGACGGAGCCATGGGCCATCTTCAGCATCTTGAAGGGATAATCTATTCATTACCCAACAACGACACTGGGAAAAAGGTAGCCGAATGGCGCGAAGAGATGGAAATAAACCCCGAGGAACTCGGCGAGTATGCAGAGGGTGATATTCTGTTCCCCGCTGGAATGGGACGGAACGGTCTTAAGTCGGAATCAACTCGATGGCCCGGTGGCGTCGTCCCCTACATGATCAGCCCGTACTTCAGTAAGCTCAAAAATTACTATACCACAAAAAAAAATACGCACTCTGGAAGTGAAACTTCTTTCGAGTTAAACCAAAAAAGACAGACTTGGACTTAAGACTTGAGACTTGAGACTTAAGACTTGAGACTTGAGACTTGAGACTTGAGACTTGAGACTTGAGACTTGAGAATTGAGACTTGAGACTTGAGACTTGAGACTTGAGACTTGAGACTTGAGACTTGAGACTTGAGACTTGAGACTTGAGACTTGAGACTTGAGACTTGAGACTTGAAACTTGAGACGTGCGACTTGAGACTTGAGACTTGAGACTTGAGACTTGAGACTTGAGACTTGAGACTTGAGACTTGAGACTTGAGACTTGAGACTTGAGACTTGAGACTTGAGACTTGAGACTTGAGATTTGAGACTTGAGACTTGAGACTTGAGACTGAAGATTTAAGACTTAAGACTTAAGATTGAGAGAAACTCGAACAGTCCGCTCGACGGACAAACCAAACTGAATTCGGGGAATCAAGTTTAGATCTTTTTCCTGTAGTGGGTAATTATTTCTTTAACCATGATATAATTGCGAAGTTTTGTACGAATTCCAGGAACGGATCGTGCCGTTAAATCGATCAAGGTTAATGACAATTTCACGTATTATCGTCCTTCTCCGTTCCTCGTTATATCTTTATCGAGACCAAATTACAATCTCCGGACTTATGTAGGCTGAATGATCGATTAGTGGCATAGTTTTGGTCCGCAACATATACTCGAGATCAGGTTGTTGATGAATTAAATTTCAGCCGGTTCAGCCCTGAAGATGATCCAAGATGCGATGAGCGACTACCACAAATACACATGCATCAAATTCAAGCCTTACACAGGCGAGGAAAGTGACTATATAAGAATTACAGCCGGGAATACCGGGTGCTGGAGCAGTGTTGGCCGCATCGGAGGATCCCAGGATGTCAATCTGCAAGTACCCGGATGTGTTACGAAGAAGGGAACCGTAATGCACGAGCTTATGCACGCGGTTGGATTTTTGCACGAGCAGAACAGATGGGAAAGGGACAATCACGTCAGCATCAATTGGGGGAACATTCAGTCAGGTGTGTAATCTTTCGTCTATATGACGATGTCCATACCTATATGATCATGGAATCTGTCGAATGGCAGCGATTGCAAATTTGTCAGGATCAGGTATTGACTTTGTAAAATTGACTTCAGGGCGTAGAAACAATTTTGAAAAAGCCACAAAGGAGACCACTGACGCTTTCGGTGTCGGTTACGACTATGGTAGTGTGATGCACTATTCTTCGAACGCTTTTTCCAACAACGGAAGGCCGACGATCGAGCCTAAGGTAAGTGGCCACTCGAGACAAATTTCGATTTCGGATTATCGGAGAAGGTCGAGTATAATGTTTTAAAACGAAATTTATCCACATGTTTCTGGGTATCCGCAGGAGGCTGGTGGTCTCCTTTCAATGGTCGGTGAATTTTTCAACGGTAAGACCAAATCCGTTCTTGGACAACGCGAAGGATTCAGCCAAAAGGATATTCAGAAGATACGTCGTATGTACAAGTGCACGAAGAAGAGGAGGAGCAGCTATTATTAAATATTAATATTCCTTTTCAAATTCATTTTGCAAAATTTATTTCCGGTTATTGCTCACAGATATATACATTCGGATCTAATCTCATCATGATATACCAGTGACAAGTATAATTCATATACTACTTTATCTTTTATCTCTGAGAAGTTGTCCTGAAGCGCGATTGAAAGGAAAGTTTTGGCTTGGTGTTTTTGCAACTTTTATTCGCGGAATGGAAAATTAGACGATATACTTTTTGGTGGAAAAAACTAGTCTGTACAGAATACTAGGCATTAGGGGATGGGGATGTTCGAGTATATTCAAATTTGAACTAAGTTATCCAAGAAGAGAAAGAAAAATGATTTCCTAGCTTTTTCGATTAATAATTTCAAACACTTTAACCATTACGAATTTACGCAATTTATTCATATTATTAATGATATGAGTGGGACGAGTCTAGTCTACCGTCTCCTGCAGAGCCAGCTGCAATCGCTATCGATAGCATAAGCCAAAGTACAATATTAGATTTTTAAGACTAACATAACATGGTACAGCACCGTCTCAACATTATAGGTATAGACGGATTTGAACTATTTTAATGTGCATTATGTATTGAACGTGTGATAAAATAAATAATAAATATATATTATATGAACATATATTTGTGTGTGTATTTCGAAAAATTTATTTTCTCCCTTTTATAACTACGTTTTATCGTCGAGATTCCGGAAGACGTATACGTACTTGGAGGAAATTGAATCCTTGGAGGAATCCGACTTTCTTCGAATACACAATTTAAAAAATTTTTTTTTAGGTCTTTGATTTCCTGAATATTCTGGAAATAATAAAAAATAATTTTACGATATTTATTGGTTCAAGTCGTTATAATCTTTGGAGCAAATTTTGTCAATTTTTATTCTCAAATTTTTAAGTCTGACTTTCTTCCGATACAAAATCGTTTTTTTTTTTCTTTTTTCTTGTTATGTTAGAGGATTTTGATTTTCTGAAAATTCTTGATATACATTAAAAAATTTTTACGATATTTATTGTTCTGAATTGTAATCTTTGATTATATTTATTCCAAGACCTTTGATTACCGTTTTTATGCTCCAGAAAGATAAGAAGAACGCGTAAGTATGCATTATAGGCACTCGGAATATGGAGATAGAAAATAGAATTAGGCCTTGCACCAGAGATAATCTATAAAGACTAAAGTAAGCGAAGCCTTGACTTTATTGTATATTCCTATACTCTTTATTTTCACAAGTTACACATTTTTTTTTCTCTCAACATTCTCTTTCTTCACTCAGTTTTTTTTTTTTTTTGATTTTTACATAAAAACAAAATAAACTGGTTCTTGTATGTCACAGTGCAGATCGTAATTGACTTTTAACGACCCAAGGCTTTCCTTTGTTCGATTATTTCATGGCAAGTTCTGGTGCAGTTTCTTCACCTAAATCATTCGTGATGTGGGACCAAAAACATTCGGTGAAGATGGACGCTCTGTCACAAGGATTTGTGGATTCTAAGGATTACAAAAACATAAATAAATGGCGATGATCAACTTGACTCGTTTTTTTTTTTGGACAGACAAATAGGTGAATCAGATTTTCCCTTTTTAACACCAAAACTATTGCATCGATTATTTCTAAAATTTAATCAAATTTAGGCTGGATCAAATTCTATCGATTGAGACAAAAATCATCGAGATCGGTCGATTGGTTCTCGAGATATCTGTAATTAAAATTTTTTTATTGAAAATTTTGTTTTTCAAATATCTCAAAAACTACTTAACCGATCAAATCCAAAATTGAATCGGTTCTAAGTTGAGAAAAACCACATCGATTGGTATAAGGAAGGATTGAATCCGTGCATGCATTCTCGAGATATCGTCGAACAAAAAATTACTCGCATTCACACGTCGATCTGAAAATGGTCTGAGGTGATTTTCTGGACTTCGAATCGTTAAGAAGTGATAAAAACTGAATTTTTCTTTATCAGGATGGTAACATCGACTCATTTCATTTTTTTTTTTTTTTTTTTTTTTTAACGGGGTAAAAACTGTGTACGGATATATTTCGACGTACCAGTCGAGGTACACGTGTACAGTAGCAATCTGACCCGATGTTCGGGAACCTGAGCTGCCAGCAAAGCCGATTTGATGCCGTGCAATCCGAAGCCTCCATCGCGGTCCATCTGGAGAATGATTAATCTTGTTTTAAACCTGAAAATTCCCTGGCTATGTTCATACACTCAGCTTATAGTTAGTCTAATTCGAAGGAGTTTCGGCATTGAAAATATTCATAAGCTTCAATATCCCACGCGAATACCAAATCTTTACCTTAAGTACAGGGTATAATTCGTTGACTTGTGTATTTCGATGTCAAAACCTACTGCAGCTACGTGGGAATACAAATTGTTTATGTCTGATTAACTCTATTGTTATACATTTTGATTTATCGTATTCAGTTTCAGGTAAAACCATACTAAATTGCAAATGAATGGAACTTTCAGATAAATTTGAATGCTGTGGGATGACAATTGTCGTTTTGGGATTTTATAAATGTGGTAAAATTTATAATAAACCAATAACATTATTCACAAGGATTTTAAAGACCGTGAAAATTTTCTCGAGCTATTTAAAACGATTAGAAATTCGGTGTACGTTGTAAAAAATGACCCGAGGCCATCGTAAATCGATTGAAACGAATTGGAAAGGATGCATTTAGCGATCTATCGATTCGTGTTTCTTGAAAATTCAGATTGATCGTGAAATTCTATTGTTTTTTTTTTTTTTTGAATTCGTTAAGGAGGACGGACTATCTCTGCGGTTTTTTCAAAAATTCAAAAGCATCTAGGAAATGGTTTTTGAATGCTATTTTTAGTTTGTTTTATAGTTTCGTTCTCTTAATTTGTATCTTTCGGGATAAAAAAAAAAAAGTGGTTCAGTTGGCTGACAATGATGGGTCGGCTTCAAAACTTTACGTTCGAACTCGTTGAGCTCAAAAAATAATATTCTACGAGTAAAAAGTTTGATTAAACGAAAGAGAAGTGTATTACGAGTGGTAAGTTGGTTTTTCTTTTTTTTACTACAAAAACCACTGGATCGAATGATTCGGGAATTTAGCCAGATTTAGTTCGGAGAAAACTCTATCGATTGAGACCAAGATCATGAAAATCGGTTGATCGGTTCTCGAGATATAATTATTTAAAAATTTTATTTTCAAAATTCTGTTCTTCGAATAACTCGAAAACTACTCTATCGATAAAATCCAAAATTTCAACAATTCTAAGTTAAAAAAAAAAACCGCATTAATTCATATAAAAAAAGGATGAATTCGTTCGCGATCAGATATCGTCGGATAAAAAATTGATCGCATTCAGACGTCGATCTGAAAATTATCGGAGGTGATTTTCCGGACCTCGAAACGTGGAGATTGTAGAATAACTTCCTTTTTTGAAGAATGGGAAGATTAGAATCCGAATGAAGTTAACGAAAGAACGAAAAGAACCGTTAATTTCAAATCGTTGAAACTGCAGGAAGCGAATCTCTTTGCAGAGATTCCCAAAATTAAAAAATTTCTTTTCAACCGTTAGTTCACGATTGATGATCCCCATATGAGTGAATAATTCGTTCGTATACTCACCCATCCATATTCGATGTAGATGCAAAGCAGAAAGCACTGTAAATCGATAATAAAATAAATTTCATACCTGCTCCAAACAAAAAAAAAAAAAGAAAAAAAAATTTACCGTATAAATAATTCGAAAAATTTTCTTCCCAATTACCTTGAAGGCCTCGGTCTTCGCCTGCGGATTCCGCATGTCGCGATGGACCAGGACGGAATTAACCGTTTCCAAACTGACCGGGCTGGACGCATTGCAGAGTTTAAGAACCGCCAAATCAGTGGCTGTATCCTAAAAAATCCGGTCAATTTTTTTTTCTACCACTTCGCTGAACTTTAATTTCATCAATAAATTTCTCTGTCATCATCATCGACGACGAGATATATTTACCGTGGTAATTCCGAAACACGGAGCCACCAGACTGCAGCAGGCGAAGATAATCAGAGAAAAGAACCGGATCTTCGGAAACATTGAGAAGCAAAAGAATTATTATACCTTTTTGTAAAATAATTTTGAGACCAATCGCAGAGGCTATAGGAAAAAGAAAGGAAAAAACTCGAAAAAACTTTATTTCATCACTCGAAAAATTTACGCTGAATTTGTTACGTGAGAATCTCGCTTTTACTTCGTTCAGGTATAATAACAAACTGGCAAACAGTGTTGGCTACTGGTTACACCGAGTATCTTATGCCATATCTAATTTCCGTCGCCTACGCAGTTCAAGCTGATAGTATTTAATGAGTTCGCAGAGAGGAGATGTTTGACTGTAATTTTTTGTTAATTAGTAACGGATATGACAAAAATAATTTTTTGGTTCAATTTTATCTGAAATTTATTACGGTTTATACACTAATTTACATAATACTTATTATTTTTATTTTTGTTTGTTTGTTCGTTTATTTTGTTCATATATATAAATCCTAGGGTGGTCGTTAGAATTAAAAATTTCCGGGCCGCTACCCAAATCAACTCAAAATAAATAAAAACTAAACGTGTAATTTTTTCAGAATTTTATTTCAACATTTAACCCTTGACCACAGAGGATGAACTTTTCCATTTAAAATGCACGGGGTTCCGCGGTCTTTCCAGTTGTTATTTTATTGTAGAACTAATTATGGGCCGAAAAATTTGAAATTCTCACAAATTAATCTACTGGAATGCTGCTGCGTGGAAAAAAATTGCCACCTCCCTACCCTCAAAATTTTGTATGGATTATCCCATGCCAATATGATGATTTCTTTTTTTCAATTTTATCGAATGTTGCTCAAAAACATTGAAAATATATGTTTCCCGATGTTTTCCGGTTTCTTCACATTTTGCATTTTATCATTATATCGACGTGGAATAACCCATACAAAATTTCAATGGCAGGGGGGTGGCAATTTTTTTGCACACAGCAGGATTCTAGTAGACCAATTTCTAAGAATTTCAAATTTTTAGGCCCATAGTTGGACCTACAACGAAATAATAACTGGAAAGACCGCGAAACCCCGTGTGCATTTTAAATGGAAAAGTTCATCCTCGGTGGTCGAGGGTTAAATGTTAAAATAAAATTCTGAAAAAATTACACGATTAGTTTTTATGTATTTGGAGTTGATTTGGGGGGGGGGGGGGGGGGCACGAAAATTTTTATCTTTAACGACCACCCTAATAAATCCTACAGCTATGAAGGTATAGTTAGGTGTATTAAAATAGCGTAATAAATGAGTTAAGAAATAATTATAAGTATTATAGTTATACGGATTTTTTTTAAACTCTAAGTTTGATTGATACCAGTTTTTTATCATTCATTCCTTTCTGTATAGATTTGTACAAAAATAATTATTATTATATTTAGGGGAGGACCGCGGGGGCAAAAAGGGAACCTCGGCTCAAAAAGGAGAGAACTTTTTCGTATTTCCTCCTTTTCGATTTGAAGTTTTGCCGACTTTTGGAATTTTTTGCCGTTCAGATCTTTCGAAATCCGGATCTTTAATTTCGAGCCCGAAATTTTCTAAGAAAACAGTTTTTTTTTTTTTTTTTATTATTTTTGAGGGAAGAAAGACAAAAAAACTTCACCAATTTTCATCCGCGGTGTCAACTTTGCCCCTGTTTTCCGTTATAAAAAAAAAAACATAAATTACTTTGAAAAATAAACGCGAATTGAAAAAAAAGAAAAACCTACTTCAAAATCTCATCGACGCATTTAGGTACTGTAAAAATTTCTCGACAGTTATTTTTCTCCGAAATCATGATATAAATATAGATTTTCAATATTTTCTGTTAACTTTTCATTAAAGAGGTAGAAAAAGTATTCAGTAGGTACGATTAAACTACGCCACAGATCAATCTGCGTGAAGAGACTATACATATATTATAACGACCTCTGAACCTGCCATCGAGTATATGTGATATGAATTATACATCCGTCGTTTTTTAACATTCAACGAAGAGGAATTTAAAACCGTCTTTTCATTTCATTCCGCACATTTCGTTACTTTCTACGTCAATTCGTTTCCTTTCTTTTCACCCTATCCACGTCCTTTTTATCATGTCCGCAGCCTTCTCCGCTATCATAATAGCCGGGGCGTTTGTGTTGCCGGAAGTAACCCTGGGCATTATGCTCGTATCGGCTACTCTGAGATTCCTTATACCCCTGACCCTCAACTTGTCGTCAACAACGGCAAGAGGGTCGTTGATAGGGCCCATTTTGCACGAACCAGCTTGGTGGTTTTCCGGTGCTGTGTCATGCTTAACGGCGCATTCCCAGTACGCGTCACAGCCGAATTTCAAATGTTCGCAATTCTTAACCGGAGTCCTGTCCAATTCGAAACCGTACCTCTTCAGGGCGTCCGTTTCGGACAATTTTATACTGAACTTGATGCCCTCGACGAGAGCTGCGACGTCTTCAGGGGCGGTTAGGTACTTTGGAAATATCATCGGCTTTGCCAGAGGGTCTTTACTCCGCAGACGCAGGTAGCCGCGACTCTTCGGATGCAGGAGGGTCGGGATTATGTAGATGCTCCGGTTTGCTCCCTTCTTTTCACCCACCATACCGGTCTCGGCACAATCCGCTAAGTAACCGCCGAAAATCAACTGGATGTCAGGATGATCGTCGGCCGGATTTGCGAACTTTGTATTCACCATTGCCGTTGCCTCGGATATACCTGAAACGGGGAAAACAAGTTTTAGTCAATTTTCTCAAGCCTGACATCACTCGAATTCGTTCAGAAACTGCACGAACGATTTTTACGGAATCTCGTGGATCTGAGATCGAAATTTTTGAAACTTTAAACAGCATATTAAATTCGAGAATGAAAAAGTACGATTGATTTTTAGAATTCGGTCATTTCGAGATCGAAAGCATATGGAATTCAAAAATCGAATCTGAAGATTAAGAAGTTCAGACTAAAATCGATTTCCACTCTTTTTCAGGATCGTTGATCTCAAATCTGATCCAAAAATGTTAAAATTTGAAATATGGGTTCCAAAAAATTTCCGATCATCGTCTAGAAAATTTTTTGAATGAATTTTCCCATCGAAAAACGAGAGTCAAACGTGTATTCAATCTCCTGTCCATAACCCGAGGGCTTTTTCAGTCCTTTCTATGAACACCGATATTCTTACGTAAGAATTATTACATGCGGTCGCCTTCGGGAAAATTTTTTGTCTTATACTTTTCTTTCGGGAAAGTAAAAATTCCTCGCGATATAGAAAATCGAACGTAAACTGTACAGCATCGAACTGTATCAGCATACAGGCAAAATTATTTTCGATCCTCGAAACTGTGAGGGCTGTACTTTAATAATCTAGTACACGTTTGTATATACAAATTATTAATGTAACGAGCTCGAACCAGGCATATAACGTAACGTAAATTGAGATAATCCCTACAAAGCAAAATCAAGGGTTAGGCAAGGACTTCTAGTACCCAACAATACAAGTTGGAATGTGTTCTCTGACACGTGACAAGGCAAACATTTCTCATACATAAATCATCCACGTATTGTATGGGTGGATGGTGGAAAATTACGCGAGGAAATTATGCTTCACTTAATATAATTAGAAAGGGCATATACGTGGGTGGGAAATATTATTCCCTGTAGATTTTCCGTTTCGTTTTTGTAATTCTTAATTTTCTATTTTTATCGAAGCCTCGTCTTTTACGATCAATTCAAGCCATCGTGGGATCGAGAATTTTCCAAAATGAAACTTTGGGAAAATATTAATTCGACCTGGCCCAAAATTGAAAGAATGACGACTGGAAAACAGACTGAGAAGGCTGTGAGGGATGAAAATGAAAATCTGATCATCGTGACAGTTTTCCTGGTTCACTCAAAAATCGGAATTTTGATTGCGGTCTTATACCTATTAAACTTTCTAACAAAAATAATTAACCACTTATTTTGATAATCTCCTTCGTTAAGGTCGTCCATAATCGTACTGCGAATGTGACTCATTAAAATCCGGGGATTCCCCGTTACCTATAAATCGCGATGAATAGTAAGAAAGAAGTATTACGTCATTGAACAGGTAATATCGAACAGCTCGCGAGTGGCTATAACCAACCAGATCATTGTGCAATTCAACTTTCACTATTAGTATACCATATAATACCAACCAGCGTTTCATCGCCATGATGGATCATTCCAGGGGTTATAAGGCCTACGGACAAATCTCAGGAATCTCTTGCGATAGTGTAAGGTATAGTACGCGTTTACCAACGTAGTAGTAAATTATCTGGAGCGTATAAAGTCGCGGGAAAATGATCATTGAACGATTACGTAAAGCTGATTTATATATAGCCAGTAATCGTTGATTCTTGAGGAAACCAGTACAGATTGGTTTTGGAAATTCCGAGTACTCCAAAATGCGTTTATTTGTCAGCCAAAGCTTATTTCACATCAAAAAAAAAATTTCTTTGAAAACCTTTGTCGTAAGGTTTTAGGCACATCGTTGTTCCGGTTAAGGTTGTTGAGGGCTCATTTTGTTCAGAAAAGAAATCCTCATCGTGTGAACGAGGGATTTTTTTTACAATTTCGTGTCGGCCAAGTTATTTGCAAATTAGTGGCCTAAATATTGTAAATTTTGTATAATTGACCGTAACTTTTCGCATGAATTTTTTTTACCGATCCCTACGTTCAAAAGATGTAGAATTGCTGTCTGAAGAAAGCAAGACCTTGAGAGGTTGAATTGGACCAACGACGTGCCTGAAACCTTACGACAAAGTTTTTCGAAGAAAATTTTTTTCGATGTGAAATAAGCTTCGTGATTGTAATAAAATTGTTTGTAAAAAATTTTCTCACCAGTTCCCGACATCAGGCCATCCCTGAAGAGTAGATACTCCATGGCGGTTGCCCAGTTCAACGGAGTAGTGTCTGTATCGTTTATGGTAAAACCGACTGAATAAGCGACGTGATTGTGAAGATTTTTACCAACACCAGGCAAATTGTGGATCACCGGTACACCGACTGCTTGAAGTTCTTCTCTGGGACCGATTCCACTGTTCAGTAAAATTTGGGGTGAATTCACGGCGCCTGAAATGAAATTATGAATTAATTACCATCGAGAAAGCGAATTTGAGACGTTTCGTTTACCGATTTTTGTACATTTCGGGTAAATCGAAGTTCTCGATCGAATGCGGGACGGTCTTAATGACTTTTGGCCTAAAATAGCTAAGTTCTTGATCCTAATTGCAGGAATTATTTTGAAAGGTCTCTATGTGCAGTTGCGAGGTCTAAGCGTCGATAAATCAGGTCAGCTTGCTGACTGATCCTTTCATACGTGTGATACGTGTCTTGTAACTAATAGCAGTACCGGTGATGGTGAAGGAAAAAATTAAAGAAAAAGAGAGAGAGAGGGAGAAGAGAGATATGCAAAAAACGTTATATCACAGATTTTGTGCTAATTAAAACTGAACCTTGAGCGAAATAAAATAATGCTAAGAGACTTGAGAAATCTGAAATCGGTTAGAAGCTGATACCTACCCTGATCCCTCGATACAACTATCCAGTCGAGGATATAATAATGGGTCAATAAACGTTGAAGGTAAATAGCGTAATTTTGAAATGGCACATTACGGTACGCTTAGATTACAGTCTTTATACTGCAATTGCAATACTTAAGTGTAAGGCGAGTCTGAGCTGCAATGACAAACGTACAAAAAGACAAGAAAAAAGATATACGGCTACTTAGCTCTCCACGATGAAAGTTGACGCATATCCGATCATTTAGTCGACAATTTTTCAAACGAATTTTAAAAATTTGTCTAAAAAGTCCCAAAAGCTCGACAAATTATTTTTTTTTTAATCCATTCAGAGATTCTAAATCCATTATCAGAGATTTTGCAGAAATTTTTCGGACGATTTCGAATTGAAAAGAAAAAAAAAAAAAAAAAAAAACAATATTAATAATTTTGTAAATTTTTCAGAATTTGACGCCAAACTCTTCAGAATTTTTGCTACTCTTTCTCTTTTTTTATCGTCAAAATATTCAAAACTATTTTCACGGTTGAAAATTGTTCGAAATTTTTTTCTGAAAGGGATTTGCGAATTTGTGAATCGTTTTCCGTCCCCTGGGGGTGAAATTCTTACCTCCGCTTACGATGACCTCTTTGTCGACCATGACCTGTTGAATCCTTCCACCGTGTAAAAATTCCACACCAACTGCCCGCTTGTTGTTGTCAACAAGAACTCTGGTAGCCGTAGAATTGAGCATTATGTGAAGATTTCGACGGTTTTTAGCAGGTCTGAGGAAAGCACGTGCCGTCGATAATCTGGAACCGTTTCGCGATGTGGTTTGAGCAATTGTAAACCCGGTGTGCGTACGTCCGTTCAAGTCGCCAACTGGATATCCTGTGTTGTACGAAATTATAAAATTAGCGTTATTTAAGATAAGGCGACAGCAATAAGGATAAAAAATAAATTCAACCATGCTACGTTCGATGTTATAGCAAAGGGATTCGCAGATTGAGTCAAGAAATTTTATGACAATAGTTATTACCTTAAGGGGACCAGTACACAGCTTGGTTTTGGAAATTCGGAGTACTCCAAAATGCATTTATTTCTCAGCCAAAGTTTATTCCACATCAAAAAAAAAAAATTTCTTTGAAAACCTTTGTCGTAAGGTTTTAGGCACATCGTTGTTCCGATTAAGGTCGTTGAGGGCTCGTTTTGTTCAGAAAAGAAATCCTCATCGTGTGAACGAGGGAATTTTTTTACAATTTCGTGTTGGCCAAGTTATTTGCAAATTAGTGGCCTAAATATTGGAAACATTGGATAATTGACCGTAACTTTTCGCATGAATTTTTTTTTACCGATCCCTACGTTCATAAGATGTAGAATTGCTGTCTAAAGAAAGCAAGACCTTGAGAGGTTGAATTGGACCAACGATGTGCCTGAAACCTTACGACAAAGTCTTTCGAAGAAAATTTTTTTTTTGATGTGGAATAAGCTTCGGTTGACAAATAAATAAATTTTGGAGTACTCCAAATTTCCTAAACCAGCTGTACTGGTCCCCTTAGTTGCAGATTTTTTATGGCACACGTCAGAATTATGGCACACGACAAAATTATCAACTTCATGAATTTTTTATCTATGGTTCCCAAATTTATATACTGTGACTTTTTTTGCTGCATATCGTAATTTCGGGTGACTCCAAGAAGCCAGATCATGTTGGAAACTTGTTTTCTAGGTCTATTGCGATTAGAACGTATAATATCTGGCTTTGGTTGTTACAGTCTGACCTCGTAAACTGAATCTACATATTCTACTGCTTGTTTACATATCGCTTTCTTTGGTTATTACCATCACGCAAATTGATAATTTGATTGGTAGTAGTATAACTAGACCGTGTACCACTTTGGGATCAAGAAATTAAACACTATTCCATAGATTCGTATCTAAGACTCGCTACGCCTAATGCATTTGGATCACCTGATCATAATTGATCGATATAATATTATATAGTATATTACGAAATTGACACCTATAATTTATATGACACAAAAAAACTTTCGTGACGAATAAGCTGTTCCTAATTATTTAATTCAAGCAGATATTAGTCAGAATTTTGATGAAATGAAAGAGAATTAGCTTGATAAAATTTCGAACGGTTTTTAATTACGTCACAAAATATCGGTAATCGTCTGGAATGAATTCGTATAACTTTGATCAATCGGGACTTTAAACCCAGCTCCAAAAATCTGACAATGAATCAATAAAATATCTTTTCGAGGCGAATCAGTGATTTGAGAGGAAAAAAAAATCACTTCCAAAATATGAAAACTAATAAAACAAGCGGGTTTAGGCTGCCCATGTGCCAGCCCTTCAACTTCCCGTTCTCACGCTAATTTGAGCTTAAGAAAATCGCCATCATAAATTTTGCAAATCTGACTTCAGATTCGTGATCAGCGCCCCAAACAACCTTGTGGTACCAGTTTTCATTCGAATCCATTCATCCATTCTCAAGACATCATGATTTTTATTTTATTTTTCAGAATTTTGTTATTTAAATAAATCGAAAAAAATCTGACTTTAGGTTCGTAATCAGCGCTCCAAAAAACCCTGTGGTACCAATTTTCATTTGAATCCATTCATCCATTCTCAAGATATCATGATTCTTATTTTATTTTTCAGAATTTTGTTTTTTAAATAATTCGAAAACCACTAAACCGATCGAAACCAAAATCTAATCAGATCTAAGTTTCGAAGAGGCGCGTCGATTGAGGCCAAGTTGATCAAAATCTGACCAATCGTTCTCGAGATATCGTCGGCCAAAAAAATTGATCACATACATACATACATACATACATACATACATACATACATACATACATACATACATACATACATACATACATACATACATACATACATACATACATACATACATACATACATACATACATACATACATACATACATACATACATACATACATACATACATACATACATACATACATACATACATACATACATACATACATACATACATACATACATACATACATACATACATACATACATACATACATACATACATACATACATACATACATACATACATACACACACACAGACGTCCATCTGAAAATGATCGGAGATGATTCTCTAGACTTCGAAACGTGGAGATCTAGTGAAAACTCAACTTTTCATTTTCGGGGTGAATACAATAACTTCCTCTTTTCTCTGATATCAGAGAAACGGGAAGTTAAAAAACTAGCATACGAAGTAAAAACATGAAATTTACCAAGTTCCTTGCCAGCTTCCATAATGGCACTGCTCAGAGGTGGATGGTACGGAAATTGCGTAACGGTAAGAGGTCCTCCAGTCGCGTGGTAGCCTTGATCCATATCATTGACCTGTTGATTGTCCTCACTCCGCATAAAGAACGGAAGGACCTCCTCATAGGACCATCCGGGATTACCAAGCTTAGCCCAATCGTCATAGTCTTTCCGAGATCCACGCATGTACATCATTCCGTTCATCACACTCGTTCCTCCGAGTACCTGGAAAAATTTCACTTTCAGATAATTACAAGATTTTGATTTCGATATGCCATTTTCTTGACACGAGTAGAAATGGTTTAAAGATCGAACTATAATGAATGATGCCAATTAATGACAGCTTAACGATTCGATTATAATTTCTTTATCCACCTATCGGAACCATATGCCTTTCAACAGATATTTCTCTGTATTTTAATGGATGTTCATTTCGGTTGAAAATCTTACGATTTCACTCATGTCTTAATTACGAAGCTTGCCTAATTATACAGTGAAGAAAAAAAAGAATGAAATAAAAATTGAATTAAATTGTAAAAAATAAAAATAGGTAAGTATGTAATGTAAAAACGTTAATTGTGATCTCTCTACCATGGAGAAGCTACTAGCTATGCTAATTTTGATTTTTTTTCTTTAAATTTTAGGCGATCTTCGAGATTAAACGCGATTTAGTAATTCCGCATATGCCTATAGGCACATACCTTAAGTCGTTGGAACTTTATTGCGGTTGTAATTAACTCTTGGCATAATAATATTTTTTTTTGAAACAATTTTTTGAAAGAGAGCTGATGACTTTGAAGGGATTCCTTTCGAATTATTTGGAGACGATCGTTCGGGGGTGATGCGAAAAAAAAAAAAAAAAATCGTCCACATTCAAAATAAGGACCACCCTGATATATACGAATCTACTTATATACGTATTTAAGGTAGATTGTGGGCTATGGCTCACCTTTCCTCTGGGCCAGTAGCATTTTTTATCCTCTTTATTCAGACAGGCTTCATCCTCGCTCTCCGTCGTGTATTGCCAGTCTATATCACTGCCAATAAAATTGAAAAAAAATGATGGAATTTGAGTCCCAGTTGGTTCGTCTAGCCCGGCTTCTAACAGCAACACCGAAAATCTTTGGTCCTCAGATAATCTGGAGGCCACAGTCGCCCCCGCACTTCCACCACCTATCACCACGAAATCGTATCTGGAAAAAAAAAATCAAAATTAAAATAAGAAGATGAAAAAATTTATGCATATAGAAATAAAAAAAAAAAAAATGGAAAAATCTCTTCTCCGAATGGAGGATTTTGAATTTTGGAACTTTACTTATCGTTATAGTATAGGATAAGAATTATTATTATTTTTTTTTTTTTTTTGCAAAACTGCACTGTACTATGCTGTGAAACAAAATATTTCGAAGTATGCGTACTATGGTCCTTGAACAATTTTTCATCGGCCTAAAAGAATTTCCAGAATTAATGATTACGAAATTTTTTCGTAACCAGTAGTAGATAGTAGTAACCGTGCTTTTACTTTCATTAAAAATTGTCATTTGTCACACTTACAGATGGACAGATTACGTCGTGTCAAAGAGATTCATAGATCTGGGTTAATACCAGTGAAATAAAATTCAGGACAGATCAACGTACGTTGCAAATCTGATTCAAATTTTATACAAGAATAATTCCATAGAGAAATTACAGATCAGTTTCTGATTCTTTATAATCTGCATTTTCGAAGATATCTATATAAATGACTGGTCTAAATTTTTTCAGTGATAATTGATTAAGTCTACTTCATTATTAGTTATGCGTTTTACTCTCGAATGTAAATTTTTTAATCGCAGAAAAGAACTACTATCGCAGAAAAGAACTTTCCTTAAAATTACTACACGTAATTAAGCACGCTTTTCATTTTTGCTGTGTGTAACTATGTATATGCCAACGCAGAAAGTTAAAGTCATCGTTTGAAAGGACCGATGCTGCTAGGATCGAGCTAAGATTTGACTGAACTGCTACCCATACACTTCCAGGTAACATAAAATCGCCTTATCAGAATCTAAACACACACCTGTCTAACTCGACTAGTCTATCTCTTCCCACGCTGCTATTCACGCATATACAAACGATCTGAATTTTAAACACGACTGACTAACAGCTAGCCGAGTAGAGTTCAACGAAAGGCCCAGGGTCGGACCAGTACCGTTGCCAACGGTGGCGATCCCGCCGCGGTAGTTAAACCCAGTATCGGACTAATAACGGTAAATAATCGGGATGACAAGATTGTGCCGATGCTGGGAGCCAGGACTGGGCCAGTAGCAGGATTCAGTACTGAGCCAGTCTCTCAAGTTCCCTTAAAAATATACGTCAAAAGCCGAGCACGAGAAGGGCGTAACCTCTCACAGGGCTTACTCCCTTCTGGCTTTTAGGCAGTGAAATGTATCGCTAGAGGAGCCCAATCTGTCCCAGCGACTTGTGACAACGCTGGGCTGCCGATGCTGGCCCAATAGTCGGCCGTATCAATAGAGCTGGTAGATTTTACATTGCCCAATACTGGCCCAGCGCTGAACGCCGACGCTCGGGTGTCGAGGCTGGGCCAGTGCTGGGCCAGTGCTGGGCCGTATTACCAGTATCGGTTACTCTACTAGGTAGTCAGAGATTGAATGCTGTTAGTGGATCATAAATGTATATAATTTTTTTCTTTTTCAAAGATGAAGTGAGTAGTCAAATACTCATTTATACTTTGATGACATTCATTGAATTTTTCTAATTAATAATTTTACGCAATGATCGCCGCTGATGAAGCGCGTCTTACACGGGGTTCTAAAACGTTTCAATTCTTTGTAAAATTTGTCGGATTGACAGGTGTTAATTGATCTTGCAATCTCCGAGTCATTCGTATTGTGCAATAACGAATAATAGCGGAATTATCGCATTTATCTTTTGCCCTGAAGTATAAAGAGGCGCGAACCTTGGCTCGACGTCATCCCGGGCCTGAGGTCGGTTGCAAGGATCTTCCAGGTCGCATTGGCTCCGAAGAAAAACCTCCAAAAGACCCATGAAGAGCATGAACGATGGGCCACCGCAGGTCGAAGCCAGGGTTGGCCCGGTGGACGCAGCCATTGGGCAGTTGCAGCTCATCTGGAACCCAAAATTCAAAAAATATTGTCAGGATAAAAAAAATTGAAAAAATTTACTCCCACGATGTTATTTTTCTGTTTTTCACGGACTGACATCGTTGCTCCGAAATGACATAATTTTATAAGATTATTTCTTCGAAGCTTGAACAACTTTTATACACGAATTGAAATTATCGGGGTCGTAATCGACAAGAACGATAAAAAATAACGTAACAGAAATGAATAACAGTCTTGCGGTAAAAAAAAAAAAAAAAAAAAATTCAGGCACACTTTAAATATACCGTTACATGAGAATAGCATATAATTTCTGTATATAGTATTATATTTATCCCTAGTGAAAGTATACCTCAGTATAAGATGACGTATGTACCGTAATATTATTTTCTGTCTCAGAAGTGTGTATATAATTCAATTTCTTTTTTTTTTTTTTTCATTTTCATTCAGGTTTTACTTCATACCGCATGTATAATAGCTGCAACGGTCTCGAAAAACGATTACAGTTTTCGGCGACAATTATATGAATAAATTTTGATACCGGGTTTCCAATTTGTGTCTAATTCCAAAAAAAAAAAAAACTACAAATTATTTTTTTTTTTTTAGCACGTAGTCCAATCGATCAAATTACACCTCGAAATCTGATCACGGCTATTACAATATGGGTATAGTGTCAAATTTTATATATATTTTTGATTATTTATTACTTTTTTTTTTTTTAGAAAATTTCTAAACATTTCTAAAAATACAGAGAAAACTATGAAATGTTTTGCAAAAAGTCCCGCAAACTCCGCGATACATTATACTATACATATAATTATCTCTAAAACTATTCGATAAATAATTTTCTAAAATGGGAAAACTATTTTTGAATATTGCAGAAATATAAAAATTTTCCAGAAATTTTTGTTAACAAATTTTTTCAGAGAGTTTCATCGAAAATTTGGGAGAAGAAAAAAAATTATTTATTTATTTATTTATTTTTTTTTCGTTTCAAGATTTTTTTCAGAATTTTTGTGCAAAATGTTCGGAACCTTTTTTTTTTGGAAACGTAAATAAATGTAACAATAAATTCGGAATATTTTCGGACAAATTTAAAAAAATTTACAGAAAATTTTTAACCTTCTTTTTTCTCTATGAGCTTTCGGTGAAACCAAAAAATTCTGAAAAATCTCCAATGATGGGTAATAATACGCGCGTTTCGATTTCGAAGTTATATGGGAAATTTTTTTTTTTTTTTCTTACATATAGAATTTCGGATAGTTCAAATACCGAAAATCTCAATAAAAAAAAATGATGTCTTAATTAATTCATCGTGACTCACTATAATATGCACAGTCTCGACTTTAAGTATATAATTATACAAAAATCCGTTACGCACGGTTTTAATTATATTCAAAAATTGATGGTTCGCCGTCTACCTCATTTCTGAATGACTCTTGACTCGCCCACCGGGCGTCTTTGTGCCCAGTTAATTTACGGGTAAACCGCGGGTAATTAAAAACTATGAAAAAAAAATTGTCTGACTTTCGCAATACATGTGTATACGTGTGTGTTTGTGTGTTGAGTATCGCCGTTTCGTTCGCGTGCTGTGCTACAGGTTCGCGGTCAGTGAACGTAACGGTATTACAGTTATACGTCTCGCTTTTGTATACAGTTTCCTCCGCAGATTGCGTTCATCACAGCTATAGGTATATAATGTACATAGGCATATATATATAACCGTATATCTATGTACAATTTACCTGGTGTAACACCGCGAGCTGTTTTCATACCGTGATCACCTCCGGGGGATGGGGGATCGTAGAATAATTAATTGATCAAAAATTCTGATCACGTTTCTCCCGGCAACAACAGTCTAGGCTTTGATCCGCAATTTACATAAGGTACATGCCTACCTATACAGGTCGGTTCATGTTAGGCGCACCAAACTTCGGGGCTAGATTCCTCGAGACATTCTAAGACTAAATTCCCTTTACCAAAAATTCGAGAGACTGATAGTTTTCGAGATACGTAATATCTTAGTTGACCAATCACAGAGCCCAGAGCTGACAGAGTCAGGGCCGTATCGAGAGAATAAGATCAGGAGTGCCCGTGCAGGGTCTGTAGGCTGTAAAATTTTCTTTTCGTTTTTCGTAGCGTCGATCATGTCACGTCTGTCGAAAAACGGAAATAATTTTTTTTCTCTTTGAGTCCGAGACCCACGGGTACTGCTAATTCAATCTCTCGACTCGGCCCTGCTCTATACGGCTCTGTGATTGGTCAACTAAGATATTACGTAGCTCGAAAACTATCAGTCCCTCGAATTTTTGGTAAAGGGAATTTAGTCTTAGAATTCCTCGAGGAATCTATCCACAAAATTTTGTACTCTGAACCTGAATCAACCTATACACCTATCTATCTGACTCGGCGAAAATCCTCAAGGGATATTCGTACAGATTCAGATTCTGGGATTATGCCTATACCTCTCTCGTACACAGAGCCGTGATTTGACCCGGGGTCAGCACTGTACAGTTTTACCTCGGTGACGCAAATGCTGTTGTACTGTATATATACAGTGTGGATCGGAAGTTGCGGAATATTGTAGACAAAAAAAAAAAAACAAAATCTGTAATAGCAATAATAATAATTGTTGTATAGTAATTTACCGGATATTTCGAAACTTGGTTTTTTTTTTTTTACCACTTTATTGTCATATCGTTGTGCATTATAGTTATATATACAGTTCGTTATAATGACACAATGTCCTGATTTCAAACGTGTACCTCGGCAAAACTATGATAGTCACCGTATATATTATATACATATATATAGCTTCTCATTCGTGTAACATCATTAAATTCTGGGAATAAAGCGCATTGACACATATTTTCATGTACACATCCATATAGGTGTACAATTGATGTGTGTAGGTGGTGATTATAGACGTGTCGTCGTATCTAGCCGTAATTAAAAATCGTATATACCAATTATAAAGACGTTAACACATATGAGAATAAAATAAAATAAAATAATTAGGATAATGAACAAGATTGTTATATTCGTTTTTGAAACAGCCTGAAGCTGTCGTGTGATTTACAATATTTAAAATAATATCGAATGATTTGGGAGAGGAAACTTATTGACCAAAAACGTCTGGAGTACGAAGAGGTTCGCAATTGTTCCAATTTTTTATTTTTTTTTTGTTTAATCGTATGAAAAGTGCTTCAGGAGAATTACCCGAAGCATTTTCTTTTGTAAACGTTCAGGGAACTGGAGTTGCAGTTAAAAATCAAAAAATCGTAAAAAATTTGCAAAAGTTTCGATCAACGATCTTAATAAACTTTTTTTCTTCTGATTTTTTCGTCCATTATCCGCACGTACGGCTTTGGAATAACACGATCCATATAATTACGACATAGCTGTTACGGTTCTCGACTGTGTACTTACTTACTTGCTTACTTGCTCACTTACTTTCCTATGCTAAATTCGATGAATTTCCCATACATCGAGCAATAAATATTTATACGTATATATGTATAGTCACAGTTCTATAAATGTGCTCGAAATATATATATATATATATATATATATATATATATATATATATATATATATATATATATATATATATATATATATATATAAGCTTTACGCGCGTTTCCGCATAGATATAATAAATTTGCATTTAAATTAACATTATACACACATCGAGCAGCACGCGATAATTATACTATTATACGAGTACGTATTATATCGTTATATGGCAGGGATATTATGCATATACTGTAAACTATATATATAGCTACCTATCACAAGCCAATGAATTCGCAAAAGGATCAAGCGTTCGTTTCCCCCCTTGGGATATTTTATTAGAATTTTGCAACTTTCCATTTTTCCAAATAATTGAAAAATATATTTCAATATGAATGAAAATTTAAGGTGATAATTTCGTGTGTCATATGTTGCTGAACAGGATCTATATACTATAGGAAAATATTCAGATTCAATCTGCTATTTTATACGACGAGGACGAGGACTGAGAAGCCTCGTTTCCATCTTCAACGTCGAAACATTTGCTTATAACGGTTTTGCAATTGGTCCGCGAACGGATATAATACGATCCACATAAATCATGATTATAGTTGAAATTCTCGGCTTAATTGATATTTGAAAGTACGACGTGTAACCTTGACTTAGGGGGCTACAGCTGCTTATAGTCTGGAGCATGCGAAAAGTTATTTAGCTGAGACAGCGGCCCACTGGCCATCGTAATAACCGGTAGTTTATAATTCAGACCACTTTAGGAGAAGGATCGGATACCTGGCCTCAAGGCATCGATCAAGTGCCAAGATTCTATGACGTAATACCCAATAAATTTCGAAAGAAATGTGTAACGGCTTCGGGAGTAAGAATCGAACACCGAATGATCCCCAGTTTTTTATTTTTTATTTTTACTAGGGCAGTGTTAAAATTTTTTGGAATCAAGATTTTATAAACCAAGATCAATTCCGTAGAGTATTTTCTTCGATTTTCCTCACGCTGTTCATTTCCCGCTTATTTCAGCCTGTCAAATAAAAAATAAAAATGAAAATAAAAACGATTCCGTATATAAGGAAGATTTGACACGTCCACAAGGTTCTCATAGAAATATAAGATTCGCGGTTTGATTGATCGGCCTAACCCACGAGCCAAACCAGCTAACAGGAAATTGTGATTTAGATTCGGTCTGAGCCTAATGCTCAGGAGAAAAGGTTCAGGGAGTCAAATCCTCGCTCGCAGTCTCGATCGTGTAGACGCGGTCAGCAGATAATCTAAAAAACTTTCGGAGGTCACGGTGTAGCCGAAAGTTCCATATCCAAGACTAAATGTTGATCAAATTCGCGGTGTTTTATATGAAAAATGAATTCCAAAAATCACAGATTTTTAATTCACTGTTTCCATCAATTTTTGAAACTACTAAATCGATTCTTACGATCATTTCGCTTCGGCTGTTTAATATTTGAAGGATTCTTTGTCAAGTGAGCCACCTATTCTAATCATGATCGCGAATTCATAAAAAAATTTATTCCGACGATTAGCCTATATTCGAGGATTTTTTGGGAATTTTTTCAGATTTTTCGCACTGCTGGTAGCCTAGATATGAGAGATGTGTGCAATTTTTCATTTTCTATATTTATTTACTCCGCATGAGAAAGAAAAAATGATTAAAAATACATGAAAAACCTATTTTTTCCTCAGCTTTCCGATGAAAATATTTTTCAATTTTTTTAATTGAGAAAAAGTACTCAAAAACCAAAAAAAAAGGTCAAAAAAACGAGTAAAAGGGTGTTTGTAGATCTTCGGGCCATTTCGATTTTGATGGAAAATTTCACAGATCATCCATCCGATTCACTAAGTTTTTTGTGAAATTTGCGTTATGGGACGGCCATTTGTTCCTAAGAAAATAAATTGAAAAAGCACTGTGAAGTCATATAAACATGACTAAAAACCGTCTTTAGAGTGCTTTTTCAATTTATTTTCCTAGGAACAAATGGCCGGCCCATAACGCAAATTTCACAAAAAACTTGGTGAATCGGATGAATGATTTGTGAATTTTTTCATCAAAATCAAAACGGCCCGAAGATCTAAAAACACCCTTTAACTCGTTTTTTCGTTTTTTGTTTTTGACCACTTTTTTTCAATTAAAAAAATTTGAAAATATTTTCATCGAAAAGCTGAGGAAAAAAAAGGTTTTTCATGTATTTTTAATTACATCTTCTTTCTCATGCGAAATGAATAAATATAGAAAATGAAAAATTGCACACATCTCTCGTATCTAGGCTACCAGCAGTGCTGAAGATCTGAAAAAAATCCCAAAAAGTCCTCGAATATAGGCGAATCGTAGGAATATAAATTTTTATCAATTTGCGATCATGATGAAAATAGGTGGCTCACAATTGGGGAAAAATCCTTCATTTATAATGATGCAGATATAACTGAGAGCCGGACTCAATTGCTGTAGCTTGTTCGTGCCACGTCCTAATGCACTAATTCCTGATAAACCCCTGTCTTCGAGTACGTAGTCGGCTAAATTATTTGACGAGGAGGCTTTAGCTGAACCCTAAATTCCGATTGTCTCCCTCGAACATTGTGTCAGTTATAGGTACGAATTTAATCCTATCTATATTACTACTAGAATAAACACTCTCGAGAAATCCTCCGCTATATTTGCTCTCGGCTGAAGTGTTTGGTGGGATCAATACCGGCATGGACTCATACCATCTGTGATTGATAATCCTGTTAGGCATAGACCAAAAGAGTTGCGATCTAACAGATCTTGTGTGACATAGAATGACTCGAAGATCTTAATCGATCACACCGATCAATGATCCCATGTATACTCTTCAGAGAGAGACGATGTGTGACCATCACGGTGTCACGGAATTCTCTTTCCTAAAAGAAAGTTTCGTTATTTTCTAATTTTTGTTTAATTCTCATGAGAAAGGTGACGATAACGATTTGGGACACGACCATACGACTTCCTGCGACAGGGGGAATAGGATGTGTCGTATGTTCGTTCGTTCGTTGTTTGTAATTAATTTGTCGTTAAATGAATTATGGGTACTTCCTGTTCATATAAAACGATAATCGTTCATTCGTATCGACGAAATGTACATCCATATACATCCCAACTTTTACTTTTTCGGATAGTAAATTTAGGCAAGTTTCCTGATTTTTACATCAAGAGACATGGGCGTCATGCTATTATTACGCCGATTAATCACTCTGCAGGCAAATGATAATATTTTTCTTCTCAATCTCGGACAACATTCTCTATTTATTTCGTGCTATATAATCGTGTGTTTGTTCGCAAATTTTTTTAAAATTGAATTTGTTGTTCAATTTGAACTGTTTTGACTCTGGATTTCTAGGAGTTATAAGTATAATCCGGGTTCCTGATATCTGATTTTTTCCAAAATCACTCAGAAGAGGTTTTTTGGATCGCTGATCCCAGTTCTGAACTCGAAATACAAAAATCCGAAATCTCAGGTTCTATGTAGGGCGCCAAATTTTTGAAAAGTAGACTGTTTTGCGAGAAAATTGGAGGTCTAAGGTTTTTGGGACCGATAATTTCGAATCTAAATTAAAAAACGTTACCAAATTCACATCGATGGACACCAAAAAGCCTAAGTAACGATTTTTTCACGCGCCTCAATCTGCCCTCTACAATTTCGATCTATCTTTTGAATTTTCGTAAACAAAAAACAAAACAAAAAAAAAAAAAATGGAATGTAGATCGTCTTTTTTAGTCACTCTAATTAAGTACACGGTTCTTCTTCCCTAATTCGACGCTAGTGATTACCAAATATCGACAACGAGTCTTGCCAGTTACTCTAATTGAATCACTATGCCTCTTTACGTCTACGGAATCACAAGTATAAGTAAGAGTTATTGAAATCGTGAGTATTTTAAGGAGTGAATGTAAAAGGATATCGCCGTAACCGCATCGGCTATACGAATATGTCAAGGAAAAGATGCTCCGAGAAGATTGCAGAGGCTGCTTTTATAGCTGCCGCTATTGCAGATATAGCTGTTTAAAACACGGTACTGGTACAGGATCCGCGTAGTCGCATTTCGAACATGAAGAATGCAGCGGCTTATTATAATCAAATTGAAAAGTCACGTGTACTGTATATGTATAGGTATTTTACAGACAGTAGTCGTAATTCTTGAGGTCGTAATAAACGCGCGGATATTCAGCGCAAGGTCGCTGAATTTTTTTTTTTCATAAATAAATTCCAACCGCTGATATTACACAAAATTGATAATTACGGTATTCCGGGTTCTGCAGGCTAATTATTATTAGTAGAAGACATCATTATAAACACCGGAAATAAAATATTTTATCTCCCTGATTATCCTCTCGCGATTATCTTTCTTTGTCTATGAATTTAATCGCAAAGATTTTCATGTAGGTATAAAGACCGAGCGAATACTTTGCAAAATAATCTTTACATGCCTGTCAATTCAATTTTTTTTTGTTTTTTTTCTTCTGTTTTTGCCGAGATCAAGGTCCGCTGATATATTATTCACAAAACTAACATTGTGCTCGGTAAAAACAAAAAAAAAAAAAAAAAACTGGTATATTTCACCTTTGGTAACCAGTGCGATATAATATAATGAAAAATAATCTCTTATTTAATTCGCATAAGTCATTTGCGGCCTTTTTTCGAAACTATTATTATAATCAATAACAATATGATATATAGCACAATTTTTTATCCATAAATCTTTTGGTTTTTGATCAGAACAGAGTAGGTGCAAGTTAAAGTCGAAGGAATCCTTTCACTTTTTCGCTATTTCATGTATGTATAGTATGTACTGGCACGTACGATCCTTCCCTTTTGAAATTTATTTTTGCAAAAGACGATTACGGGAAGATCATTATATATGTAACGCATTGGAATGTAGAGAAATTTTTTTCTATCCCGGTTTGATTTCTAATGGCGTGATTTAAAAATGAATAAAATAAAAATAAAAAAAGAAAGAGAGAATTTTTTAATACCGATACTCGCGACTCTGTCGTGTTCGATCGTTAAATGTTTTTTTTTTTTTTTTTTTTTTTTTTTATGGACGATTCACCTTTCGAACTGTAAAAATTTATGAACTTTTAAACTTGAACGTGTATAAATATATACGATCGTGTATCGGTTTTATATCGTTACGAGTAAAAAAAAAAAAAAGAAGAAATCAGGATAAATGAAAGTAACAAAATTTTTTGACGATCGGATACAAAATTCCTAATCGTTATGTATATATAAAAAAAAAAAAGAATGAAACCGAAAAAAAGGGCAGAAAATCGAACTCACCGTTATCGTTATCGTTTTCGATTTTTTTATTTAAAATTTTTTTATTTTTATTTTCTGATTCTTTTTTTTTTTTTGGGTAAAAAACAAACGTCTCACAGTATACTCGACGCAGAACTATAATGGTTCTATGTTACAGCGATCCTCCCGCGAATTTTCGACTTTCTGCAAAGGAGCAGAGTACCCCAGACGGCGTCGTAACCGACGACCAGCAACAGACTACAACTGCGGGTACCACTCTCCATCCTCGATGTTAATATCCAGGAGCGTCCCGTCACCGCTACCACCACTACGTCGTGATCCACTGTATAATTGTTCTTTTTTTTTTCTTTCTTCTTCTTCTTAGATTCGATACTTCTCACGGATCGTTTTCGACCGATCAACGATCCGCGAAACGCGTGGACCTCGGATCTAAAAGCAATTTGATACGAGTATATACCTGTATACGAATAATGTCGCACGAAGAAACGCGGATACGATATCGAAAAGGACAAGGAAAAAAAAAAAAAAAAAAAAAACCCCGAATATTTTATAGTATATATACGGTTCGATTATAATTGATCTGTATTATACGAATTTCTGTACACAGATATAATCTGTCATAATCAGAACGTGACTGCACTATAGGGTCGTGATCGCGACCTTTAGGTATATGTATATTCAATACGCGTTTATCGAAATTATACGTTCATTGATCAAACGAGCGTGACAATTGCGTTAGTTTTGGTTCAAATTTTCGGTCGTTGCTTGTGCTGCAGGGTATATATATAATATACACATTTTATGAATTACCTATATTTTAACTCACCTTTTATAAGTGTGTGCATGCGTGTGTGTGTTCGTGTGTATGGGTATATATATAAGAGGAAACGTGGGAAGGATTTTTGAATTCTAAACAGAGAAAGGAATTCATAATTCATTTGTAATATGAAAATTATGCAAGGCATATAGGTATATAGGTATATATACCGTGCCCCCAAGTCTCTGCATGCATGAGATATTATGTACAATAATTAACATCGTTTTTACACTCGCTGTGAAAGAAAATAGAAAAAAAAACAGTAAAAAAAAAAAAAAAAAAATCTGAAACAAAATCATTTCACCAATTTTCTACAATTTTTTTTTTTTTTTTTTTTTTTTTATTTGTAAGGAAATTTTAACCTTTCGTTGCCTTTTTCATATGAAATTGTAGTTTTTTTTTTTCTTTCTTTTTTTTTCTTGTAATTCGATTGGATCGACAGGAATAATTATATCGAATCTTTCCGAATATCTACGAGAAATGTACAATTTGTTATGATAAATCACATAAATTTACAAATCTTTTTCTTTTCATCAAAAAAACTACAAGAATCTTAAATTTTTTTTTTTTTTTTTTTTTTTTTTTTTTTTTTAGTTACGAAAGATTCGAACTTCTCTGAAAATTTGTAGAAATTTTTACTGTACAATATGTTATAGCTTACTAAAATTTGATTCAATATTCTTTGATCAATTTTTAAATCCAAAAGATTACGATCCGAATCGACAGATAAAAATCGAAGCAGATTCTTCGTCATAATTCGATGTACGAAACATAAACTGCATTTAATTTATCCCAGTGGACAAAATTTTTATTATTATTATCGTGATCGATGATCGTATCGGATTCTCGCCTAGACATCGACAACGAAACATATAAGAATAACGTTTTTCTCAAATAGTAGCAACGACGTCCAATAATTTTTCGTAATTACAAATTTTATTAAGTTTTTTTTCTTCCTTTTTGTTTTTTGCAAATAAATTATAGCCTTGCGATGAAATATTTACCGAAAGCATCGGCAAAAACGCCAAAATTCACCCCCCTTTTTGCGAGAGGATATATTCAGGGTTGACGGATGATAGAAAGCCGAAATTTTTATGGGACTTTTTTTGCAAATTATTCGAATGAAGATTTGAACGAAAAATTCGTCCACATCCTGAACAAAAACCACCACATAGTGTATAGAACTAAAACTAGTAACCGTTACGATATTTCCTCTATTCGCCCGTCCAAATTTCTGTATTTTCTTACAGCATCACATGATATAACAAAATTACAGTTGAGATTTATCAAAGCGTGACTATTATAGCCAGAATCACGCGGGCCGTTGATCGAGTTGGAGCTGTTAAGAACTATTTAATGTTAGAAAACGATTTGGAACGGGAGATTAGGGTCAAAAAGACGATGGAAAATTTTTCTACCGGAAGTATAAGCAAGTACAAATTAAATAAGTAAGTGTATTATAATTAATAGCAAAAATTTTGTAGACGAAAACAAAAAAATAAGGCCCGGGTTTGGTAAGAGGTACATACGTACGTACGTACATTATAATAAGTACGTAATCATTATCGTAATTGTATTTCTGTTATAGTCCACGGAGTTGAATATTTGCTCTAATTCACTACCGTGGTTTGCTTTCTTCTTTTTTTTTTCGTTTTTTTTTTCTGTTCATTTATTTAATTCTTGCGGAAACGTTGAAGGCCGACTAGAACTGACCTTATTATACATAGGTAACTAGGTATACAGTATATAATATGATCGCTTAAATAACCAATGCAAAAAAAAAATTATTGTGGCTAGGAACTCGAACCTTTATAGTCTCAACGAGCTTGCATTCGGTCCACTTACATTTATCGTCCATTTGAATGAAAACGAATTAAGCGAAAGTGCAACAGAATTTATATACGTGTATATTCAGACCCCGGAAATGACCCTCGATTCACAAATCGGCTGATATTGGCTCACAAAAATTATGAAATGATTTTATGTAATTTATGAACTATAAAGAGTCTTGTCTCCTGTATCACGGATATCAAAATTTACGTAAAATTTCTCGGAATATCTGATTTTTAGTATTCAGTTTTTCGATAGAACCGCGATCACCTAAATCTCAAGTTATTCGAAAGCCCTTCGAAAAATTCTTGTCAATGAAAATTTCGACATTTCGATATTAGAAATTGTTTCGTCGAAAACGAAAATTGACGATATTAAAATTGCCAATGTCTGTTGAGCCAAATTCTGAGATACGAATGAAAGGACAATTTTCGAGAAGGATTCATCGTCGAAGGACGTGAACATCGTCGTATGCCGAGCTAATACAGTTTCTTCATAATCAACAGATTAGATTGAATATGCTATAAGGTAATTATATTCGAATACCGGAGGAATTGAAATTTTACTTTTTCTCCTTATTTTTCTGACTTCTTCTAATTGCAAAAAGTACCATTTACGGTTTAGGACTCGCTGTTTTATATACATATACATAGCGCGGTAATTACCCTAGATATTCAACCTGGATCTACTTTCTTATAGAAATAAAAAAATTTAATAAGAAAAAAAAAAAAAAAAATTACGTGCCGCAATATCTGAGCATAATATTCATATTTAGTTATATACTATATCCAGAGATGACTGCATAACTGCATTCCTTGTGTCCTGCGCCCAATAAAAAGAGGAAAAATATTGAGTGATATATTTGGATCAGATTGATCTTTATGAAGAGGATTCAGGACTATTGAAGCTTAAGGGGACCGTACAGCTTATGGTTTGGGAAATTTGGAGTACTCCAAAATTTATTTATTTGTCAACCAAAACTCATTTCACATAAACAAAAAATTTTCTTCGAAAAACTTTGTCGTAAGGTTTCAGGCACATCGTTGGTCCAATTCAACCTCTCAAGGTCTTGCTTTCTTCGGACAGCAATTCTACATCTTACGAACGTAGGGATTGGTAAAAAAAAATTCATGTGAAAAGTTACGGTCAATAATCCAAAATTTCCAATATTTAGGCCACTAATTTGCAAATAACTTGGCCAACACGAAATTGTAAAAAAATTCCCTCGTTCACAAGATGAGGATTTCTTTTCTGAACAGAATGAGCCCTCAACTACCTTAATCGGAACAACGATGTGCCTAAAACCTTACGACAAAGGTTTCCAAAGAAAATTTTTTTTTCATGTGAAATAAACTTTGGCTGACAAATGAATGCATTTTGGAGTACTTCGAATTTTCAAAACCAAGCTGTACTGGTTCCCTTAAAGAAATCGATTTTTGGTTGGATTGGATTGCTTAGAAACCAGACAATCATTGAACCGGTAATTTTTACTGCTCATTGTCCACGTTCTTACAAGTATTAAAAACAAAACAACAACAAAAAGTTGTCGGTGTGTTGAAAATTATGGAAATTATCCAGCGCTGAAGTTTGTCTTGCGTAGCGCGTAATTCGAGCCTGCGGAAACGGTTCTATGTGAACCAATCATCCGGAAGAAAAATACTTTGAGGTGATTAAATTGTATGACCAAAACTATAAAATGGAATTTTTCGGTGGAATTTGAACGAAAATTTTGGAAGTTGTACATGAATTCAATTTTTTTTTTTTTAACACACTTTTACGGTGAAAAAATGGTCTTCGATATTTTTTTTTCGGTCTTACAATCACGCAATGATCTTGGGGGAGTCCCATGTTCTAGAGAAAGGTATTCTACGAATTCATTCCAAATTTTAAGTAAAAATAATCATCCGTTCAAAAGTTATGATGTCCACCGTTTTTTTTGGGGAATTTTATAGTTTTGAGATAAACCGCTTCAAAAGTATCTTTTCATCATCAATAAAAATTCGAAAAAACCAATTAAAAAATGGGATTCAACCGCGCACGTAATATGCGGATTAGAATAACCCCGCGGATTGGCCTATGGCTCATTCGATCATTGCTATTCCTAATAACGTGATACGAAGCTGGTTTCTGCAACCGACATTAAAATTTGTTTTTGTTCTTATCTTGGTAATAAATCAGAAAACGACGACGAGCAATAAGCAATCGTGTCGAATGATGGGATTCCCGTTTGCATAAACAGCTGTACAGATTATCTACTGGTCAAGATTTGATCCCGCGGCTAGCCAGCAAACGGCGATCACGCTAAATCCATGCGGAAAAATATGTACGCGGATAAACTTCTGAGGATCAATTTACTATTAACAGAACATTTATTCTCATCTATGCTCGTGCTGGACCCGGATCTATGATTCTTCAGTTTAAATCTCGTTTGTTTGCGACGGGTTTCCCTGTTCTCCGTTTTATACCGTCTCTCAGCGAAAGAGATATCTTTAGCGGTTTTACGTATCACGTATTTAGTGCCGCACGATACGTTTAACGATCATTAGCAAAGAAGAAGTAAAAACAAACCCGCACGTAGATCCACGCGATTTAAAAATTACAAAAAAACGTTCCGAAAATTTTATTCTTAATGGCAGAAAGTTGTGTTCCAAAGTTCGTTGAATTGTCTCGAAAAAATTTATAGAATTAGTTATATCGATTTTATAAATGTTCGAACGTCTGATTTTCAGCTCGAAAACGGAAGCTGTAACGGTCCGAAAAAATTACCCGAGTATCGTCTAGGTGTGGACAATTTTTGGTCAAAATTTCAGCCGAATCGGTCGACTGGTTCGTCTGGTACCGCGTTAACAAAAAAAAAAAAAAACTTAGATAAATTCGTTTTTGAAAATATTTGAAACCGTTTTTGTGGTTGAAGATCAGGACGTGATTTGAGATCGGTTTCGGAATCTTTTTTCTTTCGAACGGACATTTTTTGATTTAATTTGGCGAATTTGGGTTTCGATCTCGGGAATAACTTCCAGAGTCTGACTCTGCAGACTGCAGGTTTTTCCAATCTCTTGATTCATTGCAGTATTCAAAGTCAAGATTACCGAGTATTCGATACTATCGTAAACTTAAACTTCAATATTACATACGAGGTATTAAAAACTGGTTATAATCTCTTACAATAATTGAATAGCGATGATTTATTGATCGCCAATTCTGCAACTACCACTTCTAACGAAATTACATAATAAATTGTGCTCCTATAATTTGCATCAAAGATATTAAGTCTTTTTTCCTTCTTCTTCTTTTAATCCAATCCGAAGAGATTCACGCAGCTATTTTTAAATTTAGAAATTTTATTCTCATATCGAAATAATTATTTTGCAATTTTTGGTAAAAGCATCTGTACAAAATTAGGTCCTATCATCAATATTCAAAAATAATTTACGGTAATTAAATTCAATTCAGTGTTCATATATAGATTTTTGAATATTTTACCGTTTTCTCGAATCCAATATTTTGGTAACGGTTAATAGTCTGAAGTATGCAAATCTGGTTTAATTTATGCCTCTTAATAATCCTTTTCAATAGCCCGTGTTCGTTCACACATCAACAGCCGTTTGTTTCGAACGCGTAGAAATTGTTCAGTAAATGTCCGTTTCAATTACAGGAATAATTTATATTCCTATAATTTTAATGAATACACAGGTGCAAGTGCGTAATGTCTGCTGTAATTATAGTCAGGGTCGGTCAGCTACAGATATAGATGAACTTGGAGTCCAGTGAAGGTTCACGAGATTTGATTACCGATTACTTTACCCCCGTTCTGATGTTTCGGAGCTCAAGTTTCTGCCTAAATTATCATAAACATTATAGGGTGTCTAAAAAAAAAATAAGAAAAATAAAAGTGGACATTTTATTTGATTTTACACTCCAACTACTCAAACTTTAAGATTTTTTGGATCGCTTATTCCGGATCTAAAGTCTGTAGGATACAGGATACTTCGATTACCGATTTTGGCGCAAAGCAGTTCAAGTTTTGCAATTTCGGTACGCCATATTGTACCCGCGAATTTAAATTTCTGTATTTCGACTGAAGATCTGGAATCCAGCGACCCGAAAAGCCGCGTCTGACTGAATTTCAAAAAGACCGAAAGTCCGGGAAAGCGTGGCTTTGAATTGATCACGTGCAGTCGTGACTGACGCCTGTTTTTCGGCAACCTCGACCGCGCCTCTGAATTGCGGGACACGCTGCACAAACAGCTTTGTGTATTGTCTGTATTTCTACCGGCTATTATAATAACGATTCTCCGAAGGACTTTTCGAAAGACAAATATACCGATGACGCCTTTCCGTTCGTTTATTTAAAGACGAATGATACAGTGGTAAGTGTGCAGAGTCGAATAACAGAACAACAGCTAATTGGTAATGCCAGTGAAGGTATATAGGCATACCTATGTGGGAATCGTAGCTCCGCGGTGTTCAAACGTGCAAAATGACTCGAACAACAAATCCCATCAGTTCGAAAATGAGACAAGGAATATTCCGCACACGTACCAGTCGGGGTTTCCACCATCCCACTTCTTGTCAACGCGGTGATTTTGGCGGACCAAAGTCTTGCCAGCCAAGTCTGCTACGGTACTAGAAGACGTCTCAGATTTTTCAGCTTCCAACGCCGAGGGAAATCTTTCGCTTTGTCTGTGAACGTCAGGGTTGATGATTATTCACCGTGGATCCACCTACCCCCACGAATTGATCCTAATCTAAATACGAGACTGATACTGAAATAGTCGAAAAAATCCAGTTTGCAGCTCGGGTTTATAAGAGTATCTAAGTAACGTCTCGAAATACCGAGAATACGTCAGAACAGTATTTTTATTATTCTTTTTCATAGTACATTCGATATCAAGGTGAAAACCCATGATATAATTAAAAATTGAAACTCGATTTTTTTTCTCGCAGAAGCGAATGTTGAAATTCTACAAGATATGGACATTTTTCTTGCCCATAGATTAATTTGAAATTTCACTAGATTTAAGTTGGAGTAAGTTCCATCGATTGAGATGAATATCATCAAAATCCGTTGATCGGTTCTCGAGATATGATCGATTGAAATTTTTTTTCTTCAAAATTTTTTCTTGAATAACTCGGAAGCTACTGGACCGACAAAGTCCAAAATTTGATCAATTCTAAGGTAGAAAAAACCGCATCGATTGATACAAAAACGGATTTTATCCGTTGATTCGTTCCGGAGATATCATCGGATAAAAAATTGAAAATGGTCAGAAGTGATTCTCTGGATCTCGAAACGTTGAGATCTGGTAAAAACTGATCTTTTTTTCAGTCATTTTTGTACTTTCAAAAAAGGCTGGCTGTTCATTCGGTAGAAATTTGTGTTCTGAACACTTGGAAACAAGGAAATTAAAAATCTGATCAGTGGGTGACGATTAGTCTTTAGAACCCTGCTTTTGCTTTGACATCATCTATTCGTATCTAGGAGAGCTAACGATGGCTTGCTAAGTCTTTTACTGAATTTTACTGGCTTTTACTGAATACTACATATTTTATTACGGTAGCCAGGGTCGAGCATTGGACAACGTATAGGTAGATATAGTTGCAGGCGGTAACACAGCTGAACAGAATACCTTTCAAGCTTCAAGCCCTGATCCCTTTGAAATATGATTTGGATTCGCAGTAAGGATGAGATTATTCAATGCGTATCTCAAGGGAAAAGATAGGCAGAGCCTTCCATTTCATAAATCATATTGCACGAGTATGAACAAAAAAAAAACTTTGGGTTCTCATTTGTCATAAATTTAAAGGTGACCGAGTCGTTTAGGAGTATTTTTTGCATTTTTTGCACACTACGGACTTGCTTCTTGAAGATCATTGCAGTATGCTTACAGAATCCGAAATTCTTGATCACAGAAATAATCTCGATTGCAAAGAATTGGATATTTAAGAAAATACCAGAGCTGCTGATGGTGAGGTAACATGCATAACTTACTTTTCGAGTAACTCCACAAAAATTCACGAAGTATATATGTATCATGGTTCAACCGACTGAATAATTTCGTACAAACAGGAATGAGTAAAAAAAAAAAAAAACTGCCCACATCACGAATTCAGTTTCGGATCAATTACACACGATGACCCTGGGGGAAACCGAACTGACCGAACTTTTATCTACCTCTACTTCTATCCCCGGAAGGACTTCTAAACTAGCCTGTAGTAAGCCTGGAGGAAATTTCTAACTCTGTGTTAACCATTGCCGTACGTGTTCTGTATTAAATGAATACGAGTCTGAGGTCGTTTATTCGTATCGTATTTTTCATAAACTATCGAAATTCGATCGGATATAATTCGATCCTCATAGTTCCGACGTTGTTTATACATACCAGAATGTTGTATATCCATGGTAGCATGTGATGGGTCTGAAAGTCTGACCCTTGAAAATCGATGTTGAAACGTTAAAACAATCATAAGTTTAGTCAGAGTCTATATTTCATGCGGCATATATCAACCTCGACTTGAATCGAGTCTTACTGTTTTATGAATTTACATAGAGAAGGGTACTTGTCATTCCTCTCTGATTGAAACATAGTGCAATGCAAAGTTCATTACGTCTCTATATACGTGTTGACAGAAATAATTGCTTCGATTTTTTTTTCCCAAATAGTAGCATTGACGTTCAATAATTTCTCGCAATCGAAGATTTTTTCTGCAAAAGGACAGCCTTGCGGCGAAATATTTACCGAAAGCATTGGCAAAAACGTATGCATTTTGAACGCCAAAATTCGCCCCCTTTGCGGGAGGATTCAGGGTTGAGATAAAGAGCTGAAATTTTTGAGGGCTTTATGAGAGGTGGGCGCCAAAGAAATTCGTCAACACCGTAAACAAGGACCAACCTAATACAGATATTCAAAAAGACATGCTGGTACAGTGACAGCATAATTCATGGGGTTTGGAACATGAACTACAGCAAGGTATATCTCAAATATCGTGATTGATCTTTACCGTGAAATTGAGAGGGACCGTAACGGAGAAAGCTGTACCTACTACGTTACTTTCCGCCCACTTAATGCGACCCCCTTTAATACTCATTTGTCGTTAAGTATGGTATAGAGCTTCGTTAATTATTCAGGGCCCTGAGCTCTTCGTAAATTATTTGTTCTTTAAACCCGCAGCAGTTATAGTATATCGAACGATGAATTCTGAAATAAACCGTTACTAGGACTTGCCCAAGCTTTATTGTTCTCCATTACAGTTAAACGTATCACATTATACTGAAATCTATCAAATCGTTAATGATAAAACGAAAACTTAGGGTCTTAATTAGCGTCAAGGTGGCATAATTCATTATATTTGCTCTTTCGAACGATAGCTTTCTGTTGACAGGGTCACAAACTTTCAAATAGCACTAGATTTTTCCACAATCATGATCTCCAGGATTGTAATTATATTTCTAACGAAAATATTGGCTACTAATGGCTAAGGCTTCTATCGAAAGATCTTCCGCAGTACCTGAAAGCATTTAACGAGTGTACGAAGAATAGTTTTGCGTTTCATATATTATGATTACCACTTCGTTACATGCTACGCTTTTCTTATTGTTAATTTTTCCTCCTTTTAGTTTTTTTTTTTGTTTTTTCTGATAATTTTTATCGCGGAATCGTTGAAGATCCTTATACTTAATAAGGCTTACATCATTTCGCACAATAAAAACTGACGATCCATTGAAATAAAATAATTTTCAGAAAGGCGGTATAATTTAAACAGTGCGGAATCTACCGATTTTCGCAATCGAATACCACTATTAGCGAATTGAGCACCATGTAGTGGCTTCGCCTGTCTGGCCTTCAGTAGGTATTCCTTGTCTTCGAACCCAGAATTATGGTGTCACATCGTCGCACACAGGTATAATTTCAAGCTGACAATTACTCGTCAGTCTTTCTCCCCCCTTTTCCTAATTATTGTGTTTATTGTAAAATAAGAAAAAGGACTTGATCGCTTTTGACGAAGGCCACGAAAGCCTGCAACGTGCAACTGTATAATAGTTTCTTGATATAGTCAAGAATGACAATTTGATGACTACTAGCTGCAGTAAAATTCACACTTCTCATCACAATTTAACATTTAACCTGATTACTCTGTTTTTTTTTTTTTTATTCGTGTACTTTTTTCTTACTAGCGACAGTATCTAGATGAATGTATGTATTCTTATAATTATCTCCAAGGACTACCTTAACGAATTTTGCAATAAGGTAGCTTGAAAAAAAATTTTGCCTATACAACGCGTATAATTTCTCAAAAATAATTTTCGATGGGATTTATTATCCTCGACCTTTCACACTCCGTAAGTAATAAAACGATTATTCAATACTGTCCACACACCTAATCCATCGATATACGTACCTGGGTATGTGTCATTTACAGCTACTTCAATCAGTAGCGGACAGACGATTGGCTGACGAATTTTAATACCTGCAATGATCATATTCTGTGATAAATCGTGTTCACGCATTGATTACGTAATAGAGAAAAAAAAGCATTCGTATATGTAATGTCCGAGTATATTCTCATTCGTGAAAGTCCGAGACACGGATTGATGCGTATATGGTGTTCTGACTCGCGCATTTCATTTGAACAATGAAAATATTTATCGTCTAGTTCATATCGTCGGTGTGAAAACTCCTTGTTAATTTTCTTGCATATTTATTGCCTGTCTTGCGCGTCTTCTTGACAAAGACAGACGATTTTCGTTAATTTTTCGAGTATTCGAGTATTCTGTTTGATTGATGAACGCTCTGAGCTCAACGGTATCTACTGTATAGTACGTAACGTTATTACAGTAAGTTTATACTAATTAAATGCTAGCGATTTTATTACCCTTTTCGCATGAATTATACGCGTTTTGAATTTTGAGAGCAGTTTTATTTATTTATTTAATTCATTTTTTTTTTTTGTTTTTTGGTTTCTTTTCTCTCACTCTTCCGGAACCCAGAATGTTCCAGATTTCTCTTACTCCTTGACCTGTAATACCGGGTTTTGTTTATGCATTCGATTCAAAAACTATGAACGCAATTTTGAAATTTTATACTCTGATCGGCTCATACGATTGAAAAAAAAAAAATCTTCAGAGACGAGCGAATCTTTCAAAAAATACGATCGAATCACCGAACGATACCAATATCATTGAATTATCTATGAAGTTGGGAAAGATCCGTCTCTTTCGAAATGATCACTTTGTCCTACTCTTCATCGTCGTAATACTGGAAATCGTAATCTGTTAAATTCGTTTCAAGATCCCAGAAGTATTCGTCTCGATATCTCGAAGCTTCCTCGAAATATTCCTGCTGCTCTTTGTCCTCGGAGTAGTACTCCTCGACCTCTTCTTCATCGTTTCCTGAACCCGGACTGTACGTCTCTTCAATCACCGAACTCTTCTGGAACAAACAAAATTATCAAAACCTGAAGACCCGAATCATTCGGATACGGCTCTTCCGGAATCGAATTCGATACCTCTTTGCTCTTCAAAGTTTCAGATGGATCCCTCGTCCCGTCTTCGCATTCATATCGATAGTCAGTTTCCATGATCGAATCTGTCGACAAATTTGGAGTGGAAGTCGTTACTTCGTGTCCACTGGTCGAAACGTCTTTCAGCAACTGAACGGTTTCTAGACTTGAAAAAGCAGTAGGATCACCGTCAGGCTTCGAGGTATCCTTTCCCGGAAATTGTGCACCCAGAACAGTATCAACAAAATGATCTTCCTCCAATCTCTCATTTATCATGGCACGAAGGTCCTCCAAAAGTGGACCGGGGTCTTCCTCGTTTTGCAATTCCCCACCTAGGATCACCTCCGATAAAGCATCCTCTATAACGGCGTCAACGTACGCGTCCACGTACTCCTGAGAGCTCAGAGCACCGTAGTAGTTCTTCAAGCTCTCTTCCGAGTCACTGAATCCGATGTTATGCGAGTTCTTGGGCAAATCCGAGACGTGACTGTCTTCAGAAAGATGGTGTGGTCTTCGGCCATCCCATGGATACCAATTTTTAAAAGGTGGGGAAACTGGTCGAGGCTCAGGCACATCAACGGATAATTTTTGGGTAGTCTGCTCTTGCTGCTTTGACAGTGACCACGGTTGTCGATTTTTTGAATCGATCCGGTGTCTTCGTTCTTCGAGATCAGGGTAGTCGTAATTTTTTGTTAATACCGGAACCAGTCGACGCTGAAGTGGTTGATGCTGTAAAATCTGGTTCCAAGGATTGGGGGTGGTAATTCTTTCTGGACCTGGACTAGATCCAGAATCCTGTGTGAAAATGTCGGCTTTATCGATAGACGCGACTTCAGACATTGCCCACGGATATCCGACCGTCCGGATACGGTCGTTAGCTCCTTCCTGTGGGAATCCGACAAGAGTGTAATAGGTCCTTTTTCCGGAGTCGACTACTCGCACGGCATCCAACGGCGATATAATATGAAGTTCGTCTGCGGCGGGAGCGAACAAAGTGTACGTTCCGGTAAGATCTTTTTCCTTTTTCGTCCCGATTTCAGACGACGAATTCCCTGATTTAGCAACAGACTCCGGGGCCTTGTGATCTAATTCGTCGACTCTTTGGTAATACTGACGTTGCATAGATTCCGGAGATTCCGAGGCCTGGGAAGACTCTCTTTGATCCTCTTCGGTGAACTGTCTAGGGTTAGTCGATACGGGGTTTCTCTCTGGTTCGGAATGCCATTTAGGGTATTCGACCCTGTTAAATAACACATTAGGATAGACTCCGCTACGATTCCCAATTTGATCGCTGGCTTTCTCCCCAAAGTTACCCAATCCAAGTGGAAGCTCAGCGTTAACATTTTCATTCATCGAATCATCCACTCCAAGTTTTTCTCGACTCCTGGTCACTACGAGTCCGTCTTGCAGCGTTGAAACGTTCCGGATATTTTTTTGTCGTTCTGCCACCGAGTCGATAAGAGAGTCAAGACTTGGAACAATTTCCTCGGTCTTATGATCAAGCTGCAATGAATGGACTGAGTAGTTCTGACTTGGGACGACACTTTCGATTTTCTCGGTCTTGGGTTGGTCTGTCTGCAGTCCGCTTGGAGGATCATGTGTCACGTACCACGTTGGCATCTCGTTCTTCAATTCTGGTGAACTGAAATCTCGATGTTGTTTGTAGCCACGGTTTTCCCCGTAATTGATCCTCGGATGGCCTGCATTTTTTCTCAACGGTGTAATATTCGGTGTCCTCTGATCCAGGTGAAAGAAGTCCGTCTGAAAATTATAACACAAGTTTCATTTCAGGAAATCTACGTAGAAACGTCTGAGAAATTGCGAATACCAATTTCCCGGAGTCATGCATAGGACTTTCCGTAGTTTTCTGCTCGCTGTCAACTACTGACGTTCCCTTCTGGTCAGGGAACACCGTCAAACTCTCCCGTTGCTTGCCATTTCCATGATCAGTCTGATGCTCTGTTAATGACGATGCTGACCCGTTGGTCTCCAGCCATTTCTGAAAAGCTGGATACTTGGAGGTCAGTCTTCGAATCTCTCTCAACCAGATTTCGAATCGAAGAGGTCCTAGCGTAGCCTCGACAGCTTCCAGCCATTCGTTGAACTGCTAAAATTATACGACGAATTTTTGCCAAGAGTAGCTTTTTACTGGGTTTCAAAGTTTACTGGGAATCATCAAGCCAACCATCAGCTCAAACCCTGCGATGCTGCTATAAACGATTAACCACTTACTTCGTATTTCCTGTTCTCTTCAGCCTGCTTTACCCATGCGCTGATGGCATCTACTCCAGTCTTCAAACGGAGATGGTCGAGCCATTCCGTGATCGAATGATCAGTGGGTGTCTCTTCGCTCGGGTATTTCCCTGCTTCAGGACGATTTTTACTAACGGTAGATCTGACGTAGACCGGAGTCCGATAAATAGAACCAATTTTTGGATCCCACTTCGCGAGCTGAGTGCCCCAGTTGACACTGACTGCACATTTGTTCAGGCTGCAGCTAACGAATCGTCAGTAAAGAGTAAATGTATATAGTTTCATCAGATTCTTGGATTTATAATTTTCAAATGGATGCAGATCTTTTCCAAACATCGATCTGAATCGTAACTTCATATCGACTTACTTCGTCCGACTTGGAGTTGGCACATGTCTTGGGTGGACGACTGATGCAGTTGCCCATTTCGCAGGATGACCAGAATTGTGATCAGATTCCTGACGATAACTTTTCGCAGGAACTGCAGTTGGCTGTAAAGAAAAGGGAATTATCTTATCCACATTTTTCGCATCCTTTTTCTGTATTCTTCGCCCTGGGTATCCTGCAAATGCTGTTCATTTGCACCAGAGTTTCCTCCACTGAAGTCAAAAACGACTAACGTCAAACGCATCACATGGACCCGATGACATACCTTCGAGTTTCTTGACTGCAAGGTACCATTCCAGACAGATGATAACCATGTAGTATCAGGGGTATCCAACGGTTCATGACAGGTGCGATTAAACTTGCAGGTTTGGACGTCATGGTCAGAGCTGCAGGATTCTGGAAGCAGGGCTTTGCATTTTTGATGTCGTGGGCAAGCCCAACCCTGGCAATTCGGGTCCACCGAGACTTCTTCAATTGGAGATGAAGTAACAATGAAATGAACAGAACTGTACCTCAATAAAATGCAATCATGGAAACATATAACGAGAAAGTTGACGTTCACCTGCGGTAATTGTGCAGTCGGGTCTATGCTTGCATGAATTATCAGATGAACAGTTTTCTGATGGTTTTCTTAGGAAGCATTCATACTCCGAAGGACATCCCAGGGTTCTACATCTGTCTTGCCACATTTTAATGTCTGTAAATAAAACGTGAAAACTGATGAACACGTTCTGCGTGAAATTTCTGGGAAATTTGATATACCTTCCGTCTTGGCGCAGCTTTTGAGCAACTTGCAGGGCGGATTATCACACAAAGATTCTCTCAAGACACACCGGTGTCCAGACGGGCAGTGGAAATCGGCGCAAGAAGCTGGGCCATCGTGATACTCCCGGTCAGAAACGCATCTTGCTATTTGCTGTCTACATCCTAGACACACATTTATGATCGGTTCGTTACATGGTCATCCATTTCGATCGGTCGAGGCTACAGGAACTAATTACGGGAGGATATAATCACCCTGATCCCAACGACACTGGCGGACTTTGACCAGACAAATGTACCCTTTGCTGCACCGGACGGACTCGCAGGTCATCGGCCCTTCCAGCGATCCTGAAAATAACTACTCATGACTCTTTCAGTTTTAATGGATTCTTTTTTACATCGTTTTCTCGGTGTTTTATCAGCCTGCTAGTCAAATCAGTCGACCGAAAGTTACCTCTCGGTGTTTTTGAACAGTAGAGCATACTCGGGCATGGTCGGTTCTTGCACCAGAACTTTCGGCTCAGGCAATACTCTCCACGTTCACTGCAGGGCATCGATGAACACGCTTTTGCAGAGTCTACGTACACTGGCTCTCCTGTGATCAAAATAATGTGGATTTCAATTCACAATGATTATCCTGTTCTGTCCTGTGAACCTCACACGGCAAAGAACGTTTCAGTCAGACATCAGAAACGTTGAATACAGTTATTACCATCGAAGTTTAATGTCTCAGAAACCTATCAAAAACGTTTTGTACTGTACGGGACACTGTCCTACCTGATCGAACACCGTAGTCCGCGATGAAGAGATAGAGGGTCATCAAAGGCCCGAGGAAAAGCAGATCAGGATGCATTGCGAGCTCTCAGAGTGTGCAGAGTTGGCTTTGAACTAACATAACGTAGTGTTCTACTGATCGTGGTTAGCTGATGCGTCGCACCATGCAGCAGTAACGTATTCATAAAGAAATCAGAGTCATAACACGGCATGAAGAATAGTGTCAACAGGTAACCGTTGTGTTACTGAAACATTCCGACGATTGGAGAACAGCTCGATAGCTGATGTAAACTATTCTATTCTTATTCTACCTGCAATCAGTGTCAAACAAACTTGACGATGGTCATATTAATTTGATCGGCACTATTCAACGTCGTTATGGTAATGCTTATACTGGGCATTTGATAAGACGCAGCAGGATACTCGAAAAATTGATTACAATTATCTGTTCCAAAAGATTTTTCGAAATTGAAGTGATTTTATGAATATTGTTATTATTATTAGAAATTTTGCAGAAAATATTTATACGTTTTCAAAGTTTTATTGAGATTTGAAAGAGAAAAGAGGGCGAAAAAAAAAATTTGTGCATTTTTCAAAGTTTGTCCAGAAACGTTCGGAATTTTTTTTTTTTTGTTTTTTTTTTTTTTTTGCAAAAATAGTGAAAACTATTTCTATCAGCTGGAATTTATGAACATCGAAACAACTTCGACCTCGCGATTTGTGTGAAAAAATTTCTATTATTTTTTCAAAAAAAAAAAAAAAATTCTCAACATTTTTGAACGAACTCTAAAAAATCTACAAAATTGATTTTCAATTTTTTTTAATTTTTTACAATTTTAATAAAGCTCTTTAAAAACGTTTGAAAATTTTCTGCAAAATCATTATACGGTCTTCCAATTTTCAGAGAATCTTTTCAGAACAGTTTCAGCGATAATCGGAGTCGATGGGATTTTTTACAGCGAGTATCTCAGAGTTTTGCTGTTTTGTAAAGTTATTGAGAGATTTTTTTTAAAAATAGTAAAAAAAAATTGTTAAAAATGTATTTTCACCAGGGCACTTGGTATTTGCTACGAAGATCTATGTACATACATAAGAATTGTTTTATTTTATATATAAAATTATAGTTATAATATATTCTGTCTTATACAAATATATGGTATATCTTTCTAAGTACATATAAAACTTATATATAAGTATATAGCTATAAGTAGATATAAGTAGATAAGTAGTAAATATAACTAAGTATAGATAATATTTGATTTCATATATGTATATATAAAATTATTCACATTATACTGACAATCGTACAGATACCTAAATATGTATGTATATAGCTAAATTTTCGAATATATAATACGTATATACCTATCATATGATATAATATCCAAAACACAGCCTGTGACATATTTAATTCTTAAGAATTTCAAATAACTTAAATAATTCACTTTTTTTATTCTAAGACGTTGGTAGTTCATATACTATACGGTCATATACAGTAAAAATTATCTATTTTCGATTAGTCGCTGGACAAGTCTTCGACGAAAAATCGTTCATAATTAAAATCAGTGCTGATAAAATTGGCAAAATAATTTTTCTTTCGCGTATCATATTTGAGTAAAACGCTTTGAAAATGGTCAGCTAGGATAAATTCTATAAAAAAAAAGAAGAAGTCGATCAAGTAAAAATTGAAAATTGTAGTGAACGTGGATTTTCCATCATTGGTCACAAAATAGATGAAAATAAAAATAAGAAATATCGAAAAATAGTACGAAAATCGAAAATCCAAACGTTAAAAACGATCCTCGTCGATCCACCAATCATGGAAAAGAGGTTTAGACTCTTTAATACTGACCACAAATCGAAATTCATTAATATTACCCCGGGGGTTTGATCAGCAGTTGTAACAAGCCAGCTAATGCACCGGTGAACCCAGCGTTGTAGTCTAACGTTACTTCCGTGTAAGCAAAGTCCTCTCTTTCGTCGTTAAATTTATCCGCTTCATCAGGACCTGATACCAAAGCTCCGTACAAAGTCTGAGGGTTTGGTGCTCGACGCTCAAGATCTGCCCAACCACAGGGCGCTGGTCTGTCCGGGCAGGAAGCAGCGGAGTGGTGTGGCTGACGTGGAGGGTTCACTCCCCATCCGACGACAAAACTTTGACCTGAAATTTGGGAGTAAATTATAATAACGAATCGATTTTCTGGATTTTTAGTTCTCATTTTCTTTTGGGAAAAAATCCCCGGGATTTCTGGATGAATTCGTCGAGATTTAATTTCAAAGTTATCGAAACGTAGAAGAAAGAAGAAAGGCAGATTGTTACCTGATCCTCCCAGAATATAGTGCATCTGTTGCCTTGCGAATTTTCTATATTCCTCGGAATGGCCAATAGCCGGAAAATCGGCGGCCTGAAGACAGACGAAGGCGACGTTAGCCGCGTGGCAAAGGGTCCCAAATTTATCTATGTAAAGGAGACCTTGAGCAGTCCGTTTCTGTTGTCGAACGGAAAAATCGCAGAAAGCTCGAGCAGCATTGACGTATTCAGTTTGCCCGGTGAGCTGAGCTAATAGAATCTGTAAAACATGGGAAAAATCGTTAATCCCGTTACCGATGCTTCCTGATTTTTTTGTCTCTCATTCTAATTAAATTCTCACCTGAACTCCGGCCACTTTTTTGTTGTAATAAAATTCGTTGGGCCTCTCCCTCAGGTGGAAATGTTGATAATGATGCTCGGCCTCTTCCAAGTACTTGGATTCGTTGGTGGCCCTGAAAAGCCATGTGGCAGCCCACGCCAGTTCATCACCGTAGTCATTACTCTCGTGGTATTGAACCGCATCTCGTATCGCTTCGTGGAAAAGGCCGCGTCGGGTGTTTGCAAAATGATAAAGCTCTTTGGCGTGCCTAATACATTCGCTACTGTAAGTAAGATTCACGTCCCGGAACATGATACCGGTCACGGCCAAAGCTGCGGCCGTTTCACCGGCCAGATCTGAACCTGCAATAATTTTTCAATTTTTCAATTTTTTGTTTCTTTTTTTCACTTAACCGTAACATTTTGAAAATCGTAACAAGATTTCAGTCCAGCGTTATGGAGCTCTGTCTAATTGACGTAGGTATGTACCGTAAGAAAATTGGTTCTCTCCGCTTTTGTCGAAACTAAATGAATGACTTGGTCAAAATTCAAAGTTCAATTATATTGGAGGCCTCAGAGAGTCCCGGGTATCAATAGCTCCTTTACCTGCCCATTTATTAGATGCCGATACTACCTTTGGATATATCTCGAACAGATCATTGTTAAGTCACTGTTGGCCTGAAGACATTTAGCTCTAATACCCGGATAGAAAGTATCGTACAAAGCGTGGGAGTAGATGTAAGACCCAGTTCTAGATTTTTCATTTTATTATTTTTAACTTCCCGCTGTGAAAATTGAAAATTTTGAAAAAAAAGGGAAGTTATTGGTTTCGGTCCGATTTTCGAAAATAGAGATTTCACCAAATCTCAACGTTTTGGGATCCTAGGAAGCTATTCTGACTATTTTTGGATGGACGTCCGTATGTGTGTGTTTATGTGTAAACAAATTTTTGTCGTACGATATCTTTAGAACGAATCGACCGATTGGAATGGTTCTTGCGGCGATCGAAAGGGTTTATCCAGACTTAGATCTGATTAGATTTTGGAGTCGATCGGTCGAGTAGTTTCAAAGTTATTCGAAAAATAAAAATTAAAAAAAAAAAAAATTTCATGTTTTTAGCGCATAACTCCTAAACCGTTCGTGCGATTAGTCCCAAAACTTAATCAGATTCAAGTCTTGGATAGCCCTTTCGATTGCCGCAAGATTCATCAAAATCGAACGATTAGTTTGAAAGATATTGCGCGCCAAAAATTTCTTTTTTTTTGTCGTACGATACCTTTCGAACGAGTTAACCGATTTGAATGATTCTTACGGCGATCGAAAAGGTATACCAAGACTTAGATCTAACTGAATTTTGGAGTCAATCGGTCAAGTAGTAGTTCCAAAGTTATTCAAAGAATAAAAATTGAAAATAACATTTTTTTTAACTTGAAAGGTTTGGGCGGGAAGTTTTTGGTCTGGCCCGAGTTCGAGAAATATAGAACGTTTTTGAAAATTTGTGATGACATCATATATTCTCTTTTCCAACTTTTCCGAAATGTTTCGCAAAATGTTTACCCAAAAATATAAGAGCGATACTATTTTTTATCAAAAAGTATAGAGGGCTTCTGTTTTCTGTTTAGTGTTACAACGAAAATTTGAGACGACAAAACTGAGGACGTGATAATGAATCGAGAGTAAGCCTATACCTGGGTGTTCAGAATCGATTTTAAAAGCTGGCCTCGACATGTTGAGTTCTTCCGGTCTTCCCCAGAAGGCGTGATCCAGAGTAAAATCACCGACTTGTCCATAGAGCACATCCTTGCTAACATGACACTTGATAAAGTAGTCAGTTGCCCACTTGACGGTATCCCGTATTTGTTCAAGCTGTCCTGCTGCGGCGTAGGCTTCTGGCCAGCTGACAGCACCCCAGGCCAAAAGGGTCGTCGTTGAGGCCATTGTGAAACCAAACTTGACAAAATCTCCGGCTGAAAAATTTTTGAAAGAGAAATATAGATCGCATCTTCTTTTAAAAATCAATTTTCGAGGCTTTGGATCTTCAAGTCGCATGTTCGTTAAAGTAGAAAAAAAGATCGGGCTTCTTAGACCCTTCTTCGTTATTCTCACACCCGGGGGTCCATTCTTAAAATTCTTTCTTCCTTTTTTTCTCACGGCTTATTGTCAGTGGAAATGAACTATGAGTAGATCTTGACCCACAGATATAATCCGTTGGGAAATGAAAAGAATTTGGAAATAAAGAAAAAAGATTTAGTGGTATGAGGTTGGGAGGTTTTTTTACCCGAAATTTTTCATCTTCGGCCTCATATAAAAATTTTAAGGTCTTTAACGAATTTGTAAAATATTACATTTGAAATAAAATCGATTTGAAGATTTTTGGATTTTATTTTTTCAATCGTTACTCATTCGAAGAAAAAAATGTTAATATCCTCTAAGATCCTCTGTCAGTTTTAAAACCGAATTCACAAATTCGAAATTCAACGAATAGATAAAAATTTATGCTTTTTGGAAATCTGGTCTTTGCTTATTCATGCGACAGTCGCGGTTAAAATTTTGCAAAGTTATACCTATATATATAAATATAACGAAACCTTGGAGGAAACAGCGGTCGCGTGGAATGCGATTACGTTAACAAGAATTAGTCGATATATATTTATAAGGAGGAAAAATAGTGTTGAAAAATATGTTTCTATACCATCATAGTAACCGCCGGTAAGATCTTCGCCGTTGATACCGCGATCGTTCCACGCGGAATCCCCTCTCCATGGAATCCGATTGTTCTTTGGAAGATGTCCCGACCGCTGAGCTTCGTAGAAACGTAACGAAAGATCCAATACTTTTGCGTAGTCTTGTTTGTCTTCGACAAATTTTTCGGACGACGGTGGCATCCCGTTAATTGGTCTGAGCACCGTCGACCACAACAGGCACAATGCGATCTAAAATTAATACAAATAAAAAAAAAAAAAAAAACATGAATCGATAATTCAGCCTTGAAGTTTACTGAAAACATCTTCCATTCGCACGTACTCATTCTAAGTCGATTTAATCCACGTGGAAATTCTCTACGCACTCCGAAATCGAAATTTCTCTTAGCTGAGCCCGATACACGTAAGATTCTTCGCATGAGACAAAGCGCATGCGCTGGCGCGAACGTACGGTACGCATGCGCCGTGACAGCACAACTTAAGAGTATAACAGTCCGCAAGTAGCGATAAGTAGGTAAGCCATCGAAGAAGAACAATAAAAATAAAAATAATAATAATGATAGAGAACAGGAGTATTTTTCACTTTGTTATAATATTATATTTGTGCTTGCAGCGTTACGAAAATATGCATAATAAAGTTCCAGATGGTATAGACATAATACGAAAGTCACATGTTCGTTGGACTTTAGCATCAGCGCATGCGCGATAGATCCTTGAGTCTCGTGTGCATCGGTCTTCGCACTTTAAAGACTTCTGCAGTTCAATTCGTGAAATTTTGTTTTCCGAATTGACGAGGAAGTTTATGATGGAATTTTTTCGGAGTTTTTTGGTTTTTTTCCCCGAGTTTCGTTCACGTATGTATGTACAAAGATGAGAATTTATAGGTCACGATTATTATGGCTGCAGGGATCTTTGCTAAAATTTATTATAGATAATATATTCGAACCGAAGGTTGCTAGTTCGATCGTGAAAGGCGTCAAGGAGCCATGTCTTACAATCGAATAAAAAAAAAGGAGAAAAAAAAAAAAAAATGAACGTGACAGAAACGCCCGGCGTCGTTGGTCGCCTTGGGAGTTGGGTCTGGTCCCTGTCGTGAACTATTGTTATTAACTTAATTAATATTTCGCTCATTCCCGCGAAGAGCGGTGCATACGCGTGTGGTTACGAATCGAAATACATACACCTACACGGTTTTAACATTTTCTGTCTAAATACCGAATGGCAATACTTATTTATTCACGCCTATGTATATATATGTATGTATATAAAAAAGGTGCGTCTCAGCCTGTGTGCGCGATAAATTACGCGATGGATGTACTGCCTACGTATATATATATATATATATATATATATATATATATATATATATATATATATATTTATACTTCTCGTAAATAGTTGTATGTACCAACCGACGATGACTACGTGCAGCACCTCACTAAATACATAAAGTAAAAGGAGGATAAATATATTGTAGTTTCGTGACCAGTTGGTCATCCACACGCACGGCTACCTGTGCGGTCTATAAGGTCTTTACTCATGGGACAGTTTATTGGTTAATTTTTTTTTTGCGAGTATTTTCCTAAAGAAAAAAAAAAAAAAAAGGAATTCTTGAATCACTCCGTTTTATCACTGTAACAATTTTTTTATCATAATTAGGTAAAAATTGGGACTTATGAAACGACCAATTGAAAATTACTTACAGCAGTTCGACATTTTTATTTTTTTTATTTTTATTTTTGGTCTGTATAAATTGACCATCAAACTCAGCCCAAGGCGGACGATATCGCGGACAACTTTTTCTAATGGATAGAAAACGAAAAAAAATTTTGTTGCGTCTGATCAGTTTCGTTTACGACAAAGTTTTTGAATTGATTAAATTATATTTATCCTTAATTTTTCACAGATTTTCGATTAAATTGTACAATAGCTTCCATTGTACACGATTTTTTTTTTTTTTTTTTTTTTTTGATGCGTCGATTTTGCGGTTACGGAAAATCAGAAAAAAAGACCCCGGCGTCGAAGAAAAATTCGCAGGGTTCGAAATCGAGTCGCGTTTGCGGTATCAGAAAAATAAAAAATAAAAATAAAAATTATCTGCTCATCCGCTCGGGACACTATGCAAGTCCTAAAAAAATTACCCTTGTTCAAGTTTTATGCACGTCCTTATACATAGTTGCAGCATGCTGCACCTGTTGCAGTTTTTCCCGAACCTTTAAACCCTTTTCTCCTATTTTTATCCGCATAGAAAATTTTCAAACTCGTTTTTCGGCTCGTGGATGGATCTTGAATTCGGTTTAAGGGGCCCCTTTTCGATCCTTCGATCAATCCCTGGAATTTCAACGGCCGTTTCCGGTTAAGGATATACGCGAATAACTTTCACGAGTTTAATGAAAAGCCGAGAATTATAATGACTGAGAATTAGTATATATGGTTTGAATATCTTATCGTTGCAGGATCCCACGAAGGACCGAATATTTGCAAAGTGTAAATACAGATATACGTATACAGGTACTTGAGTCATCGTCGCTATATATTACCAAATAGAAAAGGACCAAGATGGACCTCGCGACTCGACTCGAAGGGCCATCGACTCGTTGAATTCGCGGAAAAATTCGCATATATGTATAAGTTTTATGTATGCGGTAATGTGCATATTTAGCCAAGTGTGTATATGTACAGATACACCCCGTTATATACCCGCATATATACGCGCATCGAAGTATGTACGCATTTGTGTGATGTGTGCGGTTTGCGAAGTAGAAAAAAAAAAAAAAAAGAAAAATACAGGAAAGGAGAAAAAATAAAAATAGAGAAAAAAATATAAAAGGTGGGAAAGTCCACCCTCCCTTATAAGTGCAATCTTTATACACACAGCTTTGGAATGAGGCGTGGTTCTCGTGACGAATTGGCAATTATCCGTCGATTTGTACAAGTTTTCTGGGTACTTTATATATATATACACATGACTACTGCAGCACACTGTACTGAATACAGTTTATTTCTGTCGTTAGATAATATTCGATGATGCAACAAAATCGCGAAACAATTTTTTTTTTTTTTTCTTTCAACGATTTAGATTATCCCGGAGGACAGAATTTGAAACTGTGCATATAACACGATATTGAAAGACACGAAAAACAAAGCAAAAAAAGATTTACTATCGTGAAGATTACCGATTTTTTATAATAAAAATTTTTTTTGCTAAAATCGTCTTTCTTTCGGGAATTTTTTTTTTTTTTTTTTTTTTTGAAAATCCGCGAGGGAAAAATTCGTCGATATAAAAGTTTCCTACAATTATATGGTCCGGACCGAACGCTGTGCGATAGGTATTTTTCACGTAAAAAAAAAATTCAAGCCGGTAGCTGCAGCCGGATCGCATGCAGAACGGAATTAGTTATCGCTAGATCGAGCGGTCTAATCGGAGTTTCCGGTCTCCAGACCGACCTTCAAAGATATTCTCGCGGTTAATGAAATTGTAAAATATATTTAAAAACTAGACAAAAAAAAAAATGAATGAATAAATGAATGGTAGGTGTATAATTTTTTCGCACTTTTCAGAACATGAAATTTCATATTTGGGCGATATTGAAAATCGACGATTCGTTCTCATAGTACGATTAGTTTAAAATTCATGTACATACATATACAATATATATATATATATATATATATATATATATATATATATATATATATATACATATAGGTATATATATATACATATATATATATATATGTATATACCTATGATACATATCTATATATACATATATTTACAAGAAGGGATTATAAATACGCGTTTATGTTGTTGATCGGTTAATACAGGTATGTATATATGTACAGTGATACAGACTATATATACTATATACATTATACGTGTATACCTATATATACAATATACATAGGTATATACGTATATTTCTATAATCCAGCAACGAGGATGAGGCGAAGATTACTTACCGTGACGCGGTTACAGATCGTGTGAAAACCGGCCATCCTGATCACACGGCAGCCTGTAGCTATTATCCGTGTATGAAAATATTATATTTTTGGAATATGTAGATTTAATATATATATATATATATATTTTTTTTTCTCCAACTAACAATAAAATTGCAGATTATCTGACGTGCGATTATCTGATCCGCGTTTTAACCACATATTAACACAACATGTCCGTATACCGATATATACACTTTCGGACTTGTTCAAATATCAACAAAAAAAATAGTCGATTTATAATTCGAACAATCTCGGTACATGCAGCACGTGTAACTCAAAACGATTCTATAATTTGGTGTCACGATCGATAGATATTATCTTCTAAATTAGTTTCTGATCACTTTTCGGTAACGATATACACGATACGATACGACGTTAACGATGTAGTCTCATTAAGTCAGTGGAAAAACAAGACCGTTTACAGCTGTACGATGATCAACAGTATATACATATATACATGGTCACATAAATAATTACGAGTATAGGTATGCGAGATTATGTCACAAAATGTAATTTTTTTATTTTTTTTTCAAATACCGCGAAGAGCTCTGATCCGCAGTCGCTGCAGTGTGATTCGATTTTTCACTCGTCAATTAAGAAAAAAAAAAAAGAAAAAATTGGGGTGGAGGGAGGGAGAGAAAGTGTTCGCGCATTTTTAATTTTTTATATACGTATATGTATGTATAATTTTTTTCCCCCGTTTTTTTTTTTTCGGTAATCAATTACTTCCAAAATCGTATGATATAGAAACTTGAGTTCAATCGAGTCGACGCACCGGGTTTTACTCCTGAGTCGACTGGCACTGGCACTGACTGACTGACTGACTGACTAACTGACTTGACTAGCTTCATGCTGACACTGACTCTGTGTAATACATGTCAGAAGCCCGGTGCGCACAAGAGAAGGAAGGAGCGCCGTTGCTATCTGTCAGTCGGTTGGAATTACTCGCCCGCGGTTCGTTTCGCTGTGGTTAAAAAGAAGGAAAAAGAAAAGAAAAGAAAAGGAAAAAAAAAAGAAAAATTTGATGGACAAAGAGTGTGGTACGTATGAACCTTTACCGCGGTTTGGCGACGAGTTAATATCGTCGAAAAACCAGGAAAAAAAAAAAAGTTTCACAAGTGTTATACGCGTATACAATTGAGAAACAATGAGATGATATAAACTTTTAGTATACCACGATCGCTACTAAAGTTCAGTTTTGCGGACTTTTATGCGATCGGAGAATTGTCTCCGTCCGCGTCCTCTAATTCCTGCCCCGAAGGAAACAATAACCGAATCAGATATACGCGTATACAATGCGATCAAATTTATTGTCGAAACGAAGACGAACTTTGCGATTGAAGTTTCTGAAACGAGATTTTTATCCGTATCGTAACAAAAATGAGCAAGTTTTTTTTTTTTTTTTTTTTTGTTTTATTACGAAAAGAAAATTTTTTTGGATTCATGCAGGAATTGGAAATTTTATTTGCAAATTATATCATTCAAAACTGAGATGTAAATTTTTTTCCCCATTTCGAATGTACTTTTTTTTGCAAATTATTTCTTATTTTTTTTTTTTTTCGCTACGGTCATTATGACACAAATTAATATATGGTGGCGTGATCGAAAGGAGAACACGAGCGTTGATCCAGCAGTCGGATAATTAACTCTTACCATTTACGTTTAGAATGTAACTTTCTCTCCAAGACGTGTCATATTTTCAGCAATTTCTCTCTCTTATATATCGCAGGTAGATCAACGCGGCTTGAAAGAAATTTTCTCAAAATTTCATGCGACTAAACGGAATTTGAAACGGATTCATAAAACTCCATTTCAAACATCAGCCTCTGCGCTGTGCAGTATTGTGTAATGTGTATAGTTTAATCCGAAAACGTGACGTTTTAGTAGATCCTTAAACAGAAGTTAAAATTTATCAGTTTTTCTTATAAGTTTTGAGAGACAAAAAAAAAAAAAAAATACCTTAAGATTGTAACATAAAGATATTGTATTTTTGAAAATTTTCTGTAGCGATTCTATAATCTAAACTTAAGCAAGTAAAATTTCTGGTCTTATATTAGCTCGCGAAACGTTTTACGATTCTTTTTTCTATCCCTCCTGCGAGAGAGTATTTGGTAGCGGAACACGCACGGTGCGCCACGTAGTGGGAGTTTGAAGAAACTGTCGAGTTATAGCGCCACAGATTTGAAAAATGATAGTTGTCGCTTAATTAACTAGGATATAGGTGTAATAAACTAAATATTATCATCATAATCATTTGCTAATTCTTATGGAAAACGTGAATATATTATTTGTACAGTTTTTTTTTTTTGCATAGATATATATGTATGTAGAAATAAAGGAAATCACAATATAACATTTAACGTGAGTGCGTATATATGTATAGTAAAAATATAATGCGATATAACGTATACGTGTCTCGTCTCATCGTCTGCAGGACCGTATTAATTGTGACGAACGGTTTTCTTGTCTTTTACAATTTTCTTTCTATTTCTATCTCTATTTTTTTTTTTTGTTTTTTGGTTCAATCGATACGTTCGAGACACAGAGAAAAATACATGTGAGAAATACGAGGAAGAATACAAAATTTTGTTTTTTTTTGTTTTTTCTAGTCGATTACGAGCTGACGGAATGAACCATCCAGTCCGAAGAGGTCGTCCTGTGTCTTTGGATTTCCGGGGCGAAGAGCCTCGTTCGTCTTTATGGACTCCTGCTCGGCAAACCAGGGTCCATAGTCCTCCAGCTTCTTAACCCAAGCCTCTGAAAAAATGAATTCAAATTTTGAACCGAGTTGAGCTTAAATCCGTTGAAATTTATTAAGAAAGTCAAACTGAATGGGGTGTTTTCTGTCTGCAATCGTTTTGAGACGTAGATTTTTTGATTTTTTTGATCCAGAAAAGAAGAAGAATTGGCAGATAAAGAAAAAATTAAAAATTTGGCAAACTTGACGATGTTAGTAGCAGAAGAAAATCAATCATTCGAAATATTTGTTTCATATGGATAGAGGATTCTTTTCTGATCAATTAGAGACCCAGAAACATGATCCAAAAATTCATCGACCGATCTAAATCCTCGGGACGAATTTTCGTACTTTTTGGCACGGAAATTAATTCTTAGAAACATATAAATGTTTTTTTTTTTTATTTTTCAAAGGCGAAGAAACTCGATTTTTACCATGAATGTCCTGAATGGGTCCAGCATCCCCGCCGTACTCGGTCGGCAGAATTTCTTTTGGTATATGTTCGTAAAGGGTTTCAAATTTGCTATGTACGAATATCCTGTTCCTTATTTTCTCCTTGAGGAACGGTTTCACGAAATTGATAATAGTGTCGACCAACGGGCTGACATTGACGACGTGTATTTCCTTCAGTTTGACCGGATAAGCTTCCTGGACGCATACGAGAAACTTTTTCACCATAGCAGGGGTGAATTTAGCAAAATGAGTTGGCGTCGCGACCGAGGCATCCAATATGTAAACGTCACCAGCAACTCCGACCAGTTCCTCGCCCAGACGAATGTCCCCGATCATCAATACCATCTTCATAACTTCGGGTACATTTGGCGTTGGTATTTCCTTGTCGACTCCTCTCATCATTATGACGCGACGTCCACTTTTCGTCAGACCTGGAAGTGGCGGTACTTGGCTATAAAAAAAAAGAGAAGATAAAAAATCAGAATTCATTTTATTATTTATTTTTTTTTTTTTCGAAAAAACTGACTGAGAATTTCATTCGCTTTTTTAAGATACTGTGTCTAGGAGGATGACACACTCTTTCTTTGTCTTTAAAGACTTGAAATATTTTTGGAATTTTATCTAATTATTTATTTATTTTTTTGCACATGTTTGTCAAAGAGCTTACATGACTTTGGTGATCTGTCTCATCTCCGGCCTGGTGATATCTCTCTTTGAAAAAAACTCCGGTACAATGGACCGCATCGTGAAGTACATGTCGAGCTTTCTTTTGCATTTTTCCAACGAGAATTTGCAGCCTCGCAAAAATGTCATGAGCCTCTGATCGTCTGGGTAAAATATAAATCCATGATTACATTTTTTATCGAGGAATTAGAGAGCTGTAAAGTATACTTAAAAAAAAAAAAAAAAAAAAAAAAAAAAACTTTTTTTGTTCCTTCGGGATGAGAGAAGTTTTTTGCAGGAACGAATTAAACCAAGAATATAAGACGTATTGTACGTACCATCGAAAGGCGGTAAGTGAGGCTGTTTTGCTAGCCATTCTTTGATGATTACTAAATCTCCTTGCCGGGTCGTGGGGTCTTCGTTTAACTCGACCCGGATCTGCTTCGACATCTCTTCTGTCGGTTGGACCAACAACATCTGAAAAAAAAACCAAAGTGAATTTTGATATTTGAAAAAACTTTGTTAATGGGCCGTTAATATTATTAGCAAAAAATTAATTTGTTGCTGAAATGTTTTTTTTTTTTTTTTTTTTTTTTTTTTTAGAGAAGATTCAATATTTCACGAAATTTGACAAAAATGGGATCAAAAATGTTACACAAACTCTGAAATTTTGAAATCGTTTGATAAAATTGTCATTTTTATTACGTGGATTACATGTGATCGCATGTTATAGAGTAATAACAGATATTTGTTTGAATATACTGTGTGTATATTTTTTTCAGTGTCTTTTTTTGCCAAAAAACGAAACCAAAAAAAAAAAAAAAAAATAGTAAAAACAAAAAATTTAAACCGGTTGGATAGACGTTACGTAATTGCCCGGATACGCAGGCAGGATACTGAAAGATAAAGTTTAACCGGACACCGAAAACTATATGACTCGATCGATAAAAGTAAAAAGCAAATAAGAAAGAGAGAAAGAAACAAAAAAAAAAAGATAAAAGAAAAAGGAACGGATCTGCTGCGATTTCTCTTTTGGTCGAAATTTCTCCTCGGTGGGAAATTTAATTCTTATTTTCTTCAATGTTTTTATATATACAAGGTAGGCAATTTTAATCTATATCCACGCAAATAACTCCAGAGGCATGGTTCATAGCGAAAATTGACTCTTACAAAAGTTGCAGGGTTCAGAGGGGGAAGGAAGTTGTCAACTTTGTTTTTTTGAATAGAAACCCATATTTTTTATTCCGTAATTTTATTTTACTTAAAAAACCAAACAACTTTCGTATGAAACATTTCTTCGTGAGACATCAATTTTTTATGATATTCAGCTGCACAACTAGAGATTTTTGAACTTTTGACAATATTTCACTTCTAAACTATCAAGTTTGAAGAAAAATTTCAAGAGCCAAAAAGTGCGTAATTTCATGCAAAGATTCTTGGTGAATAATTGCAGAATTTTATTCGAACAATTTCGATATTTTTCGCGCAATTGAAGAAGCTGCAATGAAAATTTATTGGAAAAAAATTCTGCAATTATTTCCCTAGAATCTTAGCACGAAATTACACACTTTTTGTCTCTTACTATTTTTCTCCAAACTTGATAGTTTAGAGGTGAAATATTCTTAAAAGTTCAGAAATCTCTAGTTCTTCAGCTGAATATAATAAAAACTTGATGTCCCACGAAAAAATGTTTCATACAAAAGTCGTTTGATTTTTCAACTAGAACAAAATCACGTAATAAAACATATGGGTTTCTGTTCATAAAATCAAAATTGAGCTTTCCCTGACCTCAGCGAAGCCTCCATGGAAAAATCCAATTACGCCAACTTTTTTCCCCTCTGAACCCCGCAACTTTCGTAAGGGTCAATTTTCGCTATGAACCATACGTGCGGCTTTGGACTCGTATTGCCGTGATTTCTACAGCAATTATACTTCGATATTGCATAAACGAAGGTATAATTAATATTGAAGATTGTTAATAGATGTATTGACAATAAAATTGCTGAGTACGTGGCACAGCAATTATTTATCCATGTACATACCAATTTGCTGTCATTTTGATTAAAAAAAAAAATCCAAACTGCAAAAAAAAAAACGAAAAAAACAAAACGAAATAATGAATATGCAACAAACGTGCAGATTCATCATTGATAATTATCGACAGTTACATTCAACATCATTTAATGATTTATGGGACTTGGATTTTCACTGTTTTTATAGTCAGCTGACTCTCGGATATAATCAGATGCCTGAATTCTTGACCCTTAGGTAAGCTGTGACGTGAAAGCCCAGAGGCCATCGTATTATTATTGCCACATTTATTACACATGTTCTCACATTTCGCGACGAGTCACTGCACAGCCGCGGTATAGTTTGTGTTACGTCACGTTTTTTTAACCGGGTCTAACGCCAGTCGAATGGGTTGCCTCAGTAGAAATAGAAAAAATTCCTCTTATACATATAGGTATATGTTTAAGTATCGTACGTGTTTCATTTGTTGGGAAATCACACTGTAAACGTATACCTTATACCTATACATACGTGGGTACGATATTAAAATTCATATAAAGTTACGCAAAACACTTTGCCGCAAGTTTACTAACCACTTTTACTTATAGGCACACGGTAGTGGATCCGTACAGTGCCCAAAATTGACAAAATATGAATTTTTGCCAACTTTAATTTTACCAAATTTAAAAAAAAATAATCTCAAGATGCAACCGAGGTCGCAGAAAAATTTGTCTATCCATAAAATTGATGTGACTATAAGAAATTCCGTCTTCTAGAATTTTTCGAAATATTTTTAAACGAAAGTTCAATTCGAAACGAAAATTCTAACCCCCTCGTTTTTTTTTTTTTTTTAGATTTGGTCAATTTTTTTCGCTGAGTTATATAGAAATTTGTAAAAAAAAGATGAAAATTTTTCGAAAAAATTCATATCTCGTGAACGGTTTTACATAAAAATTCCGAATAAATTAGAAAAGACTTGAGAAAGATAGAAATAATTTTTAGCAATATCGAAATGTCCCATACGTAGTGTCTACGATTTATTATAAACCGAGATCAAGCAATGCTATGGCAGCTGATGATTATAGGCAAGTTCATCATTCCACTTATGAAAAATCATCCAAGGTCCGCAGAGTAATAGGATAAAAAGCAAATTATCAGAGTTGTTTGTCAGTCAGACGATAGAAAATAGTCGACAAAAAATACATACGCGTTTGTGTTTATCGTGTATGTTATATATAATTGTTTAATAATAAGTGTACTATTCAAGGATCTGACTACGTTACTTCTTTGCCTATGCAAAAGTAAATGGCTGGTGAAAATAATTGAAAAGGAATCCGTTTTCTGTTCAGCGCCGGTTTAATTCAATAAACTTTCGTCTTTTTCAAATTATGTATTTTCAAAAGCTTGAAGTTTTAATGATAAATAAATTTGATTTTGAATAAATTATTGTTAAACTGTTGGTCCGTTTGTCTGTTCATCCCAAAATTATTCGTGACACATATTTCACGCTGTAATTTCATAACGAAAGTGAAAATCGTTATATTATGTAGCTAAACTTCTGAAACTTGTCGTGAAGTACGTATATCTGTGTCACGGTAATGTAGTTATCTAGTTTTAAATTATGTGGCCTAGCCGGTTTACGTTTGTAATATGTAACTAAAACAGTCCTCTATGGTTTTTTTTATTCCTTTTTAAATTTTTTTATACGAGTTTTGTAATATTTGTAACGTTAGTTTTACATCGACGATATCGAACGCCTTTTCGAGTCCACCAAATGAAAATTTGCATTCGTGAATAATCACGTCTTTCTTATATTCATTCATCTCAATTTTTTTTATTTTTTATTTCCGTTTTTATCTCATTTTTTAACACCATTTACTTCTCGCTATTTCCTCTCAGTCAGTGAAAACTGAGGAGAGACTTACGGTAACGATAGTGAAAGCTGTTTCACAGTATACCAGGAATGAAGAAGCAAGAAATACCGTAGCCTCTCGTGTATAACGAAACAGGTAAGTCCGGGCCAGTCGTAGAACTTCAAGCTCAAAAAATTTAATTAATATAAAAAGTTCAGTTTTCTTTTTATAACACAAAAACTAACGGATCGAATCGATCCGAAATTTAGCCAGATTTAAGTGGGATTACATCCCATCGATTGAGACCAAAATCGTCGAAATCCGTTGATCGGTTCTCGAGATATCGTTAAACGAAATTTTTTCTCCAAAAATTTTGTTTTTTTAATAACTCAAAAACTACTCGACCGGTTGTATCCAAAATTTGATCAGTTTTAAGTTGGAAAAAGGCGCATCGATTGGTATAAAAACGAATGAAATCGGTTGATTCGTTATCGAGATATCGTCGGATGAAAATTGATCGCAATCTGAAAATGATCGATCTCGAAACGTTAGAATCTGGTGAGAATTGAATTTTTAATTTTGCGGTATGGTTGTAACAAATTCCTATTTTTATTAACTCGATCTAAAAGCGTCCTCGTAGCACCTTCTCGTCTCGTAACACATCACGACGATTAGGAATTTCTCTCCTATAAATTGACGATTCACAATCTGCTATATTCGAACACAATATTGCAATAACACTAATTTTTGGTCAAGAAATGAAGGTTGAACGCTGCCCATGATGCCTCCGTCACAACTTTCTCTCCGTGATCGTGTTAGAACCAACAAGGTGAAAGATTCGATACGTCCAACTTGCAGCTCCAGCCTAACAAAAAAACTGTAATCTACTTCCGGAGAATTTACAGTTTCTGACAAAAAATTTATCTACTTATATTCTCGTTTATAAACGAACTAGAAACCCAGCCAATATCTAATCTAGCAATCGATGAATAAATCAAACCTCATCATATCCCATAAGACAAAGAAAGTTCGTGCAAAAGCTCGATTTCGATATGCAGCTTATGGGCCTCATCGAGTGAATTTTTTGCATTGCGATATGGACGACGATGTACAAAACCAAAAAAATTAGCAAGAAACGAAAGTCCAGCTTTCACAAGTTATTAAAAAAAAAAATAAAAAATAGAAAAACCGACGAAGCAGAGTACAGAGTGTTTTGAAAATATTTTTGAACCGTTAAATAGAAGCTTTTCTCTTCTCGTTTCTTCTCTTCGTTGATTCTCTTACCTTGACGGAAGGTTGTCGACTCTTTGTAAGATAGTAGTCTTCGATTGAACGAACTATTAACGACACAACACGGATATCAACTAAAATTTGGTCATCGACAGTCGAACGGACGGTTCGAAACTCGCGGAGAAACGCGGGAAGATGATGATGCAGTATGCGCAAAATCTAGAGAGTGGGACTCCCGTGTCTGGGACCGGTTCTCCTTATATCGCGAGGGGCCCCACCACCGCGTAACGGGCCCCTTTTACATCTATGTGCCCCGTGATGTTGCGGGTTTCGATATTCAACGCTTCGGTACTTTGCAGTGCATGAGACCGGGGTAAACGGGATTTTACTTATCAAGCTGCCACATGGAGCTCTCGTTATTGAACTACGGCATCCGCGAGTCCCTTAGCGAGGGCTATAATCACGGTCATTATCGAAGGATAATCACATACCAAAACTAAAGTAGAGTAAAGTCGAATTGATAAAACGCTCGTCATGTAATAACCACGCGACTAGAAATCCTCGACTTTCAAGAGCTTCCGAATATATCGAAGTCAAGAAATATTTTCCCATTTTGAAAACCTTTTTAATTATAAAATTAGGTACTCAAAATTTTCACCTATTTTTTTTTTTGGGGGGGGGGGGGGGGGGGGAAATGATTACAGCTGTTTGTCAATATTTACGAAACTATCTTGGGCCTTGTATAGGATTACGAAAATACTGATCAATTTTTATGAAAATCAGTAATTTCGAAACTCCCTTCCCATCCATGATATTGCCTAATTTTGATTGATTATATAACAACATATTTCTCGCGTTTTCATACGTTTTGTTTAAACTTTTGTACAATTACTTTATACTGCAGACGTAGAGAGGAGGGTGATGCAGGTAAGTTGTATAGTTCTACGGTGAAAGGCTACTTTTACACTTGCCTCATGCCACAGATATCATACATACTCAGTTTACGTTTTTATTTCTACATCGAAAGACACATACATACATCGAAGAAATTATTTATGAGCAAAGAATCTACGAATATCAATCTTTCGATTGACTATTATTGTTTCGTATCGTAAAATTACTTGTTCAAAATTATTTCGATTTTAAATCTAACGTCGTACCTCTTCTTCTTCTTCTTCAGGTACAGCAAAACCGCTAATACGTCTAATTACAACGAACGAAGCGAATCACAAGTCGGTACCATGACGATGTGTAATTTCCTGCAACTGGAATTAAAAAAAAATTTGTTCAGAAAAAAATTTGCAGATTTTTTTTATAGAATTTAGACTCTTTAATACACGCTTATATTATCTCTGTGTGTAAGTATGCGTGTTATACATCGAGCCAAGAAATAGCTTTCTCTACTATCCGTAGAGCGGAGAGTGCCACGCTGACTAATCGTAGCAGTGGTCAAGTCCAATGGTCGATATTCGCGGTACACGCGACTGGCCAAGATATCTAGTCGACCGTTTATTCATTTCCGGTTCCTGTATGGACCCTTTATTGGTTTTTAAATTCATTTTGAAAACTTTGGGCAACTTGTGGGATTTTTTTTTTTTTTTTGAGTAACGATAAAATTATTCCCAACAAAGATTCAGATTTTAATGGAAAAAGTCAATTTCTAGGCAACGTCGAAGATTTCAAACGGATTGTAAAATCGCAGCGTCCGAAAAAATCGATAATCCGCGATGTCTTTCCATCGAGAAATCTTTGAAACTGAATTTCAATTACTCTGAATTAGAATTTATATCATTCGAGGATCTTAAATCGAAAAAGATCGGTAAAGGAGGCAGCAGCAATCAGACCTGAAACTAACCAAATTGAGAATTTCTTAAAGATAGGAATCGCCGAAATTATAGAGATATTCGTGTGAAATTCCTGACAACTGGAGCATAGAATGATCCATATGAATGGCGACAGATTTATTCCTCAAACGCAATTAAATTTTGCCAATTATTAAAATTCTATTGAAACAAAAAAAGAAAGAAGAAAAATAATTTCCTCAAATTGAATCTGCGAAGCACGCCTCTTCGATCACGACTAATTAACGGTCTTCACGCTTTCTAAAACTGAAGTTAATTAAAAATAAAATACGATGTGATTCAACCTGAAAAAAAAAGAAACAATTTTCTTCGAGTTCGAAGGACGAGCTGGAGAGACGAGAGGAGTTCCTGGCGACGAGAGAGACGGTTGAATGAGAAATAAAATCACAAATAATCGAATGAAAACGATTTATTCGAATATTTTCAACGATACACATGAAACGAGGTTAACACTCAAAATTTATATCGTGTATCAAACATATAAATGGGGAAATTAAAAAATACATGAGACATTCGAAAGAACGCAAAATTATCGACCGATAAAATCGACGAGACAAAAAAAAAAAATCACAGACAAATCAACAGAAATTTCAAATCCACTCTCAACGGAGTCAGTGTCATTTGGTCGTAGCTGCAGGGATCCTTAAAATTTCACTGCAAGCGTCGTGACGATGGAAGTCGCTAAGCCGAGCACCAGTGTCACTGCATCGGCTGAAATCGCTGAAGCTGCACCGGCCTGAAAAATATCAAGACATTCAGGTGATTAGAAAATGCATGAATCCGTTTCTCGACGTTAAGGAAGATCAAAAATTGACACGTACCCCGGCTTCTGGTGCTGCCTCGTCGTCTCGTCCGACTCTTCGTAGATTGGTAAGATCAACGTCGTCAGCAATCGGTAGCAAAGAAGCTGCGCGTGTCAGCGTCGGCAAGGTCTGATCATGGCGTCGTACTCTGCATCCGTTTCCCCGGCAGCCGCTGGTCACAGCGCTCTTGATGGCCCCAGGAAGATCCCAGACAGATCGTGCCTCGAGAAGAGATTTAGCGCCTGGTCCACTGGCGTAAAATGGTACCGGTTTTTTGTCAGCCGAGCAGATTCCGGCAACGACTAGCAAAGTGTCTTTTGGAGATGTCTGAAAATGAGAAACAGCGTTTAGATTTTTTCTTTGGTTAGAGAATAAGACGAGGAAATGGTACCTCGCGAGTGAGCAGATCCACGGTCGAGGACAGGTCGTTTCCGGGAGCGGCAGCAACCAGCATGTACCCTTTTTCGTTCGAGGCAGATTTCAGCTCCTTAATTGTGTCGCCGACCAGATCGACGAGGTTTGATCGAAGAGGCGATGGTCTGCGGGGCGGAAACTCGTCCTCGGAAGCCCCCAGGTTTCCGCCAAGTGAATCGAGCAGGGTCCTGAAGAAGGCGACTCGGATCCTTGAGAACATGTCGAAGACGTCCCACATTCCGTCGTAGTTTGCTGCTCCTGGAATTAATATACCAAAACCGTCCGTCAGTGTTTCTGTCTCATAATTCCGTTTTGCACATCCAAATTTACCTTCTGGTTTCGATGAAGGTGATCCTGAGAAGGCTCCAGGCTGTCTGTCGAGATCGATGAGACGCCATGCGTCGTGGAACTCGGGTTTGGACCGACGGATCTCACGTTTCACATTATTTTCATCAGCATCGTTGAATTCCTTAGCCTGAACACCGCCGGCGTTTTCGTACCCGATGGCTGCCGGGATGGAGAAGTTTGTAGCCGAAACAGCCCCGGTTGTCATCACCTTGGCATGTCGAGCCCAGGAGAGTAAGGATCCAATATTTGCGCGGAGGAAATGTTCGCACTCACAGTCCTTCTTCATCAGGGCCATCGGGTCGTTGTTGCGGCAGCTCTGAAAAATGGTTTTTTGTTATTTTTTTACACATTTTATCGACCGTGAAGAAGAAGAAGAGTTACGACCGCTGGCCAAATTACCTGCAGCCATCCTTGGACAGGGAAATCATGTTTGCTCCTGAACCCGTTCCACACGGCGTCTTTCTCCTGGCTAGTCTCGTCGATCAAGAGCAGGACCACGTTCCTCGGAAGACTGGTATCCTTGGGAGAATTATCCTCGAAGAGGACGTTAGGGGCGTCCTTCGAGTCCTTCAGGGACTTCGTACCGCGGCTGGCGCTGTCTGAAGCGATTATAACGACCTCGGACCGCTTTTCTCTGGAAGGGTCCTCGAGGGCAGGATCTTCGACGTGTTTAACGGACTTTTTCGCGTCCGAGGCCTGCAGGACTTTGTCCATTCCGGTCACCTGCATTTTACCATTCAGTACCCGGTCCATCGACGTCCTTTGCTCAGCGTTCAAACTGGGCACTTCACCGTCCCACGCTGCGGCCGCTGTGAACCAAAAAAATGAAAACCGTGAATTTCGAGGCTCGATTTTTTTGCGGTAAATTAGCTGATCAGTCTGCTCCTTTGATCGACCAATTTTACTACAATTTTTATACCATCGACGGGTTTCTCACCTGATCTATCCACCACAAAGGCGAGGCCACAGTTGGCAGCAATCGCTGCCATCAGTCCAACGAACATCCATGCTTTGAACATTCTGGAAGCTGTTGAAAGAGGAGAAATTCAAGTTTGGGGAAAAGTTAGGTTCTTTGAACACGACGAGAAGCAGTTTTTGTAAAACAGTCGAATCCTGTTTGACATAGCAACTGATCGCTGCTGTTTATGTCAAAAACAAATGAGCTCGTAATTTTTTGATATTTTTTTTTTTTAACAAGAAAATATCGACGATCGGGGAATTTTTTATATTTTTTTTTTGGTTTGAAAAAAAAAAAAAAGTTACAAATTCTCGTCTGATTGATAAATTTTTGAATCAACGAATAGCTTAAATTAATTTCGTAAATAATTATTTTTCCATTTCAAGGAGCAGTGAAATCCAAAAAATAAAAATAAAAATCACCGAAATACTTTGAATAGATTCTCGGTAGTCTGGGCAATCAAATGAGTTCACTTTGAAAAACGATTTGATGATTGAAAAAAGATGATCAGTGAATATTTAATGACGAATATCTGGAGATTATTCACCAACCTTTGATAAACTTTGAGCAGTTTTTTTTTTTTTTTATTCCTGTTGTATTTTTCCCGGTTTCCTTTCCTTCCTCGGTTCCTGGTTCGTAGTCAAAAACGTTCACGAATAGGCTACTTTTTTTTTTATCAACACGTCCGTATTACGGCACCGTCAAATCGCTAATAAACAATATCTGAAAATTAAACACCAATAGTTTCCTAGACGATGAACAAATGCAACAATATATACACACCGTTTGATCAGTCGTTGCTTTTTAAATTTATTTCTCATCGCGGGTTCTAAGTGGCCTTGACATTTCTGTAGAAAAATGTTATTTTCGATCAAAAATCTGCAGGTTAGATTTTTCGAAACCTTGAACATGATCCACGAAAGAAGCTTCGTGAATCTCTTCGGCAGATCCAAGTCAATTGATTTCAGGTAAGATTCAGAGAATTGAGGATTTTTTTTTTTTTTTTTTTTTTTAAGGACCCTGAAAGGTGTCAGAATTTTATTTTAAGGAACCGATTTTATTACAGAGAATCAGTTCGCTAATTATTTTCTAAGCCCCTTTGAACATTCTCTGCAGTAAATTTTGGGTCTAATGATTTTTCGAATTTCGATAATCGAACATAATATCCATAGAAATTTTTATTTTTTATATTTTTTTCAGATTGCTGCAATACGGGTCACATACAACAACGAGTAACAATAACCAGGATAGTCAGAACTCGCTATACGCCAATTAATTGCGTTGACATCGGCCTTAATGCCAGAGTAAGGATTACCGTTTTAAATAATAAAATAGATTTGTCTAGGGGTGCTTGTAGGGCGAACTACGCCACTCTAGGACGTTCCAATATTGCTATAGGGTACCGTGCGGAATAGCAAAGAAAAATATTGCCGTGTCAGGGGGGGGGGGGGGGGGGAGAGGAGGAGGGGTTCGAAATCGATAAAACCGACGTTATAACTAAATCGTTTACTTAACAACTTATCAAGTCTTCAAGTAGTTTACGCTTTTATTCAAGAATTTCAATAGTGTGAATAAGACGGTGATATACCAACGTCAAAATATTGAGGACGAACGGAATGATCGAGTCTTCCAGCAGTGTTTCAATCGAAAGAAAATTCACTACGATTTTTTTGAACTTAGTATCGATCGGATTTCGGGTTCGATTGGTCCGGTACTTTTCTATAGTTATTCAAAGAATAGAATTTAAAAAAAAATAAATGAATTATAATTGACGCGATATCTCGAGAACCGATCAACCGATTTTCATCATTTTGGGCTCGATCGGTGGCATCTGCTCCAACCTAAGTCTGGCTGAATTTAGGAATCGATCGAGGGCTGACCCGTCGATGAAAACCGTTTTTCCTGCCTGTTCATCAAATCTTTGGGTCCAAATGAATAGATAAAAGCTTCTTTCATGTCAGAATAAATTCTGATATGGATTCAATTCAGTCCAGCATCTACAAAAAAAAAGGGAAATGACTGATACAAGCTCAGGGTATATTAAGGGAACCAGTACAGCTTGGTTTGGGAAATTTGGAATACTCCAAAATTTATTTATTCGTCAACCAAAGCTTATTTCACATCAAAAAAAGTTTTCTTTGAAAAACTTTGTCGTAAGGTTTCAGGCACATCGTTGGTCCAATTCAACCTCTCAAGGTCTTGCTTTCTTCAGACAGAAATTCTACATCTTACGAACGTAGGGATCGGTAGAAAAAAAAATCATGCGAAAAGTTACGGTCAATTATCCAAAATTTCCGATATTTAGGCCACTAATTTGCAAATAACTTGGCCAACATGAAACCCCCCAACTCGGGGGTGGTTCTAATTCATTATTAACTACGTGGTACATATGCAATGAGCAAAATATAGAATGCCTAATATAAGTTCGGGCCAAGGGTAATGATAATACGAAGAAAATATGGCGGGCTAAGAATTATTGGAATACCAAACCGCAAGGGCGATTGCGCGGTAAGTTAGCACTGCCATTGGACCACGTTGGGCTACACAGAGGGACGTCGGACGTACGCAACCCTCTGGACGGTAGCCGTTTTAATATAGGCGGGCATCGTGTGCGCACGATCCTCCGAGTCCACCTCGCGATCACCACATTGTGACCTTCGCTTCTTCTGTTCGTTGAATTTCATTCACCGAGTACTTGCAAAGCCTTATCTGTTCTGTCCGGATTCTTAGAATTACTTATATCATATATTTTGGATTAGTAACCGTCTCACCAAGCCTCAAGGTAAGAGATTTTTCTTAAAATCGTCATACGTCGTGGGCTTCAAGTTTCGAATTCGAATTTTATTTCCCGCCCGTCACGCACAGCGAAATCGCAAAAAATAACGGTCTGAAAATTTTTTCGATCTTGTCTTACGTCGCGTATTGTGATTGAGCACGAATCTGACCAACTAAAAGTTTTCTAGTCTAGTTTATAAACACAAATCGAAAATTTCAACAAAAAAAAAAGGTCGATGGTGTTTATAGCGAAAATCGCTTTTTGCCCAGGGACCAAAATGAAACATTGAACAGATTTTTCTTTCACCCGGTATTTTATTTTTTTTTTTTCTTTGACACTTTTTGGAATTTTTATTTCTCGATAAAGCAAACCTCTGTCAAATTTTCGATTACGTATAAAAGACGAAAGCAAAAACCAAAAAAAGTACCTGAAGGATCGGTTCTGTTGTAAAAAATTTTGGAATCGAGAAACCGAATATTTGGTTCGTTTAAAAAAATTTTTGAGGATAAAAATGAGCACATCGTCCTAAGAATCGGTTCCCAGAATCTATAATGCAGATCGTTTAACGTAGCGCAGCTAATTTCATCCCGAATATTTTTTGTGCAGATGATGAAATACAAGCAGCAAGGTCTCGTGGCAGATTTGATGCCAAATATTCGAATCATGCAGGCGTCTGGCCACTTCATGTTTCAATATTACGGCGAGAGTGGTGCCAGTAAGATGATACATCAAATCTACTGTACCGTAAGCTACTGACTACTCAATTTTACTCTAACACTAAGGCGCGTTGATGATCTGCTTTACGTTTTCTCGTAATTTCTTGATTGAACTATCGTTCCCGGTGCGGAAAAGTACCTTCCCGTTTTTTTTTTTTTTTTTCCTCGATTTTGAACTTTGTGACATGTTTGCAGATTCACTTCGTCCTGATCATGATGCAGTTCGGCTTCTGTGGACTGAATCTGCTCCACGAGAGCGGCGACGTCGAGGACCTGACTGCCAACACAATAACACTCCTCTTCTTCGCCCACCCTCTGATAAAACTTTCCTATTTTGCTGTCAGGAGTAAACTGTTCTATCGAACACTCGGGATTTGGAACAATCCGAACAGCCATCCCTTGTTCGCTGAGAGTAATGCTCGATATCATGCCCTGGCCATTACGAAAATGAGACGACTTCTCATGGCAGTGGGCGCCACGACTATCCTCTCCGTAATCGCATGGACGGGGTTAACTTTCATAGGTGATTCCGTGAAGACCGTCATAGACAAAGAGACGAATGAGACCATGACCGTGGAGGTGAGGATTCTAAAAAAAATGATGAGCCTAAGGATGTGCTTTCTTTCAAAGATCCAGACTCTTACGTCAAAACGAATCATGGCTTTTTAAATTCAAATTTTTCAGATTCCAAGACTGATGCTGCGCTCTTGGTACCCTTTCGATCCGAGCCACGGCATGGCCCACATTTCGATACTGATGTACCAGTTCTACTTTCTGTTGTTCACGATGGTCGACTCGAATATGCTGGACGTTCTCTTCTGTTCTTGGCTGCTGTTCGCCTGCGAGCAACTCCAGCATCTGAAGCAGATCATGAAACCGTTGATGGAGCTGAGTGCAACTTTGGACACCGTTGTTCCCCACAGCAACGACTTGTTCAAGGTAAGATTCGAACGTGGATTTTAAACAGATAATCCGGGACCTTTTTTGCAAATTAATTTGATATTTACAGGCCGGAAGTACCGATCATTTAAGAGACAATCAACCCCCACCTCCTATGCCTTCAAACGACATGTTGGACCTGGATTTGAGGGGGATCTACAGCAACAGGCAAGACTTTACCGCCACTTTCAGGGGATCGACAGGAGTGACATTCAACGGTGGCGTGGGGCCGAATGGGTTGACAAAGAAACAGGAAATGCTGGTTAGAAGTGCGATAAAGTACTGGGTAGAAAGGCACAAGCACATCGTCAGGTGAGCTCAATGTAAACTTGAATCAAGTTCCTTAAAGATATAGATGTGCATACATACGTCGATTGATCAGCATTTGAATACCGAAATAGGACACGATCAGAGGTTGCAGATTGGGGATGGGTGGGAAATCCATAACCTTATGTATATGCGGGTTTGTTACGTACTGAGGGTAGGGCAAGTCTCACGTTGCATCATTAATGACAAACACATCGATATGACCAACTGCCAAGGAGGAGTCAGTCCAGTATGTAACCTCATACATTATAACCGCGATCACGAGACAACGGAGGACAAACTGACGAGTGTACTAGAACTTTGTTGAAGAAATATTCAAATCGGTATATTTTCTTCGATTCTTCGTCAAGTCGTCAAGTGAGCCACCTATTTTCATCATTATCGCAAATTCATACAAATTTTTATTCCGACGATTAGCCTGTATTTGAGGACTTTTGGGGAATTTTTTCAGATTTTTAGCACTGCTGGTAGCCTAGATATGAGAGATGTGTGCAATTTTCATTTTCTACATTTATTTGTTCCGCATGAGGAAGAAAAAATTATTAAAAATACATGAAAAACCTATTTTTTCCTCAGCTTTCCGATGGAAATATTTTCAAATTTTTTTAATTGAAAAAAAGTGGTCAAAAACAAAAAAAACTTCGAAAAAACGAGTAAAAGGGTGTTTTTAGATCTTTAGGCCGTTTTGATTTTGATGAAAAAATTCACAAATCATCCATCGGATTCCCCAAGCATTCCGTGGAATTTGTGTCATGGGCCGGTCATTTGTTTCTAGGAAAATGAATCGAAAAAGCACTATAAAGACGGTTTTTAGTCATATTTATATGACTTTACAGTGCTTTTTCAATTTATTTTCCTAGGAACCGGCCGTTCCATAACGCAAATTTTACAGAAGACTTAGGGAATCGGATGGATGATTTGTGAATTTTTTCATCAAAATCAAAACGCCCCGAAGAGTTAAAAACACCCTTTCACTCGTTTTTTCGACGTTTTTTTGGTTTTTGAGCACTTTTTCTCAATTAAAAAAATTTGAAAATATTCCCATCGGAAAGCTGAGGGAAAAACAGGTTTTCACGTATTTTTAATAATTTTTTCTTTCTCATGCGGAATAAATAAATATAGAAAATGAAAAATTGCACACATCTCTCATATCTGGGCTACCAGCAGTGCTAAAAATCTGAAAAAATTCCCAACAAATCCTCGAAAATAGGTCGATGAAAATAATCGATGAAAATAGGTGGCTCACTTGACAAAGATTCCTTCATATTTCAAAGTCACCAATGGCAATTGTCAGCAGCAAAGAATTTCGTTTTTAACTGTCAAAATTCGCGGGGTCTTTCTGTAGAAGATGACGAACAATTTTTACCACACGATCTCCGATCTTGAATTAAAAATTAGTTCAGTCTGGAACCGGAAATACTGAGTAGAATAAAAACGGGTACAAGTTGCGATTCTCTGCAGAATTTGAAAAGTACAGGATCTTCAACTTAAGAATTCCCTTACAGGCATACGATCCTGAATAGTTAATGAATGAATGACTAATTAATCAACGAAATACGTAAAGTAGGTACTAATCACTTGCCCAGTTCGAAATTGGGCAGAGACTTTCCACAATTTGAAATACGAATGGCGTAAATAGTCGAGTGGCAAAATTTATATTTAATCGGCATCCAACTCGGGTATGTATTTAATAAACCATTTGAATTTGAAGCACCCCTTCCCGAAGCGAACTTCAAAATACTCGACGATATTCGTATTAAAATTTCATAACCGCAGCTGCAGCACGAGGCTAGATGATAAATTATTAAACATCTCCTCTCTTCGGATCAAAAGAAAAAAATAAAAAAAAAAAACTGTGGATCTCATGGCCATTCGAAAATTGATCGATACCTGCAGCTTTTCACTTTTCCGCATAAAGAAAAAACGCCTCGAACGTGTTCATCGTGTAGGCCTCCCTCTGTCTTCTCACTCCAGTCTTCTTACTCCCTATTATTCCTTTTTTCTTTACCCCACATCAACTCCGGTCACCTCGTACTATACACCGGGGAGAAACCGGCCAGAGGTCTGTCGGTGTTCCCACAGTGGTCAAGTATTAATCGAAACAGCGAATGTGAGGAAGATATTGACCGCTACTACGCGTCGTTCAATTCGCAGGGTGTGGATAAAACGCGGTAGAAACTATGGGGCGATGGGGTATGGGAATAAGACGGGGGGTCTTCACTCGATGACAGAAACGTGTGTAGGTTGGTATATACTATAAGCAAAGGAGGAATAACGTCCAAAGGAAAATGAGAGTGGGCGACCGCGCGCGCGGTACGATGAAATATTCACTTCTTACTGTGTTCAGATATTCCAGCCCCTGTCTACGCCCATCAGCTACGGGTCAGGGTACCTAACGCTGAGCAAAATGCGGTTTTGACAGCCCAATTTGTTTCAGATGGTTCAAAGATCTTGATTCTCGATTTCCAATTCAGAGGAGCAGGTAGAAATCCGGCAACAGACGTCGACAGGGATTTCCTTATACGTGGGCAAAGAAAAGGGGTGGTTTTTCAGGACCATGCGGTTTGTCCGGGAAAATTTTTCAAATAATTCTGGGGCCGGAATAACGAATCAATATCAAAATTTGGAAAGATCGGAATCTAGGCAGCTACAAAAATTGGAAAATCCGGAACTTTGAAGGTCCAAGAACCAAATAATTTGATAGCAGGCAAGACGAATGTCAAGTTCCGGAATTTTGGCCGTTCGGATCTCCAGCTCTGAATCGGTAATATTAAAATTCGAAATTTCTACCGTATGGGACTTTTAAAATTCGGAACTTCAACCCAGCCCCAAAATAACAATTTTTTAGAAGCCAGCCAACAATCCAAAAGCGTCTATCAACAAATTTACAAAAATTTGACTGAACAATCTTGGCCAAAAGCTCAATCAATTCTCGTTTCCAAAATTGCGCTCAGACGATGAGAATATCGGAAAATTCGTGAACGGATTTGGCCTCGCGATAGTTTTTCTTCATCGGCGAATTATTCATCTTCCAAAAAAAAACAACCTTTCACGATACGAGCTTTTCGCAAGCTCGGGCAGAAAATTCCAAGTATTCTGAAAGGCAATTGAATGAAGAATGGACGTGTATGTACAAGGTTTATTCTCGAAGAGCTTCCTCGTATATCTTATACCGAAACGTTTACCCGCTTCAGAGAATTTAAGAGCGTAACTCGTGCGTAAGGTAATAGCCATAGCGTTCGTTGATTTAATCACGCAAACCTTTTGTTGCTATATTATATGTTACAATATTTTACCTCAAGAACCTCATCCAGTTTACTTTTACATAGAAACTTAATAAATTTGCTAAATTTAGCCATCGTCGAGGCCCGGGCCTGAGGCTTCGTCTTCCTCCGCAGGCAGAGAAAAAAAGGAGTCGATAGATTAATTTTTCACCGCGTAGCTCAGTAAGGTCAAAAAATCTTCTTTGTTTTTCACGTGAGAGAACCGAATAACTTTTCCCATCGGGTTTCTGAAATTTTTATACGGGGGTTGCTAACTAACGTCTCGAATAATAAATCAGTCTATTCATAATTTGGAAACAAGGAAGCTCCGGGACGTGAGAAGGAATTCGGGGATGCAAATTTAATCGAGACGGGCTAATAATTTATTGTATAATTAGCGTTATTACCTGAGTATTTATTCATGCAGACTCGTGACGGCGATTGGAGACGCTTACGGAATCGCCCTACTTGCGCACATGCTGATATCGACGATAACGCTCACCCTGCTCGCCTACCAAGCAACAAAGGTGAAGAGTAGATTTTTTTTTCTTAACTGCATAATTTTTGAGCCGTAAATCATTTTTTTTCTTGCCCCATAAACAGGTCCATGGGATTGACGTTTATTCGGCGTCGGTGGTTGGCTACCTTCTCTATACCTTGGCGCAAGTTTTCCTGTTCTGTGTTTTTGGAAACCGTCTGATCGAAGAGGTAATCAAAAACATTTTTCCCAATGACTGTTGATTTAACGGTCGATAGTTATCGATTAAAAAACTAAACTTATTTCAGAGTTCATCCGTCATGGAAGCTGCCTATTCATGTCATTGGTACGACGGCTCTGAGGAGGCGAAGACCTTCGTTCAAATCGTTTGTCAACAGTGTCAAAAAGCCATGACCATTTCTGGCGCCAAGTTCTTCACTGTATCTCTGGATCTGTTCGCATCTGTAAGTCGAAATTAGCCACTTCAACTTTTCAAATCATTGTATAGTCATCCCATAAATCAAAAGTCCAGTTTAACCAGATAGAAACGTTTCGTAGTCCGGAGAATCATCTGCGAACATTTTCAAATTGCGATCAATTTTTTGTCAGACGATATCTCGAGAACGAATGCATAGATTTTATTCTTCCTTATATCAATCGATGCGGTTTTCTTTTAGCTTGAAATTGATCAAAATTTGGATTCAATCGGTCCAGTAGTTTTCGAATTATTCAAAAAACAAAATTTATCAAAAAAAAATTTCAATTGACTATATCTCGAGAACTGATCGACGGATTTTGATGATCTTTATTTGAGCCGATAGGATTTTTTTCAACTTAGACTTGGTTAAGTTTTGGGATTAATCGATTCGCTAGTTTTCGTGTAGTGAAAGAAAATCGTTTTTTCGAAAATATCCTGGCTACTTAACGGAGCCTTTTTGGATCGTTGACAATAGTGACAAAAATAACAACGAGCTAGTATAGTCGACGGGTTGACGGGTGGAACTGACATTCTAGTATCGCAGGTGATATTTCACTTACTCTACAGGGAAATCATAGAGTTTTGAGATGATATCCCTCCACATTTCAGTCCCACATTTGAGAAGGTATGGTATATACGATCCAGTAGATAAACTTGCAATTAAACGCCAGCGGGCAACCGAAAGCCAAAACCATTGGCCCGGAGGCGGATGTCTAGTATAATTACAGGCACAGCGGTGATCGTTTAATTAATTAAATTAATTATTCGCAGGTCCTTGGAGCGGTGGTTACCTACTTCATGGTGCTCGTGCAGCTCAACTAAATCCGGATTCTCCACACTGCGTACAGCTAGAGTACCCTTTACTCGCCTCATCCAAGGGCCATTAAATTCTTGTAGGAGATTTCAATCCGAAAGTACAAAATTTACTTTGCTATTCCCCTTTTCTGATATCTCAATGCGACTGCGAAGGCAAATACCATTTCGATTCCGATCTTCTTCGCAGGATTTCGCTGCCTAGGGTCTGACTTTCGCTGCAAATTTTTTATTTTTAGTGTCCAATATTTGATCAAGTTTCTCAAAAATTTTTGCGACATTAAACAATTTTCAATGATCGGTATTAAACTTTTGTTTTTGTTTTTGGGTGGGATAAAAAATTGCGAATTTTTGATAGAAGAAAAATTTGTCACGCAGAATGCGTATAATTAATTTAGCAAGAAGAAAAATGAGAAGAAAAAAAGTATAACAGTATTAAATATAATTATAATCTCAACGAAATATTTAGTTACGTGTTTTGGACAAAATCGTACTAATGTCTAGGTATAAGTTCGAGAGTTTTAGATAATTATTAGGTGTTAAATAATTGACAGAATCAAATTTATATAAGGGATACGAGTTTTTTTTTTTTCTCGTTTTAAAAATCGGTTATTTTAAGATTATAAAAATAACCCTTGACTTTTTTCGGAAAACCTTAGCGAACGAGGAGTTTGAAATTTCTTTTTTTTTTTTGTTTTTTCCAGTTCCACTGACCTAAGCTTTTTCCTGAATTGAATCGAATTTGAAGAACGAGTAAAAGTTTTAATCGTTTATCAGGATTTTATTTCCCTTCTATTTTTTTTTTTTTTTTACTTTTGTTTTTTGTTTCTAGTTTTTTTTTTTTTTTTTCATTGGGACGAACGGTTAATTTATGGGAAAAGTTTAAACCGTTATATAATATATATGTATACATATATATACGATTCGACGGGGGAAAATCTTACGCTATATATATATATAATCTTATATTTATACATGGTAATTAATGTTTATCGTAGTTCGAAAAATGTTTTTCGTTTCTCTCCTTAATTTGCTATTATCGATTTTTAAGAGTTTCAAAGTTTCACCATTATACATATATTACTTATATACCGATGTTTAATACATATATACATGGGTATACGCATATACCTATATACTGCAGTGCAGATTACGCGACAATCTATCTATCTATACAAAATGTCCAAAACATATATAATATACAGAAACATACCTGTACATGTTACGTCTATAATAAGAAATATATTATTCATATATAGGTATATCTACAGATTTTTCAAACTCATGTAAATAAATGCACAAGTGTGGGAGCAAAAAACAAACCAAAAAAAAGGGAAAAGCAAATAGAAAAAGACCCAACATCAAACGTGACGTGCTAAAAAAAAAAAATTCAGCAAAAAAAAAAAACAAAAAATTTTGTTCTTTTTTTTGTTGATAAAACCAAATTTTTCCATAGAAAATTTACGAATTTTATTTATTAGTTATATATTATATAGGGAATGTATCAATCGTTACAACGTTACATATATTCTTCCTTTTATTCTCGTCACGAAATTTCTATAGTTCACAACCAACAAATAATTGTCTATATATGATGTATACGTATAATATCTATATGGGGCGTTTCGCGTCAAGCCAGCCACCTAATTAATTTTGCAAATTGTTTTCATTAAATAAATGAATCAGCGAGTAGGTTTTATTTATCTATAAAATATTTGTATTTTTACGATCGGAAATTTAAATTTTCCTCTCTTTCACGTGAATATATATACAGTTCTTAATTCAACAATTGTATAATGCGTAAATCACAAAACGGATTCAAAGGACACCCACATATATATAAATTTGAAAGAAAATCGGTTTGGCTGATATTAAATCGTCGAAAATGCTCTTTGAATACGTTTTTTGTCTTTCTGCATCAAGTTTACATCAAAATATGGATATTATCACGTGAAAGAGCGGAATATTTTCGATCTAAAGCTTGCACGAAGTTTTCGTAGATAAATAAAATTTTTTTAGATTATTTTTTCAACGAGAATAACGCGCGAAGCTGGGGTGACTGCGGTCTGCCGCGGAACGTACCACATATATACATGATAATTGTAAAATATGTATACGTTTGTAATTATTTTCATTAATAAAGAGAGGATATTGTTTAATTATTATTACGGAGTTGAAAACTGGAAAAATTTTTATATTCCAGCAAGAAACAAAAAAAAAAACATATATACATAGGTATATCCATGGTAGTCGTTTTATCGTTATATACGACATTATATTTTTTCACAATGACACTTAAAACTAATCGTATGATCCTTATATATTAACGGAATTAAAATTTTAGGGTATATATTATACATCAGGGTGGTCCTTATTTACGGTGTTGAATTTATTTGGCGCCCACCTCTCAAATCGTTCCCAAAATAATTCGAAAAAAAATCCCATAAAAATTTCGGGAAAGCGGCTGAACAAAAAATTCATCCATACCCTAAATAAGGACCACCCTTGGACTATGCATACGTCCTTATAACACCGACTCCCTGCACCGTTCAGATTTATTATTCAAAGCAAAGGTGTAATGTAACGAAGTTGAAAGTAATTATTTATTTATTTATTTATTCGTTTAATTATTTAATGTCACAGTCCTCTGTTTAATCTGTGTAAATCTCTCTACTATATATATCTATATACATATACTTATATACCTATATTTATGTAATAAAATATTCAAGCATTGCGACAAGTATCGAAGCTGTGTGTCTGTATACTCGCAGAGAAATTGTTCGAATAAATATTTAAGATCGCAAACTACGTTTTCACCTTATTTTTGTCGATTTTTTTCTTCCATCTTCATCTTCGTTCCTTTTCGTTTTATTCATTTTTCTATTTACCGACCTAAAAACTGCGCATATTCCCACGCGTCGGAAATGCTGTTCCAATATCGATTCCTCATTTCTATAAGTTTCAACTATATACTATATACGGATACGGCTATATATCCGATACCGTTCATTATTTTGCATATGAATAATGCATATCCAATTCAGATTATAATTTTTTTTTTGTGTTCTTCTTCTCTCCTTTTTCCTTTTCTTTTCTTTCGTTCATATTTTTTCGTCGCCAGAAGCTCCCCGGCGGGTTTCTGAAACTTTTATCTTCGCTTATCAGTCTCGAATTCCATCCATTAAAAACGAGAGGTAACAAAAACTGGAAGAGGGTCTTTGGCGGAAAACAATAGAGATATCTTTGCGCCCTCGGATCTGACACTGCAACAGTACCTACAACAAAGGTTGATCTCCTCGGAATCCTTTAAAACAATTTCCAGGGACTGGAATAGTCGGTACTTCGGCAGTCCACGCGCAGCTCTGACAATATATGAGCTCATCCCTGTTTATGGGGATACTTGAAACTCGGGGCAGGATTTCGTCGAGCCTCGAGGGTAAATGAGGGCTACTGTTAGCACACATATGAAATTCCAGAGGCAAAGTTTGATACCGTTTCGGTATATCGGGTATATGTATCTATATGTATAAGGCGTTCGGTATAACAGGGGTTGTCAATTATTCCGAACGGCTTAATTAAAATCCAATTCTCATTATTCCAAAAAAAAAAAAATATAAAATAACTGCAATCACTTACTGTTGCATTTTGGAAATGATACGGGGGTGAGTGAACATGTCCGTCTTCTTGACCCAACATTTGAAAAATGTCTGCAAAGCAAGAAAAAAAATATTAAAAATCAATGAAAGGTTGTGAAAATAAAAATTTGTAACGTCTCGTGCTGTATGGAAAGTTTCATTCAACCCCTGCACACGTATGATACCATACATAAATATTATATAAATTTTTCGATCAGTAACTTCTTTATAATAGGTCTTTTGTACAAAATTTTTGGAATACGAAATCTGTTTTTTTTATGTTTTTATTTTTATTGATTCGAATATTTCACTCAAATTATATTATAAAAAAGCGCCTCTGCGGAAATTCGCTTGGAAAAAAAAAAATTTGAAAAAAAAACCACACGAACGAAAGAGAAAAATAAAAATGGCACGCAACCCCCGATATCGGCTAGCTAGCTTGTGCAAGGAATTTATGAAAATATAAAATGAACGCGTAAAGCTACGTGACCGAAATGAAATCACAAGCCAGGGCTAAACTCACGGGGAACCTTAAAGTTGAGGGAACAAACGAGAGACAGAGAGAAAGAGAGCGAGAGAGAGACGAGAGGTGGAATAAATGAAAAAAAAACAACACAAAAATTTTATTCTACATACACGGGATAATACAAAACCGTAACTCATCTAGCCATTGAACCGTGTGCTGTCATACAAAGGGAAAGGTGGTGCTTTTTCTGTATCTTTTTTTTCAATTTTTTTTATTTTCCGTACAACCAAATGAAATTTATTTCGGAGAGATAAATAACGGAATAATGGATTTCGATCCGAAAAAAAAAAAAAAATATTTTATAGCGACTGTCTTTATTTCGAAATTCAATTCGCCAGTACGAAATATCGAAGAGCTTTATGCATTTTATAGCAGAATTTTTTGGAATCTAAGTTTTGGACTTTATGGCCGAGAGATTTTTCTTTCTGGACATCATTGTCGTGCAGCAGCTCTGCTACCTATTTTTAACAATAATCGTCTCGGTTTTCTCAATTTAAGCAAAGTTCTTAGAATTTTGAAAAAAAAACTTCGCTGATTCAGTCGGACTTAAAAAATCAGAGCTTTTTAAGGTTTTAAAGTAATTTTCAACAACAACTCTATCGATTTTTGTTCTAAAAACAGAGGTATCACGATTTTCAAAAGCTTTTCTGTTTCAGTGTCATCAAAAAATCAGAGCTTTTTAAGGTTTGACTATCTGCAGACAGTCATAAAACTTTTTAAAGTAATTTTGAACAAGAACTGTCCCGATTTTTTTCTAAAACCAGAGATACCACGATTTTCAAAAGCTTTTCTGTTTCAGTGTCATCAAAAAATCAGAGCTTTTTAAGGTTTGACTCTCTGCAGACAGTCATAGAACTTCCTAGAGTAATCTTCAACAACAATTCTCTCGATTTCTGTTCTGAAACCAGAGGTACCAAGGTCTTCAAAAGCTTTTCTATTTCAGTTCGATCAAAAAACCAGAGCTTTTTAGGGTTTGACTATCTGCAAACAGTCATAAAACTTCTTAAAGTAATTTTGAACAGCAACTTTCCCGATTTTTATTCTAAAACCAAAGGTACCGCGGATTTGAAAAGCTTTTCTGTTTCAGTTTCATCAAAAAATCAGAGCTTTTTGAGGTTTGACTCTCTGCAGACAGTCATAAAACTTTTTAAAGTAATTTTGAACAAGAACTTTCCCGATTTTTTTCTTCTAAAACCAGAGATACCACGATTTTCAAAAGCTTTTCTGTTTCAGATTCATCAAAAAATCAGATCTTTTTAAGGTTTGACTCTCTGCAGACAGTCATAGAACTTCTTAGAGTAATCTTCAACAACAATTCTCTCGATTTCTGTTCTGAAACCAGAGGTACCAAGGTCTTCAAAGGCTTTTCTATTTCAGTTTGATCAAAAAACCAGAGCTTTTTAGGGTTTGACTATCTGCAGACAGTCATAAAACTTCTTAAAGTAATTTTGAACAGCAACTTTCCCGATTTTTATTTTAAAACCTAAGGTACCACGGTTTTCAAAAGCTTTTCAGTTTCAGTGTCATCAAAAAATAAGAGCTTTTTAAGGTTTGACTATCTGCAGACCGTCATAGAACTTCTTAAAGTAATTTTCAACAACAATCCTCTCGATTTTTGATCTAAAACCAGAGATACCAGGATTTTCAAAAGCTTTTATGCTTCAGTTCGATCAAAAAAATTGGGCCTTTTATAGATTTCACTTTCTGGAGACGGTCGTAGAGTTTCTCGAATTACTTTTTTTAACAATTATACTCATCACGATTTTTATTTTAAAACCAGAGTTTTGCAGAATTTTAAAAAATTTCACTGTTTCAGTTGGATCAAAAAAAATTCAGAGCTTTTAAAGTTTTTAAAGCTTATGCAGACCGCATTCAGCACAGCCTTCAGAACCAATTTATCGTCAATAATTCCAAAGAACTTATCCCACGTCCCAAAACCAACTCAAGTCCCAAAAACTGTCGCAAAAATTTTCGCAAAAATCTGAACCGAATTTCCCAGCGAATTTTGGCGCGCAGAATACCTCGCATGCGCTACTCGCAGTTTCCCCTCGTTCCTCCTCACTCTTCTTGGAAAGAGGGTCGCTTCGATCGGCCCGAGGGAGGCAGTCAGCAGGGTTCTGACTCCTCGTGTCAGGCGATGCTGGATGGGCAAGGAGCTTTTTCTCGACAAAAAAAAAATATATATATATATATTCTCTAGTTTATGACTGAAAGACGAAGTCTCTAAGGTACCGTTGATTTTCCTACGGTTTCCTAGTCGCGGCAGTGAGAGGTGCGCGAATAAGACTTCACCGAATAATATTCGACAAGAGATAGATCGAAGACTGAACACAATTCTGCATCGAGGGATATGAAGCTCCGGGCAAGAAGACGACGTAATAATTTACAGGTATTAAATATATAACGAATTCGAGTTAAAACGTCGAGTGTTGAAACTGTGCCAAATATACCCGAGTGAAGATCAACCCGGTGCTAAAAATTAGCGACTGATAAATATCTAATCGACTGCTGAGTGACTCGAGTAATAAAAAAAAAACTGCCTGTCCACATGTAGCCAAACGCAAGGAGAGTCAAAAATTCAAAAAAAGCAATCACCGAAGCAATATAAGAACGCGAAGAGATCGACTTCAGCTCAAAAAATGAAGAAATAAGGAAAATGAAATAATCGAAAATTTGTATGAATTCCGAAAACCAAAAACAAAAAAATACGTCGGTACAAGAATGGCGCGTAAAATTACGTAACGTAAATAATTAATAACAAGAGTCGACGATTCGAATTTAAAATCGTTGATCAAGATAATTTTTGTATGAATATAATAAAATTAAAAAAAAAAAAAGAAGAAGCTCGGCAATCAAATTATGATAAGAAATTTTTTTTTAAATTGAATAATGGGAATATACTGGGTGAAATAATAATATATACGTACAATACTCTAATCGTATCAAGCTTTTATGACAATAAACTGAACTGCGGGCGATAAAAGTTAATAGATAATACGTTAAATGAAACGGTGAAGTGCTGCAGGTGGCTGCGATAAAAAGCGTTAAGACAAATCCGTAGATATCTACCTTAAATCTATATATCGACAGATAATATATATGTTACAACCTCTCGCTCAAATATCCATATAGTATATACATTAAGATTTTAATCTGTGCATTATACGTATATATATATACTGAATTAAAAGTGACTTTATCGATTATTAGCTGTTACATGTACATCGAGTGAATGAATTTTCTAATCAATAATCTAATAACTCGACTCGAATATTGAAAAGCCCGTTAAAATTCTTGAGATAAATATATATACATACCTGTGTATATAATATAGTGAAAATAAATTAATCGAGTGCAGAGATAAAAGTGCGGATCATTTATAAAGAAATTTCTTTTTCATCATTGGTACTAAAACTGCAAGTGGCCGAAGGCGCCGGAGCCTTCCGCCCCAAAAACAATGCCGTGAGTATATTAAAGTATAGTCCATATAGTATAGTCGATATTCGATTCAGAAATATTTAATGCGTTGATGTTCAGGGCGTGTGGTGATGGTAATTAACTGTACTAACTTGTAGCCCAATTAATTGCAGTCTTGATCGCAAAATCAAATATCAACGATTGAGGAAAAACTGAATTTTTGAAATATTATGGCTATACATTAGAGCGGTCCTTATAAAGGTCATTTTTGAATTTTGATCGTTACGCCATGTAAAACTCTTCCAAATAGTTGAAAGAAAAAATTCCTGTGAATTTTTAGCTCTTATTATTAATATTAACCCGACCCCCAAGACGACGGAAGTTTTAAAATCAAACACTTTGAATTTTTATAACTTTGGCAATAATTGATGAAAGAATTTGAAATTTGGCACCAATGTAGTTACTTATATGATGTATAAAAGGGCACAACGGAAATTTTTTTAGACAGTTATTCTGTTACTTCTATAGATACGAAAAAACTTATTTCTTTTTCTTGTTTTTTTGATGTTGAAGTAAGAAAATAACAGTCTAAAAATTTTTCCAACATGCCCTTTTATACTTCATATAAGTAACTTACATTAGTGCCAAATTTCAAATTCTTTCATCAATTATTGCCAAAGTTATAAAAATTCAAAGTTTGATTTTAAAAAATACATGGGGTTTTCCATTTAAGACTTCCGTCGTCTTGGGGGTCGGGTTAATATTAATATTGAGAGCTAAAAATTTACAGGAATTTTTCCTTTCACTATTTGGAAGAATTTTAAAGGGCATAAAGATCAAAATTCGAAAATGACCTTTATAAGGACCGCTCTAAGCTACATGCCCTTGTTGCCAAAAATTATATATAGAAATAAAGTATTTCACGTACTACAGTACGTCAGAAAATATTTTCATACTATTCGGAAATATAATAGCGCATCGCAGATTCTAACGTTGCCAAAATTTTTGAATTTTATAATTGACGAATTATATTTGCAGCGATCTAAGATGGAGCTAAGAAATTTGGTCGAATTTATTCAATTGCTTATACTAATTGTACAGGTTTTGGACTATTTCGTACCGCGACATCGATATCAATTTCAACTGCAATCAGTTCGATTACTATCACCGTGTCTTTATTGGCTGGTTCTTTTCCGGCTTGGTAAAAATAATTCAGACATTATTTGAAAAAAACATATATTTTTGTAGTTTTCAAACTTTGAAACTTTCATACAGCCCGAATATGCGAAAATTCTGAAATGAACTAAGGCATATATATCGTCCAATCTTGAAAAATCGAAGCACGTACCCAGTTTCCTACTCCACTTGAACAAAGCTGCCCGCAATATGGGTTCGAAGATATTTGCCATATCCATGTCTATGTGTGTGGGCGTGTGTGTTTTTTTTCATTTCTTTTTTTTTTTTTTTGAGAGCTAGGCGGAACTTTGTATTACTTCTATTTCCCCCAACGGCAATAATTGACAATGATCAAGTAAAACGGGAGTAACACAAGATATCCTCACGTTTTTTATTTTTTGTTTCATCTGATACTTGATAAACTACCTGCGAATAACGTACCTAATACCCAAATATCGTGATATGTATAATTTAGGGTGGTTCTTATTTTTGGTATTTCTGAAATTTGATACAGACGCCCCCAAAGATCCTTCCAAATATATTAAAGAAACTTCTTCTAAAGTTTGAGCCCTTAATATTAATATTAACACGTGCCTCCAAGCGCCCAAAGTTTTAAACGCAAAATACATGTATTTTTGTGCATCGATTGTATGAAAATTGTTATCTCACAAGATAATTGCTCAAAAATTGTGAAACTTGGCCTGATTGTTGCCAACAATAAGCGGTACAAAAAGATATTTTTATTATATTTGTTTCGCAAATAAATTTCCGAATGATGAACATGAAATTTTATTTTTTTCTTCTCTCTTTTTCGCAAGTCGTAAATTTATTTTCAAACAGAAAAAAAATATAATAAAAATACATTCTTGTACCTCTCGCCGTTGGCAACAACTGAGCCAAGTTTCACAATTTTTGATCAATTATCTCGTGAGATAACAATTTTCATACAATCGATGCACAAAAATACATGTATTTTGCATTTAAAACTTTGGTCGCTTTGAGGCACGTGTTAATATTAATATTAAGGACTCAAACTTTACAGGTATTTTTTTCAATATATTTGAAAGGATTCCTGAGGGCGGCTGTGTCAAAATTCCGAAAATAACCAAAATAAGAACCACCCTAATGTACATTACGTACGTAGTACCCGCATGCATATGTCTCTCGGGCAAACCGAAAGGGTAAAAAAAAAAAAACAGTTATCCAGAGCTTGCGGTGTATCAGTCAGTAATATCCATACAGATAAGCCGATATCTCTAGGCTCCGCAGATAGTATAGTAGCTGTACGAGCGCTAATCTCGACTCTTCTCTATCAGCACCTCTCTAGAGGCTTGTCCTCCCGCGTTCATCAACCAACTTTGCGGAAACGAGCGTGCGTGCATGCACGGGTAGCCACATCATAGTATAGATGTATGTAGATTAGAGATAGTGGATTTTATGGCTGAGGCTGTACCCTTCTGGAAATCTGTTCCATTCCCCCGTACGAAAAAAATAAAAAATCGTCCTATAAAATCCGAAACGAAAATTTAGACCATTTCAACAAAAGTTTCTCTATACATTTTTTGACTTTCTTTTTTGTACTGTCAAAGGTCCGAATTTCGGGAATCTTTTCGAATAGTTTATCTAGAATTTTGGAAAAAATTAAATACTTTTCGGGATATTAACCAGAATTCTAAAAAATTCGAAGTCACTCGATTAAAGTAATTTGCGAATTATGGTCCTGGTAAAAATTATCGTAGGAAAATTTGAACCTAGATATTACATCTACATACACCCTTATCGAATAACTGAAAAAAAAAAGAAGAAAAAAAAGGAGGATAGGGAAAACTGAAATTCCCAATAAATTGACCCCTAGGTCGTCCATTTGGACCGTACTGTCCGTCTATCCCTCGTTGGGTAATAACCGTAAACTGGGAATTGGTTGTCGATGTTATCAAATTCAAGGGCGCCCATATCTGCACAGTATACCCACCTACGTATAGTGTACATAGATCAGGGTGTAGGTAGAGAATATACAGTAGGTATGTATATGTGAATTTGTTATATACATACCTACGATATTTGAAACACGAAACGAAACGGGTAGGTGTAGCCGCAGGGTGGTCGGTAGTGAGCATAGGGGTTAGCTACCGGAAGAGGGGTTTAAGCCCCCCGCCTTTCCGGCCCCCTTTCGGCCGAAGCAAAGACAAGGGAATCTCGTATTCAGTGGCAGTCGGCGCGCAACCCTCTACCGAGAAGGGCGCATTCGACCCCTCGGGTAGTCTGCAGGAGGTAACCGCGTCGGGGAAGATACCTAAGAAAAAATCTCAAATTGTTTTGTTTGTTTTTAGTTTTTTTTTTATCATTTCGTTTTCGAATTTGGTAAAAAAAAACAACAATTATACCCCCTACCGCAGGCGGCTAAGGCTCTACGTGACGGTGGAGTTCCTTTTCTAGTTTTTATGGGATTTTCGTTTCTCTATTTACCAAAAAAAAAAATTATCACTTTTTTGGATGGACGCGACGGGGACGTCCGCAGGACCAAACGCGGGGCTACCAACGTCCGCGTCTTTTATAAACAAAAATCTATTGGGTGATGATATAAAAAAATTTGTTTCATAATTTTTTCCATTTTTGCCTCTTCTACTTCTTTTTTTATTTTTTTTTTTGCTTTTTTTTTTTGAATACTTCGAAAGGGGTTGGTCGAAATTTTGCCACCGTAATTGAATGTGCGATATAATTTAACGGGGTTCAATCAAGTACTTGTCAGTCGGACACACGCGGGGAATACAATGTCTCCCCGTTTTTTCACGGTTGTTAAACCGGATGCAGACACGCAGTTAAACTGCAGAGATAACCCGACGCGACAACGCGCTCCGTTTATTCGGCAGTAATTCAGGAATACAAAATTCTTTTAATTTAGGGGACAGAAATTTTTCAACCCGGTATAATTAGGGGCTTAATTCGATTGCAGGGTGAACGCGTACCGTCCGAATATACGAACCATTACAGTTCCGTTGCTAATTAAACCGTCAACCCTTTTGCCTTAGATTTTTTTCACATTTTCTTTTCTTTTTTCTTATTCTTATATTTCGAATTGCAGAACTGGACCTCGACTATTTGGAGAGAAGAGGTGGCGAGGGTATCACCTCCGAAAATGCGGACAGCGGTTCGAAGGAGGAGGACAGTCCGGCGGACAGTCTTGACCGTGTAAAGGTCGTCTTTCTCGGTGCTCCGGGGGTTGGAAAGTCCAGCATCGTTAGGGTGAGCCGCAGATATATAATTGAGATAAATACATGGGCGAAAAGTGGAATTTTATACGTTTCGTTAACTTGCGGGAAAAGTTTTACCAAACTTTAGAATTTCGAGTATATAACAGAATTATTGAAATTCCATCCAATAAATTATCAATAATTTAGGATTCTCGGTGACTATTTTATACTTGGCTTCTATAGGTATGCCATCATCCATCGGAATATTTCAAAACGAATTTATATTATACTTCAATCGTTCAAATTTGTAACCGATAATTTTTTTTTTTTTTCTATACTATATTGTATATCACGAGTTCGAACAGTTACGCACGTTATACATATAAACATACATACCCCGTACTTATATACCTTCTAAGCGTAACTCAAATACAGTTTAGGCCATGTCACGTACCTACCCCCAGTCCCACTTGACTCCTCGAATTTATTTTTGAACTATTTTTTTTTTCCTGCACACCCAAATCTGCCCGCTCGGTCAATATATAGAAGTTTCAATTTATTTTCCTAGAAACAAATGGCCGGCCCATATAACGGAAATTTCACAAAAAACTTGGTGAATCGGATGGATGATTTGTGAATTTTTTTATCAAAATCAAAACTGCCCGAAGATCTGAAAACACCCTTTTACTCGTTTTTTCGATGTTTTTTTTTGGTTTTTTAGCACTTTTTCTCAATTAAAAAAATTTGAAAATATTTCCATCGGAAAACTGACGGAAAAAAAACAGGTTTTTCATGTATTTTTAATAATTTTTTTCTGTCTCATGCGGAATAAATAAATACAGAAAATGAAAAATCGCCCACATCTCTCATATTTAGGCTACCAGCAGTGCTAAAAATCTGAAAAAAAATCCCAAAAAGTCCTCGAATATAGGCTAATCGTCGGAATAAATTTTTTTACGAATTTGCGATCATGATTAAAATAGGTGGCTCACTTAACAAAGAATCCTTCATATATAAATTAACTCCGTGAATTATTTGGTTCAATTTCATCGTCCAAAAGGTTTCAAAAAAAGAAGAATTTTTGTTTTTTTTTTGGGATCGATAGGACGAAGAGATGAACAATAATTAAACTTGTAATTTTTTATAGACCGTAGATCATTTTCGGGGATGAAATTTTTCTTTGAAAATATATAATCTTGTCCATTCGGTGGAACTAATTAACGTGGAGCTTATATTATAGTGGTCCCAAGTCGGAGCTCTCTTATGTAGGTATATGTATAAAACTGAACTAATCACGGGAAATTAACAAACTCCTTTAACCTATAACAAGAGAAGCAATCGGAACAAATTAACAAACTCTCTATACATTCAGTGAAACTCCGTTTTCTACACGCAGGAAAATCTTGAAAAGCTTCGACCCAACGTTTTTCTCGTTTGCGTTTTTTTTTTTTTCATTTTTTTCTTTTTTATTATTTGACTAAATTATTATTACTACCTTTTTTTTTTTTTTTTTTTTTTTGAATCTAATAGTACTATTCTCGTCGTTGATAATTTTCTAACAAATCTATTCTATGTATAGTCGTACTGATAAAATTTTACAATTTACGAAAATCTGTTTCCATATGGATTTAAAAAAAAAAAAAAAAAATGGCAATAGTTCTTCTGCAGTGATTTTCAAAATTATTTAACAAAATTTTGATTTTCGTCATATGTGTATATGCATCGTAAATCGAGTTTTCATAAGTTTGAGTACCTATACCTATAAGAATGGTGAGAAGAATTTTCTATATTCATTTTGGCTCTCTGTAATAATTCTTTCGACTTCTACCGATAAAATCTAAGAACAATTTATCAGATTTTATATACCCTTAAACCTACACGGTTCGGGAAGAAGAAGTAGAAGAAATGGAGAAGAAGAAAAAAAAAAGCAAAATACCACAGTGGTCATTTCACGGCTCGATAGATTGGTTCGATTTATTTCGCGAAATTGATTTCGGTAGTGTAGGGTACTACAGAAAAATGGCACCGTGCAATAATAACGGAAATGGACAACCGTATAATACGGGATAGATGCGGTTATAGTGATGAGAAATTTATCGACTCTCTGTAATGTATAGTACAATTTATTCTCTAAATTTCCGTTCCCAGCTCGTCTTACATTCTTTTAAATTATTTTTTTTCCAAAAATTTATATCACTCCGATTCACCGAATAAACAAAATTAATCAGAAGACCCAGTTTTCGATATGGATCATCAAATTATGAAGATTTCGATTCGAATTATACGCTTCTCGCAATTGAGATATTTGTACAGAATCACACTCGAAACGAACGAAAATTTTACATGAACATTTTAGACATCCGTGGTGAAAATAATTCAACGTATTATTTGAGGAATTTTTGTGGAAATTGGAACAATATTCTACGCGTTTCTACGAATTTTTAAGGAATTTGTACTTTTTTTTTTCTTCAGTTTTTCATAAGAAATTGTAGCTTTATTTTTTTTTAGTTTGCTCCAGAAGAACAACAAAATTTTCCGAAATAACTACGAAGATCTCCAATTTTTTTTTCATGATAAACCATGAAGATTTACAAATTTTCATGAAAACAACGAAAATCTACAACTTTTGATGAAAAACTATATGAAATGTTTAAATTTCGTTACAAAATTCGTAGAAATCCTTAGGGGTAGAAATTTTCACCAGGGATGTATATAACACACGTCTACCCAGTGAACTACGGAAATTGCATTACATTCATGAGAGTTATGTACGAGAATGTATTTTTTTATTTTTTTTTATTAAGATTTATTCCACTTTTGATAATTTTTGCATCTATCGAGAAAGTTTCTCTACCAATTTCAATATCCGTAGATCACTGCACTGCACCATCGTCGCGGAAATGTGATTTAAATAAGTAAATCGAACCTAAACCCGAGTTTTAGATGTAACAGCTGTTTTCTTATAATTCTGGGACAATTGGTGTCTAAAAATTTGAATTGGCGCGTTATTATAAGAGAATTCCAATTTTTTTTGATGGCAAAAATTTGGGGGATTAAAACGTCGAGACAAAAGCACTTGAAAAAAAAAAACTGAATTTCGAGGTGCATCTGAAACCTTGGAACAGTCGCTTTACAGAAAGGTTTAACAATTGTTATTATTTTAGGCTCCTTAATACACCTAATGAAGAAAGTTGGACAAAGCTCGAGCCAAAACTCAAAGTATAAGAGACCAGCTGAAGTCTTTGCGGTTGTAGAAGCCAGGACCTACTTACATTAAACGAACATGTCATTCTGCAGGTAACTGGCTACTGCAATTAGAGACTGTAGTTCGCTCAGCCTGACGTATACATTGCTCGCACGTGGTGCTAGTCGAGTTTTGTACAAGGGGGTTGTGGAATTCCCTGGGGCAGGATATACCGCCTCTGGGGAACGGAGTAAGTCGGGTAAAGTTATCGATTTCCATCCCCGTTTTCAAAGAATCTTTTTCTTACGTTAGAAATCTGTGCTAGGGACTACCTATTTGCCAATTCTGTATATGAAGGATTCTTTGTCAAGTGAGTCACCTATTTTCATCATGATCGCAAATTCATAAAAAATTTTATTCCGACGATTAGCCTATATATTCGAGGACTTTTTGGGATTTTTTTCAGATTTTTAACACTGCTGGTAGCCTAGATATGAGAGATGTGTGCAATTTTTCATTTTCTATATTTATTTATTCCGCACGAGAAAGAAAAAATTATTAAAAATACGTAAAAAACTTGTTTTTTCCTCAGCTTTCCGATGAAGATATCTTCAAAAATTTTTAATTAAGAATAAGTGCTCAAAAACCAAAAAAACGTCGAAAAAACGAGTAAGAGGGTGTTTTCAGATCTCCGGGGCGTTTTGATTTTGATGAAAAAAATCCACAAATCATCCATCCGATTACCCAAGTTTTCTGTGAAATTTTCGTTATGGGCCGGCCACTTGTTCCTAGGAAAATAAATTGAAAAAGCACTGTAAAGTCATATGAATAAGACTAAAAACCGTCTTTATAGTGCTTTTTCAATTTATTTTCCTAGGAAAAAACGGCCGGCCCATAACATAAATTTCACAAAAAACTTGGTGAATCGGATAGATGATTTGTGAATTTTTTCATCAAAATCAAAACGGCGCGAAGATCCAGAAACACCCTTTTACTCGTTTTTTCGAAGTTTTTTTGGTTTTTGACCACTTTTTTTCAATTAAAAAAATTCGAAAATATTTCCATCGGAAAGCTGAAGAAAAAGCAGGTTTTTCATGTATTTTTAATGATTTTTTTCTTTCTCATGCGGAATGAATAAATATAGAAAATGAAAAATTGCACACATCTCTCATATCTAGGCTACCAGCAGGGCTAAAAATCTGAAAAAAATCCCAAAAAGTCCTCGAATATATAGGCTAATCGTCGGAATAAAAATTTTCATGGATTTGCGATCATGATGAGAATAGGTGGCTCGCTTGACAAAGAATCCTTCGTATAAGCTGTACATAACAATCGGAAGTAAAAGTTTTCCACCCCTATACGACAACGCGTAGCGAATTAGACTTTTACAGGAAGTGCGTAAATAAAAGGGGAGGTAAATCCTGATGAAAAAAATACAAAAAAACAAGAAGACAAAAAAAAATCTCTCATCTCTTAAACCCCGGCGCCGTTAATTCCCTATCTAATGTTGGATAAAATCGTAATCTATATATATACCAGGCTGTATATATCCGCGGAGAGAATTAGGAGGGTGAGAATTTTCGGGCTTATCGAGCTCTCACGGTTAGTCGGGAAATTATATTACTCGATCTTGACTGTCACTTCGAAACCGCCGGCTGGTCCATTCCTTGGTATACCCTCTGCTACTCTTGAAACAGGGAAAAAATCGTTTCGGTTCGCGCGGTTCTGAGCCTGGCGTAATCTCATACCTCACCTTTTTGCGATTCTCAACAAAAGTAAATTTCATCAGTGTTACATACGTCTTTTTTTTTTGATAATATAACACTTAACGAACTCCTGTACAGCACGGAACGTTTCGACTTTCGGTTATAACAGATATCAGAAACGTATTACGATTTTCTTTCATTTCTCACGACGTTTCTTAATGTTCGAAAAGAGAGTCACGTTTCAGTTATATTGCGTTTATTGTTACCGTGGAAATAAAAGCGCAAGGTGAAATTTCGGCGCGCTGGTCTCTCGGAAGTAAAAATACGCCGCCTTAGATACAATCGGCGCCCAACATTAACTGGATTCTCTTACTCCCTTTTATATCTATCAGTGGATTGGTTCAAGTTTGCAAGTGTGGTTTATAGTTGAAATTTGAATCGATATTGTAGAGACCGATCAGTGAAATCCTGTACCATCGCCGATTAGGTACTAGTAACAATCTGCGTATTTGGTATAAGGCCTAAGCGAATATCGTACACCGGTTTCCTCTTTCACGGTGAAAAGTTATATCCTCGGGCGATGCTGCTGATTGTGAACTTTTTCGAGAGCCGGGTCGCGTTCGGGCTGCCTGGGCTCACCCAACATCCTGATTGGACAAGGTTCGATGGAGTTTAGAGGGTGTATCGAGTGTCTTCGTACTCCACCGTGCGTAAACCTTCCAGACTACACTTTTAGCCCAATATAAGGGACAGAGGTGGTGTGGATTGACCCTTTTACAACCGACCTTTCGGCTCCTCTTTCCAGCTATCCGCAAGAACCTCCGCCTCTTATCGTTAGACGTGTATTGTTTTGAGATAAAGCTGGCCTAGCATATGAAATAGACGGCCTTCTCTCTCTTCCACGAAATTTTCTGACTGTAATTTTCCTGTATTTTGTATTTTTTTTTTTCTACTACGACCTCTTTGTAACTATATTATTCATAGCTTCTGTATAACGGCCTCAGCCCTCAGGATTCCGATATGCATGAGAAAAGCGTTCGGGACAGTAAAATGAAAAAAAAAATAGGCTGCAAAACCATATCTTATCTTCCCCGTCTTCTTCGTCCTTATTGCCTATACGTCACCGACGTAAAGAAACTCATTTCCTGCCGCGTGATTGACTTCCGTTAATTTCCTAGGCCGTTTCCGGTCTCTGAACGACTGTACGCCGCGTGCCGGGGTCGGATCGTGTTATGATAAATACCTCCGAAACGGATAGTTTGAACTGGTTGAACTTGGCCTGTTGAAAAAGCTCTTTGAACGTCGAAAGCACTCGCGAAGCTTGAAGTCATTCAGAAAATTCGGTGGGTTTAAAAGTTAGATTGTGATAAAAGAGGAGTCGTGCGCCGAGGTGACAAGCCCCTAATTACAAAACGAAGCGTTAATTGAATTTCAAGATCCTTCAGAATCGATCTACGGCATATATACATTATTCCATAAAAATTCAAGTGGTTTGAAAAGAAATCTATCCAAATATCTGCGGACATCGTAATCAATTCTCGAACCATGCCCGTGACGTGTACGAAAAATGAGATTCTCTCCAGAGAAAGTTCATATAACTTGTTGGAAAGAATTTGGCCTTTTTTTTCGTTATTATTTCTTTGGTCTTATTCGCTTTTTCTCATATTCCGAGGCAATTCCCTCAAGGTTAACACAGAGTTACGAGAACGGTGTACTGTGTGGATGTTTAGTGCTTTCGGCCAGGTGAAAAAAATTTTTCCTCTTCTCATAGAGATCGTGGAAAAAAAAAATTAATTATATAGACCAACGAGAAATATTTTAACAATTTCAAAAAAAATTTCGGACGTTTAGAGATCGAGCTTCCTTCAGATATAAATCCAGAACTGGTGATGTTTCTGTAATAAAAATTCTGGCTCTGATTTAATTCTATTTTTAATCAAAACTGGATTATCGGGTAATCCTGAACTCTCTCTCCCTTTCTCGAGTGACTTGCTCATTTACTCCGGTATTACTGCAATATTCTACGCTACTAGAATTCTTTAGTCGTAATTTACGGTAAATTGTTTAATTAGTAAATCAAGAGCTCTCGGTCTGTTGCTGGCCAACTCAGACACGCAATCTTAGAGTTTGACTACACACGAACGGAAACAGCGGCCACATAGATCGTGACTAATTAGGAATCAATAAAGTTCTGACTAGTAGAACTCACTTGGTTTACTTAGATTAATAACGAGATGCGAAATTAGTTTCAAATTTTTAATATTTTTCCGGTCTTCGTACATCGAGTTTTGGAGGTAAAAAAACTTTGAAAATTTGACATGATTCAGAAATCGTTGAGCAGAAGATTCAATTATGAAAGTAATGAGCGTAGCTTCAGATACGAAATGAGTTCTGAAATGAATCACCCGAAGGACGAACGAGCCTTGAGCCTTGAGCCTTGTGCCCCGAGCGTCGAGGAGTCAGTGATTTCGTTTAGAGTCCCGCAGAATAAAGTTATACAGTAATTTTTACTCGTATATCTTTGTTAATTGGTATCGTCTCCCCGATGATCCTCAATTCAAAGCGGTTAAATCAAATCATTTAAGCACTTTGCTCCTCTCGTTCGCTGTTCAACGCTTGACTCGTGTACCTTTTTCCGTCCCTGAAGGGTGACCAAACCTTTACAGGTATATTTAATTTAAATCACCGTCTGCCTGTAGCCTGTCTCCCACCCCTTTGAACCCTTCGGTAAAGGCTTATAAATTGAACGAAATTATAGCCAGATTATATTTTATGCGGGTAGAAAATTTTTGGATGGATATATTTACGCAATTAGTCTGTCTGCAAAAAGTTTTTTTTTTTTCGTTTTCGTTTTCGTTTTCGTTTTCATTCATTATTCAAAGGACATATAAAAGATACTGACAGCTGTCATGTCATTCAATGAACGGGATAAATCCCACAGAGTACGGAACGTTTCAGTTAGATATCAGTTCTTAATTTTTCAGAAGTTTCAGTTACTACCATGAAACTTTGCGAACAGTTATCTATCGTAAATATAACGTAACAGAAACATTGCAAGAACATTCAAGAAGGGTCGCTTTACCCAACGAGCAGTTCCACGCTAGGTGAAATTTTGGTTCGCTGGTCTCTAAAGAAGTAGAAATAGGCCGCCTGGGTACAATCGGTGCCCAACATTTACTAGATACTCGTACTCCCTTTCATCTATCAGTGTACAGAAATTTTATAACCGATATAGGCGATTTTCTGGATCGGTTTGAGCTGCCTAATTAATAAAATATGAGTAATTACAGATTAAAAAAACATCATCAAATCTGGCTAAGCTACTTGTATGAAACACGACTGGAATCGTATATCTGAAACGTAACCAATACGTATGAAACGTTTCAGATATATACGTTTCAGGATTACGTTTTCCAAAAATTTTTCACCAATCCGATACATTTTGAAAAATGCAACAGTAAGTAACCGTTATGTTTCGGAAACGACAACGAAACTTCAGTTCAACGTTCCGGAAACCTATCTAAAACGTTCTGTGTTATGTGGGGGTAATATGCATATTAAATATCTATAGGATATATATAGAATATAACCTACCGTTGATATTACCCCGCGCCGTTGATTCCTTTCAGCAATTCGTCTGGAGTGAATTTTCTGAGGAATATAAACCGACGGAGCGGAGAGAGACATTCTACCCGAGCGTCGTACTGGCAGAAAGACTCTACGAATTGAAAATCTCGGATCTACCAGCGATACCATATTTTCCAGTCAGTTCTCACCTCGAATGGACCGACTTTCGGTACTACGGTTTAAGGAGCGCTACCGCCTACGTTCTCGTATTCGATCTTAGTAATCAGGACACTTTTCAGGTGAGAGAGCGTTATGTATTATTATCATTATTGTACACTAATGCATCCCAAAGGATCCTTAATCCTACCTACACAACAGTATGAATAATGTCCTTTGGGTTGGTGGAAGACTCCCTGCAGATATACAGTCTCGCAAAAATTATCATCTTATACGTTGTACATTATTCGATAAGACAGAATTTATTCCATGATAATATATCACAAAATATCCTAATTATATAATAATTTACGCGGAAACGTATAGTAGTTCTTTTTTACATGAATTTAGTACGAAATTTTAATAACAGAGGCCACTAACGGCGTTCCTTTCTCGCAAGCGAGTCACTGAGCTGTTTAAGTTTGTGTATAAATCCTGTTTTACCGACGGTGGTAAGTTAATATTATCACTAGATAATTTACGGGCTGTAATGTGGGTAAGAATGTCAAATCTCGGGAGAAAAAAAACGTGTGAATTATGATAATTTATAAGATGAATGGATAATTGATAATTATATGCCTAATTCTTGCGAAAATCACGGGTAAAATCTCGTTTCGCGGAGTATTCTTGGAAGTTTAGTAAGTATTTTACGTTATTGCGGTTTATATATCCTTCCGATTAATTCAATAAGGGCTTATACAGGGTCGACCTACCCTTGTTGCAACCAACTCTAATATGGTTTATAGACTATGCGGAAGTTTTTCCGTTGGGTGGATTTTATACTTAATGGAAAACAGGGTGTAATCGAATGGAGTTACATCGTTGTTTAATATTTAAATATTCTTCGCTGCCAGGCACCGAGTAATTACGGTCTGACTAAGTTGGACAGGTCCGTGGGTGTGATACTGACATTTCTTCAAAACTTTTACTTCCTCCTCTTCTCCTTCGTTTTTTTTCTCTTTTTCTTTTTCTTTAATTCTGAATGAGATATGAGGTTATAGGCCCCGTAACGTTGCACAAAGAATTCAAAATCCCCGAGTTCATGGTTATTCGGTAATCGCGAAACGCGTTGCCTCAGGCTTCGTTTACTCCGTATTGTCTGCCGGGCTGAATGCAGATGGGAGGTCGACTTTGTACTTTGAATGTATATTTCTTTCTCTTTCTCTTTTTCTTTTTCAAGCTTATCGTTAGCATACATTAAGCCAACGGCCTAGCTTCGGAGAACTTTTTACTTTGCCAAAAAAAAAAAAAAATTAAATAACTCTCTCTCTCTCTCTCTCTCTCTGTGTCTCTCTCTCTCTCTGCACTAGCAACGTATATACTATACGTATACATATACCTACCTAAAGCTCTCGTACAAAGTGGTAAATTTGATTTTCGACCAAGTTTGCAAAAGTACACCCCGAAGCTTTTTTTATAGATATTTTTTTTCTTCTTCTTCTTTGCTTTACTTTTTCTCTCCTTCTCCTTTTCCTTATTCTTACTCTTCTTTTCGTCCCACGCTGATCCCTGTCCGGAGACGTGACCCTTTTTCTAGTTTCGGAAACCCAAGGCGTCCTGCACCCTGTCCCCACGATCGTCCACGAGTCCTTATAAACCTTTCTAAGAGCTTTCTTTTGTACCTTAACCGAAATTAACTCGGTAAAGGTGACTCGGTGTTCACGTGTTCGTATTTGTCCTGGTGACGACCTGACACTAGGTTGCCTACCTAAATCTTGCGCATAAATCATTGACCTACCTGAATTCCTCACGATATACCTTTTAGCAATCCGAACGATAATACGGATAACGAGGATAAATATATGCCGCGAACTTTTAAGGGCAGAAGAATATTCTTCAGAAATTCTTCCAATTTTGTTGTTTTTTTCTTAATTTTTTGTTCTTCTTCTTTGCTTCAGATTTTCAGCTATATCTTACTCGAATGAACGTGAAAACGAAGAAATAATTTTTTTTTTCTTCTTCTTCTTCTTCTTCCTGCAGGATCCAATTACCAGGTTTCACCACCGCTTTACAAATCGAATTACCCGAGTTGAGGTTGAGTTCTATTTTTAATTCGGTAAAAAAACTCTTTTCCACTGAAAAAGATAAAGAAACAAAAAAAAAAAGAAAACTAGAGTTAACGACTTTTCCGTAGTTATATACAGACAAAAATTTTCTAACAAATCGCGTAATGGGCCTCGAGCATCTCGAGGATAAAGTGGAAAGTCTTAAAAACAGAGGGAAGGGGAGACAGGGAAGAGAAGAGTAGAAGAAGAAGAAGAAGAAGAAGAAGAAGAAGAAGAGATTGATGATGTTGCGAAAATTCAAACGCTCGAGGAGATTTTTGTCCCCCTTTTCTTCGCCTCGTGCTCTTTGAAAATTTCTAAACCATAAACCAACTCTGAATAATTATAATTATACGAGTTAAAATTAGGTTTTGCTCTAGATTATGCTGTATAACGTTAATATGTGGGAATAACCTCGCGTGTCTCTGCTGTAGCGATCTTAATTGCACTGTGCAGTGTACCGTAATTGAATTGGCCCCAAATAAAATGATAAAAATAAAGAAAGATAAAATAAAATGGACGGAAAAAAGGACGATCAAACTTCGGAGCAAGAATATAATATACGGGGTATGAGGTTCGGATGAAAATTCCTTGACGCCACTACTCCAGGAATTCCAGACGACCAGCCGAGCGACGATCCTTGGAGAAAGTTCCTCACTTCTTCTTCTTCTTCTTCTTCTTTACTATTTTTTTTTTTTTTTTCTCTATATACTTCTTTTGAAAAATTCAACGAGTGTATTCAAAAGTCTCGAGGCGCGTCTTTGAAGATTGGGGGGAAAAAAAAAATAATAAATAACTAAAAGAAGGAAGAAAATTTTAAGACAAGACTCTCGTTTCTGTTGCAGTACATCAGAACCCTCCGAGAACAGATATACGAGGCCAGAGACATGAGAGGGGTTCCTCTTCTTGTCGTTGGTAATAAACAGGACAAACTTTCGGCCAGTGTAGCATCGGGTACCAGATACAGAGACATCGTTAATTTGGTACGAAAACACTGGAGATGTGGTTACGTCGAGTGCAGTGCCAAATTCAACTGTCGTGTTGTCCAGGTAATTAAAAAAAATAAATTAAAAACAAAAAAAAAACTGGGAACTTTATTTCTATTTTATTTTATTTTTTGGTTACGGCTTCGGGGCGGTCGAGGGTATTACGCATCCCGTTGTAGCCTTTCGACGATTTTATCACGACCCCTCGCTTTTCTACCCAACGTTATACCAGCTGTAACGTAAACGGGAATTATTAATGCTTTTATAAAAGGAAAGTTGTGTTAATATTTCGGTGGGCGAAGTTTTACCGGGGTTAAGTTTTACGGTACAGTAATTGTCGGCTTTATAGTTTCTACAAACTATTTCAAATGACTAAATACGTTATCGAGGAAGCATATAAGGCAAGGCAAGACAACACTAATTTTGAAGGTAATTTTCGGGATTTTTTTCCGGCAAAACTATTGGAGTTATCGGATCGGGGGTTTTTGTAGTACAAAGTACACATTCTATAGAATATTCACAATTTTTTTTACTCAAAAAATTTTTTTAATGGCGGAGATATGGCGGCGGAAAGAGGTGGCCTCTCAAAACTCGTTCAAAACGGTACCAGCTGTATACAAAAATCAACTGGATCAAAAAAATCGATTAAAATGTGAAAATAGACACTCACATCTTTACCGTTTCATAAACCGATTGAAAAAACATCGATTTTTGACAAAATGACGGGCGTTTTAATTCAGTGTAAAAATTTTGAAGGCAAAATCTGGATTTTGGGTCTGGATTTTCTTGAACCTCGCTAAGCGTGTATGTTCTCTATTATTTATAGACCAGTTCTCCCGAGGGGAACACTTTTATTCAAAAGTTTGAATCCGTATATCCAGTTTCTGAACCGATTTATCGACTGTGACAATTCCTCGACTAAACAAATTTGAGTGAGATTTTTGGTGCCGATTTAATCGCGTCTGTTCACAATTTTACATCCCGAAGTAAGAGAAACGGCATTGTTACAATTCCGGAGCTTTGTTCTTCGGGGAATATAACGAGTCAAAGTTTGTCGAATGAACCAGTTGGCGAAAAATTGGACAAACTTAACTGTCTGGAAAAAGGGTCGGTAGGGGCTTTGTTCAAACTCCTGCAATCAAGCTGTTAAATACTACGGACAATAATAATCTCTGTTATAAATTTATCGAAAACGAACTCCACGTGCAATCAACGCCGTTACAATAACCGTTTATAGAATCGTATTATTATAGTTGCGAAAATTTACCAAATAAATGATCGAGTCTGGACTTGAAGACAAAAATTTGACCCGATCATCGTAACGGTTACTTTTCGCTGCAATAAAACTTTTTCCTCATAGAGAATGGAATTTTTTGAGCTTGAAATTTTCCGAACAAAAATTGACTGTCTATGAAAATCGGTAAATTTATCTGCAAGTTCAGTTCGAATTTGGCAAAAATTATTCCAAATCTGTTGTTATAGGTATTCGTTTTTATCATATATATATATAGTATATTGGAACAAAAATTGTTCTCGACATTTGTATTTCGGTTCGGTATAATATGTCTACCCGCATCACGTGTGAAATACACGAAATGAACGTGATAAGGATCCTGCAATACGACGTAGACCAAGGCTGTTCTTTTTTCTTTTTCTCTTCCTTTTTCCCAAGTTAATTGGCTTTAGGATCCCACCTCGGGATCAAACAATGCCAACCTAAATTTGTTTTTAGATTGATTGATTAGTTCATTTGTTACTTTCGACTGTATTATAATCCGACGATGTATCTTCGGTTTGGATTGCATTCTCTAGGACTTAGTTTCGCAGCTTGAATATATATTTTGTGTTCCTATATTATTTTTCGATAACAATTCATCGGATGATTCTTATTATACTCATTTTTGCTTTGATTTAAAACTCGATCCAATACCACGAGTAGATTATATATGTATCCATTAGGGGGTGTCATTTTGGAGCAACTTTTTTATTTCAACTTACAAACAGTTCTATACTTGCAGGAAGGTGAAATAAGAAGCCTGTTAAAATTTGAGATCCTAATATTAATATTAATAGGTGCCTCATCGCAAATTTCTATTTCCCATTTAAATAACACGGGTAAATGTTCTAGTGGCACACTTCAATTTTTATATCTCAAGTACGAATCTACTCGGAATGATTCTGAATAGCTACTTTTATTCGAAATTGAACGCTCTACAAAAAAGGTCTCTTGGTATTTTTCGATAAATCTAACCGTTTCCAAGCTGGTTATTAGTTAATTACCATTGATAGCCATAACAACCAACTTCGAAACAGTTAGATTTATCGAAAAATACCAAGAGACCTTTTTCGTAGAGCGTTCAATTTCGAACAAAAGTAGCCATGCAGAATCATTCCGAGTAGATTAGTACTTGAGATATAAAAATTGAAGTGTGCTACTAGAACATTTCCCGTGTTATTTAAATGGGAAATAGAAATTCGCGATGAGGCACTTCTTAATATTAATATTAAGATCTCAAATTCTAACAGGCTTCTTATTTTGTCTTCCTGAAAGTATACAACCTGTTTGTAAGTTGAAAAAAAAAATTTGCCCCAAAATGACACACCCTAAATTGTATATGTAGGTATATATAAAATCGTATCAAACGCTTTCACCTCGATTAAGGAAAATTGAATTTTCTTCCAGGTGTTCAGGGAACTAATGAAAGGTATCCAGGCAGTGGAAGGAAGGCCTCCATCGCCGTCCCCAACCCCATCACAGCCTTTGCGAGCTCATCCCCATAATTCAAACGAGAAGTGTATTTTTCTTTGACATTAGTTTAAATATTTTTAAGACAGAATAATCGCGGTGTATAATTCCGTACTTGAAAATTCTCAATCCGGAACAGTATTAATGAACCTAAAGAAGAAAAAACAAAAAAAAAAAAAGAAAAATGGGTTCAAAAAAAAAAATTTTTCGTTTTTTTGTTTTGTTCGAGATCCACGGCTAATCATGTCGTGAATAATTTTTTTATATGCTAAAATAGAAGGAAAAAAAAAAAAACGATCAAATCGAATCGTAATTTCACCCTCATAATTCACCCTTATACGTATATAGGTATAGTATTGATATTATATATCCATACGCATTATCTCAAAGCTATAGGTTTCACCTTAACGCAATAGTAAATTGTCGTTATATACCTATAAGCATATATAAGTATATTATACATATATGTAGGTAGGTATATGTAATTTCCCCCTCACGATTTACCCACTCATCGTGAACGACGTATTAGACATGACTTGTCAACCCCGACTCAAGTTCTCTTGCGGTACAATTTAGCTTCCTATTTCGGGTCTGGTATCCTTTGATATTGAGGCAACCCTTGCCTTAACTGTCAGGTTAACAACGCGTAGAAACCCGAGACAGTATTTTGGAGGAAAAGAAATAGAAAAAAGGGAAAGAGAGACGGAGAGAGAGAAAGTAGGAAGTTATCTGTCTGAAAAGAAAAAGAAGAAAATAAATTTAAAAAAAAAAAAAAACTATATTCATGTATAAAATATGTAACACGTTTTCTTTTTTTTTCGGTTGAAGTAAAAAATATACACATACCCTATATACGTCGTCGATTCTTATACATATATCATTATATACGCCATTATACATACATAGGTATAGGGGTAGCATCCGCTCAAGCAATAGTACCTATATACATATATTATACCTATATAACTATGTATATTTTATTTATTTATTAAGAAAATTAATCATTAGATAGGTATATACATATATTATGTATATATACTATATATAAGTTATTATACATAGTCGTTAATTATAATATTACACAATAATAATAATAATAATAATAATAATAATAATATGTGTTTTTGTTGTTGTTGTTTACATAAATAATGTTTATGTATCACCTATTTATATACATATATCTATATACATAGATATATACATATATACTGTTAATTAAATCGCCACTATGCAGGAATAAATATATAAGAAATCTATTCTTCCTGCGCACCTAACATACCTATATAGGGGTTGTTCCATACCGAATCAACCTGACCGCGACCCTCGACCTCTCAGCTAGATCTGATCGGCGATTTTTAATATCATTCTTCTGACTCTAAATAGCAACTAGAATTTTTTTCAAATTTTTCAAAATAAATTTGAACAGGTTATGAATTTTTTAAGTTTTTTTTTTCCAACACCTCGATGGACGTGATTGAAAAATCTGTAAAAATTCCATAAAAATTCTGTGTCAGAAATATGAAAATTTTCGACCCAATATATTTAAAATGTCTGGGATTTTGCTTCAATTTGTTTTTTAGCTTTTTTAACGAAACGAAGTGAAAAAAAAAATTGAAGCAGAGGTCAATTTACTGTGGAATGTTGCTTGAATTTTTCTATGCATACTACCGGATTTTTGAGAATTTTGCTCAGATTCTTCTGGAGTATATATATTTAAAATGGACCTCTGCTTCTAATTTTTTTCAAATTTATTTTGAGAAAAATCTGAAAAAAAATTTTAGTTGCTATTTGGAGTCGGAAGAATAATGCAAAAAATCGCGGACCAGGTCCGAGAGGTCGAGGGTCACGGCCAGGTTGAGTTCGTATGAAATGCCTCATAGCTATACTTTCATATATTAATTTCGAAAGAAGTTGATTTACATCCATGGCTAATATTACGATTTAGTTTTACGCAGAAAGTTGAGAAAAAAAAAAAAAAAAAACATTTTTACCTGCACGGTGGCGAAGATTTAGGAAAACCAAATAAAAAAGGAAAAAAGAAAAAACCGTTTGTAATGAAAAAGCTATACTCTGTTGTTGATTAATAAAAAAATAAAATAAAAAAAATTTGCTCATCGAAGAAAAAAAAAAAAAAAATAATCGACTGATAAAATCAACGCCTACTATTTTCCACCTTTTTTCGTAGAACTCCTACCTCCGCTCACTCTTACGATGATAATTTTTTTTTCTTTTTAATAAGATAAAGTAAACTTTCGGTTCCTGTCTTTATACTGAAAAATATTAAATTCAAAATCTTAATTGTGATGCTAGACGTTCTTCCTCAACCCGCAGCTTTTCGCAGGGGAGGTGAAAAAAAAAAATGCTCAAATTATATGCGAGGACAGAATTTAATGTATGTACGGTTAAATTGAAATGCAGAAATTATACCGGATCGATAAACGGATTTGGACAACCTCAAAATCTGAAGGTATCATTATTATAATCCATAATATAATTCATGAATATTAATTCACCAAATTTTAAGCTTTCATTATTATATAAGAAAAGGAATAACTTTGAAAAGACATCGTTTCAGACGTGCGTGTAATTCTCGAAGGATCAAAAATTCTCGATAAAAATGTATACGCGAACAGAAAAACTAATAATAATAATAATAATAATGATAATAAAAAAAAACTCTGAAGGTGAGCAGGACCCGAGGGACTCCGAGCACCAGCCTGAACCTGAAGGAAGCACTGTGTGAAAAAATACCCCTTCACCATGATCTCGTAAGAAAGTTTCGCCTCCGTCACGGCACATCCGTCGTCAGTCACATTACCGTGGGGGACCTGTATCAGGGGTTGAAGGGTGTGAGGACGACGGTCAGGGAGACTTCGGAACTCGATCCAAAAGTTGGGGTATGAATTTTTGTTCGAGGAACGCGGTTGGGTAATAAAGAGTTGCGAGGTTTTACGAGATAAAAGAGAATAAGAAAAACAACTAGAAAAAAAAAAGAAAAGGAACAAGAAAGCGAGATGAAGTTATATATGTATAAGGCCGTTTATTGTCATCAAGGGATGAAGTATGTGTATGACCGAAATTAGGGAAACTTTATACATAGTATATACATTAGGGTGATTTTTTTTTTCGACTATTTTTATTTTTTCACTCCCCACCTAAAATTTTGTCGGACATGTCGAACAAAAAATTCCCTGAAAGTTATAGTCCTTAATAATAATATTAAGTACTTCCCCAGAGCGTGAAAAGATTTTCCATCTAAAATACACGTAAAGCAAAAGTTTTTTTTTTTCAAAATTCTATAACTCAGCGGCATTTTATGCTATCACATTGGTCTTGGTCTCAATTTACGCAGAATTGAACGATCTTCAAAAGTGTCTATGACGGCGTGAGTGCAACTTACACTGGTGAGATGGTACGGGTCACTAAAGTTGATTTTTACCCAAAATTCTCGTTTTTTCGCTGTTATCTCCGAAATGATTAACTTTACCGAAAAAATGTAGAGGATAATTTTATTGGAAATTTAATTTCCTACAAAAAAGGTCCTCTAGACCTAAATGCTCAGATTAATATTTCTTAATATTAAGGGCTATAACTTTCAGGGAATTTTTTGTTCGACATGTCCAACAAAATTTTAGGTGGGGAGTGAAAAAATAGAAATAGTCGAAAAAAAAATCACCCTAATATACATACACATACATAGCGTATGTATAATTTTCACGATGACGGGATATAAGGTCAAACACGAGAGAAAGAGAGAGAAAGAGTGTGTCAAAATAACTCATAAGCTCTCGAATCTGTTGAAACCCTTCCTGCCTCCCTCCCTTCCTTCCTTCCTTCCTTCCTTCCTCACGCTAGAATTTCAATCGCCCTGCGGCTGTCTGCTAATTAACACACATTAACGCGTGGTAAGAGAGAGTACTTCAATCCATTAAATTGGCTCGCTAATTAAATCGATCTAATCGGGCTTCACGAAGTACTTTTAACGCTATGAGGGTTGATATTGTTTTCTATAACCAGAGGCAGCGAAATAGTTTTTTTGGGGGATATAATTTTCGGGGGGATGTCTACTATTCCTAACGAACTGACATGACTTGATTGTGATTAGTCCATTTCCTTCTTTTTTCTGGATTTTTGATTTAGGGATTAAAACGAGAATTAAGAAATTTTTCATTTCGCTTAAAAATCGATCATTTGGTATTCATATTTGAATCAAAGGACGTTGAAAAATGAATTAGAATACACATGTGCGTATACTTGATTAGAATATTAAATTAAAAATTTAGATAAGTCTTTTTCCATCATATTACTCGGCCAAAATTAAATTAGTTTATTTACTTTTTTTCAACATTTTTTTTTTTTTTTGGAGTGGGGTGGCAGATATTTTGAAGAATGTATTCATCGCTCAAAGGTATAGCGGCTGGGGCGCAAGACAAATTTTTGAAAGGTTATAGGTACTACCAACCATACATACTGCTCACGTTAGGTAAGTACGTACATTGATGAAAAGGAATTTAAAAACTGTACATCCCAGGGTACCTGTTATGAAAATTTTATTTTTCAATTTGCATTTTTTTTCTTTTTTTTTCCTTTTACGAATAAAAGTTGACTCGCAAGGAGCGCTTCTAATATTATTTCAAATGAATATTAAACGTGCAGCATACGACAATCAAAAGTTTCGAACGAAGACTTATTATAGTCGACTGCAGTCTTGAAGACAATTTAGTTTTTCTTTTTTTTTTTATGAAAACCACGTAAATTCTTCCGTTTCAAAATCAGCCCAAAACGAAATTGATCACTCAATTTGTAGCCAACTTATAATTTTTTTTAATTTTTTTTTCTGTATAATGATAATGTCTCTGTTTTTGAAGGTATCGTACGACGAAAAAAGGAATTTTTGTCGGGCCATATCTTTTAAACTAATCGTTCGATTTCGATGAATCTTGCGGTAATCGAAAGGGCTATCCAAGACTTAAATCTGATTAAGTTTTGAGACTAATCTCACGAACAGGTTAGGAGTTATGCTCCAAAAACATGAAAAAAAAAATTTTTCAATTTTTATTCTTCGAATAACTTTGGAACTACCCGACCGATCGACTCCAAAATCTAATCAGATCTGAGTCTTGATAAACCCTTTCGATCGCAGCAAGAACCATTCCAATCGGTCAATTCGTTCTAAAGATATCGTACAACAAAAATTTGTTTACACACACATACGGACATTCATCCAAGAATAGTCAGAATAGCTTCCTAGGATCCCAAAACGTCGAGATCTGGTGAAAACTCGATTTTCGAAAATCGGACCGAAACCAATGACTTCCCTTTTTTTTTTGAAAATTTTTAATTTTTGTAGCGGGAAGTTAAAACGATTTTGATTTCGGACAAACCCTGCAGATACACACATACCCGAACCCAATTAAAAAAAATGACTTTGTAACAAGCCGGAGGTAGGTATGGTGGAATTTTTATACGCTGTGAAGTACAGGGGGTCTGTATCGTGGAGGCTGGATCGCTTTGAACGTTGAGAGTGCTTTTCAATGAGACACGCAAGCCCCATTTCGGGGGAAAATAATTTCTAGAATCCCCCTCGTATATAGTCGTCGGTACAAATTTATCGTACATTTTTATTTGCTTCTCTCACGTCTGAAAAAAAAAAATAAAAAAATAAAAATTTCATCGAAATAACAACGCAGGTTAAGTATCGAGGGCTCACGATCCCCGAGGTTGTCGCGCTACTTCCACGACGTGGAAATTCACCCTGTCCCGAGGCGGTATTCTGGCTCTTGTTAACCGGGGATATTCCCACGCACGAACAGACCGCATCATTGACAGCCGATTGGACGTCCCGACGCCGGAGGCTAACAGAATTTTGGTCCGAAAAAGGCGGAGGAATCGTTCGAGATGTTCTTCAAGCTTTACCGAAGACAGTTTCTCCCTTAGCAAGACTATGCGTAGCTTTGACAACCCTTGGAGCCGATAAAAACATTCGAGAAGCCCTGAAAAACGGGGCGATGTCCCACACCCACTGGGAAGTAAGGGAAATTTCCCTAAATCATATCATTAAACAGATTTTGGGGTGTAAAATTCGATTTACTTATGAAAAGGGGAAGGAATCGGTGAATTTTTCAATTTTGTCTTTCAGTATTATTCAGAAAAGTTTTGTTTCTTTTTTTGTTTTCGGTCAGAAGAAAGAAACGTGCGCTTTTTGACGTCAATATATTTTCAACTTTCTAACATATAGATATGTGACAAATTTTCTATACGTATAATATCCGAAAATGAAAAGTTCTTTCGGATCAGCCCCAGGGCACAATTTGACTTTTTAAGTAAAATGCTTGCCAAAAGTTTTCCAACTGTTCTATGTACCTACGTCCGTTGGAAATATTCCCAGGCCTTTCGCTTCAAAGAATACAAGAAATGAAAAAAAAAAAATCCGCAAAAACTGTTCAACCTTATTATACCCGCTCTTTAATTATATACTTTTCCCAAAAACGATCATGTTGAAAAGTTTTAGAACAAAAAAAAAAATAATCAATACACAGTAGTAATTGCTTTTCACTTCTTTCGAATTTTCGAATACTCCGAGTATTACACAAAAATGTGGGGGAATAATAAAAAAAATAAATAAAATCGGTTCAGTCTAATTTCCATAAATTTGAAAGCATAAATCGTCGTCAAAATCGACGGACGACATCCTTTCCTTTTTAGTTCTGATTTGTTTGAATAATTTAACGATCAGAAAATCATTTTTCTTCCATTAAAAAATGAAAAAAAATAACAGTACGCCTACGAAGACTGCATGGAAGTGTTAGCCGTCCTGCCAGCGATCGTTGGGTTAGTCAGTAGCACTGAAAACTTGAAAACCATTCCTGCTGAAGGAGATTGGGTAGATATATTGGTGGACTGTCTGGGAAACATATCGTCCGATGACGAGGGGAAGAGATCGTCGCTCGCCGAATTTTTACGACTTTACATAACCGTTAATGCGTGAGTGATTATAAAGTATTGTTAATTTTGTACATAAATGATCAAGACAGTCAGCCCAATGGCTCAAAGCCCTTTCGTAGCTATATTTTATTTTTATATTTATTTCTTTATTCGAATCTAAGTCCTAGCTTCACATTTTGATCCTCATAATCATCCAGAGATGAGGACGGCGGTTCTCCCGGTGCTCATACCACCCAAATCCTGGGGGATGCAACGTTGGATCCAAGTCAAGCTTTGGCAGCGGGTGTTTTGGCATACGGAGACGAACCGAAAAGTGGATCAATGTTCCAGGTATAACGTTGGAAAAGCGACTATAAAATATTTTCTAAAAATTCGAATCGCCAATTTTCATTTGGTGATTGAGAATGATTTTCAAAAATGGTCCATATAGGCTCGCTATTTCGTCCAAATGAACCTTTTACGCGATTTATCTTCTTTCATCTAGACTGATCGTTAATTTTTATAGAAAAATATCGAAAATTTAAACCAAGGCATGATTAAAAGCCAAATCCTGTTTTTCTCGAAAATTTTATTTGGATTATGGACTGTTTTCCGAAATAATGTTGAATATTTCCACTAATCATTCACCGGGTCCAGTACATGGAGTTCCAAACTAAACTGCACAACGCAGTAGGCTACGAACCGACAAAAAACGCGTTACAAAACTACCTCGGAACTTTGATCGATCAAGAAGATGGTCCAGTCGGGTACAAAGAGTCCGAATTCTGTGACCCAAGATACATAATGCTCAGGAACTACGCGAGGGAAAATTTACCGGAGGCACCTGAGGTCAAGGTAAGGATCAGGACTGTGAGACAACAGTCTGATATCACGTAGTAAAAGGCACTTGTCCGAAACAGAACACCTGTTGATAGTGTTAGCTTTTGTTAGCTTGATTCACTTGCAGCGCCTTTGAAATATTGGTTTAAGTTTGCTGCGATGTGGGAGGTAAGGAAAATTCCGAATTTTTCACTTACGGTTTGAAAAAAAAAATGGGGAATCATTATACATTCATTCCAATATTGGAAAGTTCAGTTTTCACCAGATCACCTCATTCTAAAATCCCGAAAATCACCTCCGAATATTTTTAGGTAGACGTCTGAATGCGATCAATTTTTTGATCGACGATATCTCGAGAACGAATAGACGGATTTCATTCTTTTTTATACCATTAGATGCGGATTTTTCTTACTCAAAACTGACCAAATTTTGAATTTTATCGGTCCAGTATTTTCCGAGTTATTCCAAGAGCAAAATTTTTTTTTCAAAAATTTCAATTGACGATATCTCGGGAATTCATCAACGGATTTTGACGATCTTGATCTCGATCGATTGGATTTGCTCCATCTTAAATCTGGCTAAATTTTGGAATCAATCGATCGACTAGTTTTCGTTTTGGAGAATGAAAATGAACTTTTATTAAACTTTTTGAAATATCAAACTCACCTGCTACGTTTTTTTTGCTTATAAACTAAAAGCTTTGGTACGTTGTATTCTTTCGAAATAGTTATGCAGTCGGATTGTTGAAAAGTATTTGAAAACCGTTTTAAGCCAGGGGCGTTGAAGCGCGTTTGTTTGGTTGTGTATATTAATAAGGGTGAGAGCTTACAGCACTTTCTGTATATAAATTTTATAAGAATTTTCTAATTTATTCACAAAGTTTAACAAACCGTTCTAATTATACGTGACGCTTTGGAGAAGCGAAAAGTTTCTTACGGAAGTTTTGTAACGGTTGCAGCTCTCTCGGACGATTTCAAAAGTTTTCATTCCTATGCTGAGGCAGGCGAAAGCGAAGGATTCTTGGCCCGAACAAAACGCTATAGCTGCTCCTATATTTCAGGTAAAAATTTTTTCGATGTATGAATCTCGTTATAATATCCCAAGAAATATTTCCTAATTACGCGTTCATACCTATACGGTGATATCTTTCGGTTATGCTATTCGAATCAGGAGAAATCATTTCCGTTTGAAAGTATAGCATTGAATAATAACGGGATAAGAAAAAAGAATTTTTTGAAACAAGAAAAAAGGCAAACGAATAAAATTCCGCTATACAGTAGACGTAAAACAGTTCCGTTCGCATCTTTGACGGTGTCTGTTTCTCTGCATGATCGGATATCAGTTTTGTGCGGTTTTAAAACCGCAAAACCAGCTTTTGCTTATTTAAAAAAAAATAAAAAATCAAGGTATGGGTATAATGGCTCAAAGAATTGTCATTTTTGTATATTTTCACTTTCCTTGGATTATGCGATTTAACAATATCATAGCCTGAAACTTTACATAATATGAGAGAATCTCTGCAGATACAAAAATGTTCGTTTGAAATATGGTTTAGTACCGTTATTTTGTTACTGAAAAATATTTTCATTTTTGAGCAGTTCTATGGCCTTAGGGACATGGAATTCAATCAAGTGCTGTTATGCATGTCCCGAGCCCTCGGGGCCATCGCTTCAATGATTTGGGCCAAAGCGATAAATGCACCCGTAGAACGTCCCAAGTCCAGTTCAACGTATACTTACATGGATAGCATTCAAAAAATACAAAAAAAGTCGAAAAAATATCCGGCCACATACGTGAAACGAATTTCAAAATAAAACCCATCATTTCTCTGAACAATTTCACGATAATGAGAATCTGGACGAATGTATGTAGTATACAGTGTTAAATATGTATAACAAATATTGTTTTACATTATGGAATAAAAACATTGAATATAAATAATTTTTCATTTGTCCGTAAGTCCCGTTCGTTGTACGGTTTTGATATTTTATATTGTGTACTATACCTTGGATCTGTTACGCTCTATGCATATCCATATACATATTTAATGGTATAATTTATGTATTGCAAAAATCTGATTTCTTTTTCCGCCGAGCTGTTATATATAATGAGTATTATCACGACAGGGATAATAAATAATAGCCAGGTAACATGCTGAGTATGTATTATTATACATTACGTGATAACTCATCTAGATATGTCATTTATAAAAGGAGATGACTGCGTAATATTCGTGATTTGATCTTCCTGCGTGATCAAAAATTGCATTTTTATCCACCTATTCGAATGCGCATTTGCATTCTACATAATTCGTACCCACGTTCGGTATTGTCATAGAAATCAATTTGTTATATAAGTTCTAGAAGACAATTGTTGAAGATATAATTTCGATGGCTCCAGAAGTAGAATTATACAAATACAATCAGATTTTTTTTTTCTTCATTTTATTCAATTTTTAACAAGTTTTGAACGTTACAGAAGAAAATATACCTATAGTTCATATTTCTACATAATTTAATAATAAAGAAGGTCAGGACCGACTATTATAGCCTCTCTGATGTATTTGAAATATTCTAATGCCTACTGCAGCAAAATGATCAGCATGACAGCAGTATAGATTATAATCATTCATAAAATTGATCTAAGGTGCTATGAATGTACTACGAGATCTTAAACATCCCTGAGAAAATTATTATTAACCATTTAAGCAACAGTGGATAATAATACGGATAGATTGAACGACAGAAAATTCATACGATTTGCCGCCCTACTGTTTGCGGCAAAAGTACTTTCTCAATACGCCGCAAATGTGTATGTCTATTGAGTGGCGTTAACTATTACGTCGATTGGTACCGCCATCTATCAGATTAACTGAAAACTACATAAGTGACGAAATCGTGTTTATTATGCTTTCGCGTTGACTGAACGGATCTTCAGTCAACGACTTTTGTTTTCTGCATATGATCTTTCAATTTGTGATCATTCCCAGAATTTCTTATCTCTTTTTCTGAATTAAAAACGGGATGAGCCTCTCTTACTCTTTTATACTTGTATATTATTTTTTTGTTTATTTTGATACTTCCAATTAATTAAAGATAATTTTATCTCGAGTTCGAACCAATAATATTCAGTACGTTATTCTGAATGAACAAATATTTTTTTTATTGACTTACAGAATCTATAAATTTAAATATGCCGAATGATCTCGAAAAAACAGGATTCACAGAATTTTTTATTAATATAATGAGCATGAATAATTGTCATTATACCTTGTTTTCAATTTAGTGCACATTTTCAAGGTCATTTAGAGGTCAACTTTTTTTTTTTTTTTTTTTTTGTATTGAAAGAAATGTTCAATAGAATATTATAAAAAAATAAGAGCGAAAATCCTGATAGAATATACGAACAATATTCATTTTGGTTCTCATTCTGAAATATCTTATTAAAAGTACTCGACCAGGTAGAATTTTAGTCGGAAAACATTAACATATGTTTCAAATTTTGTATGTAAATTTTATACTGTTTACATTGATTCATAATTTCATATTGATTATTTACCACGATTGAACGATACTTATGTAATTCATCACGAACTTTGGAGTGTTCAAATATCGTGGCAGAATATACCGGGCATGCGCAGAGATAAAATATCCCGTCAAACGACCAATGAGATCAGTTTTTCGTACGCGAATGTAAATGGCGTGACGTAGGCGAGCATACGTTTTTATAGTATGTTTAGTACCGATTGAAATCCATCGATCGTAGATATCGTACGTCAAAATAGTGAAGAGAAAAAAAAAAACGAAAAAAAAAAACAACGTCATTTCTCACAAGAGATAACCTGTCAATGTATATAATAACTCTTAGCTACCTGTTCGACAAACGACACAGTTATTTATCGCCTAATAAAACGACAACATTGAAGCTAATATTCGCCGACTAAATACCAGACGAAAACCTCAACTTTTCGCTACGGAATGTAGTCTCGTCTTCGGACAGGTTAGATCTAATTGGACCACGTAAGAAATGACTTTTATTTACTCAAATGAATTACATTATCAGTCTTGACTCATACCTTATACAATAAAAGTGAAATAATAATTCACGAACGATGCCTCCGCCCTCTACTATTTCAGTAATAACAAAGAATAATGACGAAATACTTTATATTATCGCTAATCACGACGAGTAAACAAACGACAGTACCCAACGATTTTTTACATTGTTTAACCAACTGGCAACTTAAAAAACATACAAATTTCACGAAATAATATCAACTCCGTTTGTAGCGGTAGACTAACTTCGGACGGAATAACTCACTTTCTTTAATTAGTCAAAGATCTTTTTCTACAAACAGATTGGCGATGGCAGATGTTCCAATAAATCAGGAGGCAACAAATCATTCACAAACCGCAGCAATGCCTCATAGAATAAGTATGACTGGTTTAAGACAGCCTTCCAGCTTACTGATGACCCACGGTGTAGGCGGACACACAGAACCGTCTCCCACATCGGGATCAGTAAGCATAGGAGGTCTTAATTTTGGAAGCAGAACTGCGGAACAGTCGAGAATATTAGCGGACAACATATCAACCGCCTTTCAAGAGATTAGACCACTCCTTGAACAGGCTAGAGCGGTATAACAAATGAATATTTCAATCTCTATTCAATACCAATTTCAGATTCTAACAAATAAAACAAAGTCCCAAATAATCTAAAAGGATTCTTAATCCTGTCTAATAATCATCCGAATTTTTGTTATTTTTAAATTTAATCACGATATTGACCTATTAAACTTTGCCTCTGATTAACATTCGACGCTTTGTTTTTGATGTCTTGTGAAATATTTTTTTCCCCAAACAATCTTATCTGTCTGTTTATTTACGCATTTTTAGTAAGATTTTGGTATAGCTAAATATTTCCGTTACAGCCTCATGGAATTGTCTTAACATCGTGGCTCAATCGTCAAACACAACAAGAAGCGCCTCCTTTGCCTGGTGACAGCTATGTTATAAATTTGAATGATCAGCCGTCGACTAGTAACGTAGTATCGCAGCACCAGCAATCGTCGCACGACAATCATCACCATCATCATAGAACAGCGACGGATAATTTTTTGAACAATATTCGAGAAGCTGCGAATGCAGAAAGTCAGAATAACAATAACAACACTGAGGAAGGGGGAACGGCCGACGGGCGACATATTAGTCCTGAAACTAGAGCTTTGTTAGAAATATTACAAAAATATGTTCCTTTTATTATGATACTGCTTGCCAAATGCATTTACGATCATCGTGGGGGTATACTACATTTTGTTGCATTATTAGTCACTTTTATTTATACAAATAATAATCTTAAACTTGAAATAGCTAAACAGCAGAATAGGAGTCGCGTTGTTTTGTTAATTGTTTTGTTCTATATCATTGGCTGTATCGTTTTTATCGATTATATGTTCGAAGAACACAAATTGTATCTCAGTCTGATTTTAATACCGTCTTATACGCAGCCTATTACATTATGGGAACTCTTATGGTCCGTCGCTATAACAGACTACGTTCTAAAATTGATTACCATTGTATTTAAAGTTATTTTGACTTGTCTGCCGGTCAGGATACTCGCATTTCAAAAACGGGTTAGTCTGATTTTGAGGATAATTAGAAAATCCAACGGTTTCAAACTTTTGAAGCCTTTGATTCTCGTATTTTTTTTTTAACAAAATAACTCCGAAAATAATTCAATTTATTTCAGGGTAAATACTATCTGATGATAGAGGCCACTTCCCAACTGTATAGATCAATCGCTACGATTCAACCATGGCTATATTATTTGCTCGAAGCATATCAGGGTCCGGAAAAAGTATTGGGAGTATTTTTATCCGCAGCTTACATGGTCAGCAAAGGTAGCGACCTTGTCTCACGTGGAAAATTGTTTAGAACAGCTGCTTGGAAATTACTGCAGAATGTGGTACGTTCGATAAACGATACTCTGAGTTTTTATTCATGTTTCTAGATGGTCAATATCTGGTATTAAAATACGACAAATTGAATGAAAACTTTTTTTATTATTCTTTAGAACATAGGTGCCTCTCCATCGAAAGACCAACTTACAGCAGCCGGTGGTATCTGCGCTATTTGTCACGAGGAATATGCAACTCCTGTGAGATTACGTTGTAAACATATTTTCTGCGAAACTTGTGTTTCCACTTGGTTGGATAGAGAGTCTACTTGTCCGTTGTGTCGTGCGCCGATAACTGACGATCCCGTTTATCGCGACGGACACACAACGTCTTTTATTCAGTTATATTAATTCGTCGATGAATAGTTATTTCTTTTTTTTAGGAACATTTAATTGTTAGTAGTTTTATGTTTTTATTCCTCTATTTTACAAGTCTTCTCGACGCTAAAAAGACCTAGATATATATACTTATAAGCAGCGTTAAAATATTCAAAAATTATTAAACTAAAGTCGAGGTACTCGATTGAGGTATATGCGTTATATTTGGAAATGGAACATTGGCCATCCACAGGCCAGAAAAAACAAAATTACCTCAACATATTTGAATTTAATCTTTGGATGATTGTGGCTTTGGTATTTAACGTGGAGGATTACGATCTTGTAAAATATATTGTAAATAAAAAGATTTTAGAGTCTTAATTCATATAGAATGATTAAACTATACAATAATAACGCTCCTTCAATGGACTAATGTTAGATATTATTAAGCAAGAATCATTTCTTCGTATGATTTTATCATTTTTATGAAACTGGAAATTTTTATATTTAAAAAAAAAAAAACTTCAAATAGTCATATATCGCATGATTGTTCGGTGTAAGTTGATTGCGATTTTCTGAAAAGCATTACTTTCACGATAATTAGTTCTCTGTCTAAACGATCGAAGAAAGTAGCTGTGCATGAATCATAGTTTTATTTCTGTTTAGAGAAATTGATGAATTCTTTGAATTCGTTTAATTTCTATGTAATTTGGTGTTTTGGTATTAGTTTTAAAATGAATAACTTACACGACGAACGATCATGTTTTAAGAGATATAATGTTACCTGTTAAAACAGAATACATACATTAATTTTAATCATCTGTATAATAAAATGAAAACCAAACCTCTGACAATAATAGTCAATTTATTGGGAGTGATAATTTCTTTTTATTTGAAAACCTTTCTCTTTTTATATATTAAAATAAATATCTGTTTACTTATTCAGCATTATCACTTAGATAGTCTTAATTGGGACTGAAAAAATTCTCCATCGCCACGTGTCGCTTGCCTGTTTATTTCCCTGTGACGCTCACGGCTGACTATTTCTTCCAGTACTTCACCTCCTCCTTTGATCAATCTATACAGTCAACAGAAATACACATTAATTATTATTTATAGTGTATAACATATTCTCTTTCATCTCTTTAAGCTCTGGATGGATCGAGTCTTTGCATTGGGTCGCAGAAAAAACATCGGTTTTTATCCCATGTTTCAACTCTGACTTAGCAGCTCTCTTCAAAGCAAAAGAAGAGCAATTTTTGACACATTAAACATGTTTTTGATTAATATATTAGAGCCATTGCCATGAGACCGCAGTTATTTCAAAGAATTACGATTTCTCTTTATATTACAGTGTTTATAAACATATTCAATGCATGAATTTAGATAAGAAAAACTTGTTTTCCTTCTTGACCTAATCTCCGAGAATGAATCCCTAACTACTTCGTTTTTTCTAGCTGTTTATCAAAACAAACGTGTGCATGAAAAGATGAAAAATATTTTGTACATGAACACTGTAATCTTTTTATTTTTCTGTCTCATATGCAAATTTTATGAAAAAATAAAAAGAAGTTGCATCACTTCTAATCTCAGAACGAAAATCTGAATATTCTCTGATATCAATGGTCTAACAGGGTGTCCACAGACTTAAAGACTTCATAATTCATATTGAATTCATTTTCAGAGAACATTCGTATGGTTATTCTAGATTTCTTGTATTTTTTTAACAATATAGACAGTGTTTTCGTTACTACAATGTAGATTCATCATCAATTTATCTACTATCTTTGCAGTGTTTGCATTGTTTATCATACACTATCATCAAAAGTATGAGTATGCAAACAGTCTCGTGAAATTAGCAATCAGCTAAAATTACCTCTATGAGGTGAATGAACCCTGGAATTTTATAAATATCTTCATGAAATTAAAATCTTTCAATAATATTTCAGAGTTCTAGGCTCTACATAATCCCCAGCTCGATTAAACACCATGACCGGTGATCTGAAGTAAGACTTATCCCACCAATCCCAGATTTATTCAATCATAGTAACCTATGGCGTCCAGTTTCCTCATCATACACTCTCCTGATAATGCTTTGTTTCTTTTCCCACTGCTCCTTGGTCATTGGAGCCATTGCCTTAGCCCTCTCTATAACTTCCATAGGTATATCATTGAGCAGTCTATCGTTAGATGAGGATTGATCCAAAGGAATGGTTTTCTCTTCCTTGATCGGAGGCTTTGGTTTAATCTTTTTCAATTTTTTCTTCAATTTTTTTTCCTTCTTTCTCTGCTTCTTTTCAGCCTTTTTGAGCTTTCGAGCCGCAGCCTTTTTACGCTTTTTACGTGCTTTTTCAGCCTTAGAATCATCGCTACTACTGCTTGAAGAACTGCTTGAAGAACTGCTTGTAGATCTTTTCTTCTTTGATTTCTTTCCTGTGTTTCTGATAGAGGAAATACTGCGATCTCTAGAGCCTTTTGATGTTCTCTTAACAGACAAATCTTCGGTTTTCTTCGCAGCTTTGATCCCGTCGTAATTTACAGAGCTAACAGAATTACGTTCGTTATTTTTCAATGATTCCTCCTCTCCCTCAGTTCTGATTCTTGAAATAGATACTCTATTAGATTTTCCATAATCTGGATATTCCTCGGACGATTTAATTACGCCGCTGTTATACGGATTGCCACGATAATCTCTTGTTCGAATTGACAATTTATCTCTTTCCGAACGCTGGTGGTCTTTACTTGTTGATCTATCGTTACGTCCCTCTCTATGATAAGATTCTGTCTGACGACGATGACTGCTTGATTTTAGACGATCATAGTCGTTTTTTTGAACTGATCTGCTGCGGCTTCTGGATGATTTTTTGTCTTTAATAATTTTTCTCGACTCGTGTGTAGATCGTTCGTTGAGTTTTCTTTCTGATAACTTATCGACCTCGTGTTCAGAACTTTTCTTATAACTCTTTGAACTTTTTTTAAGATTGTCTTTTCGAGGGCTAGAACTTGAACTGCTTGATGAACTAGAACTACTACTCGAAGAACTTCTGCTATATCGTCTGGACTTTCTTCTCTTGTCTTTAGAACATGAGGTGGATTTTCTTTTTACGGAAACATTTGACTCGCTAGCGTCGGAGCTGTTTGACCAAATGCTATGTTCTCGTTTGGAATTTTTATTTTTGTTCGTTGTTCGAGATCGCGAACGTTCTTTAGAACGCGATTTTCGCCTCACCGAATCTGCCATCGTATGTGACGCGATGAACAGTGTTTCGGTTCGGTTGTATTGCCTCGTTTATTATTATTCGTTTATTAATCTTGTCGCGAAAGCGGTGACAGGGGATGTTATGCTCGTCGCATATAACCTAACATTTTTTTGTACATTCGTAAATGCGGTTTGATTCTTTTGAGATAAATTTATGGATCTTTGATACGGACTGAGGGTAATGTTCTCTCAATGTTTTCTAGGAGAATTTTCAGGCTTGTTAACGTGTATCAATTCTACGATAGAAACTCGATTTAATATCGGCCAAATGCTTTTTGTTTACACTTTACAGTACCCGGCTACGAATTTCTATGAATGGTGGCGTGATCGTGAACTAAACGCCGCGCTCGAATGAATCTTCTATATAATCGTAAATTAATTATAGGATAGTATAACATGCGCCCTGTAGTTATCAATTGCACAAGAGAGGCGATTGCATCTGTAGATTATGATGCTGCTATTCTCGCTAAGGGATAGTTTATATTCAAATTGCTTTTGATTCAGAGATCCCACAAACGTGGGTATACGCATGATTGCAATCAAATGTTTGAATTGAAAGCGATGCGCGCTGAGTTGGATATTTGAAAATTAACCACATTTACAATCTTTATTTTCGAAATACTGGAATCATTTGTCATTTGAAATAACTATAATTATAGCGAAGATTATTCATAGTTAGTTTTTAAAGTAATTATTATACACACTACAAAGAGAAATATGCTTTTTAAATAATACGTGAATTATATCTATAATACCTATACGATAAATAAATGAAACAAACTGTTCAGATTATAATTGAATATTTATTTGTACATTTGAACCTGATAACTGATAGTTTATTTAAAGTAAATGAATCGTTTTGTTATTCTTATAAATAGAAGTATAAATTGTCTCATTTAGATCGATATAATTTTTACTTGACCGCTCAAAAGTAGCGGAATATAATTATTACAATGATTTATAATTCTATTAAATTATTGACTTTACTGTTAAATTCTTATGTGAGCATAAGTGGACATAATTATAAGCGTATGAATACAGGTCCTAAACCGATGAATGAAAACGTTTGACAATTCTTCTTTTATTTTAACCATTCCGATCTGTTTGGCAGGAAAAATATTAAAAATTCCAAATTTCACGTCAAATTATTTGTTCAATAAAGTATTCAAAATATCGCAAGTATTCAAAAATTCAAAAATCCACAGACTTCCAGTCGCTGCAGCAGTATAACTTAATCAGCAGAGATGGCTCGTATGGGTGGGCAATGTTGCTGTAAGAATAAGGTTTCTATAATTTAAATCAAATACCACCATCTCTCGTTAGACTATATACACTTCGAAAACTATTCCTACATATTATATGGAATCGTCCAATCGGTGATTTTTAATCATAGCTAATCAAAGCAAATAGATATCTGAGGTCTAAAATACGATATAGACCGCAAATCCCCATAATTAATTGATGCGCCAAAGTCATCACTTTTTCTCTGATAATCACCTGAATTAAAATCATGCAACCTCACGCCTGATACGTGTAAGATATTATACATACATCTAAAAATGCTTATCTTTATGATAGTAATTTTCAATTGGTTGAGCATTCGAAATGTAAACGCGTTGACATCATGATCTACACATGCACGAGTGCTTTCCAAGCCAAGATTCACTACGGAATAGCGTAGTACTACGTACGTCGTTATTGATAATTTACTGGCAATTAGCCATTGAGATATAGCAGTGAGAACTGACAACGGTATAATAGGCAACATTAGAGAAAAAATTCATTTCGAAACTGGTTAATCTAAGTATAATCACACTTATTCGAAGTATGCAATTAGCACACACACACACGTAGATCTCATTCTGTACTATAATTAGAGAGAGAAATTGAATGAAACAAACATCGGATGCTCTCGTGAAATTATGACACCCATCGTATCGTCTTCACATCTTTTATACTCTTCTCCGTTTCTTCTTCACGACTGATGTTCTTCATTGGGTTAATTCCAGACCCCAACGATTGCTTCTTACCAAAAACCGGATTCAGCTTTGCATGCAGAATTGCGGAAGATTGCAGAGGCCCTAACAGCTCCTGGAAAGGGTATCCTCGCTGCTGACGAATCGCCAGATTCTCTAACCAAGAGATTCGGTGAATTGAATTTGGAGAACACAGAAGTTCTTAGAAGAGATTACAGGCTTATGCTTTTTTCGGCAGACAAGGTTATCTTTACGACCAATATAATTCCTGAGTAAATATACTATTTTTCAAATCTCATTCTGTGTACTCAGCGTTTAATTTACTATACTATACGACTAATGACGATCGCAATTTTTGCTGAACTGAATTCAATACACGAAAGTCTGCCTTTCAGCTATAAATTGCAAACTTATGCATGGCTACAGAATCAAATGTCCAAGTATATCAGCGGCGTTATTCTCCACCACGAAACGGTTCACCAAAAAACGCCGGAGGAAATGCAAGAGTTTCCCGAATTTCTACGTCTCAGGAACATCATACCGGGGATCAAGGTCGACAAAGGGCTTGTTCAGATGTTTGGATCGGATTGCGAAACCACGACTCAAGGACTTGACGATTTACTCGAACGATGCATCGATTACAAGAAAAAAGGCTGTCACTTTGCGAAATGGAGATGTACTTATAAAGTCACGGACGTACTGCCCAGTAGACAAGCCATAGAGGAGAACGCGAACGTTTTGGCCAGGTGAATTTTCAAGGATTTTATGCTTTTCAAAAATAGGACCAATATCGGATTATATGCTGCAGGTACGCCAGCATCTGTCAAAGTGCAAGATTGGTTCCAATAGTCGAACCGGAAGTACTCACTGCCGGAGATCACAGTTTGGCAAGGAGTCAGCAAGTCCACGAAGAAATATTCTCCGCACTTTATCGTTCGATGATTATTCACCGGGTTTATATCGAGGGAACTATTTTAAAGCCATCGATGATCGTCCCAGGATCGGATAACGGAGATTCGTGCAGCCCGGAAGTAATGGCGTTGTAATAATCAGGGCTTCTTGTGCTCGTTCAATTATCTCCGGTGTCTTTTCTTTTCTACTTTCTATATGAAAAAAAAAATCGCAGGAAATAAATCCCGTTTTCTTTTCTTTGGACAAAATGTAAAAAAAAAAAAACGTACTTCACGATTCACACAACTTATATACACGCTCTCCGTGATTAATCAAACGTATATGTATAGCTGATCGCGGAAGCCACGTTGACAGCCTTAACTAGAACTGTACCTTCCGCCGTGCCTGCTGTCACGTTCCTTAGCGGTGGTCAGGGCGATGATGCATCAGCGATTAACCTGAACGCTATAAATTCTTTCAATGGCAAAAAACCCTGGACATTGACCTTCTGTTATGGACGAGCCCTTCAGGTGCGTTTTCGTATCGTTTCTTATAATCTCAGTGGAACTTTTCTTTTATGAAATTTGAATTATAGTCTGAAAAACTATAACTCTCTCATTTTCTCTCTTTTTTTGTTCCTCTTAAATTGAGGAATTTTTCGGAGGAGTTCATTATCGTCAGGAATTTTTAGACATATCTACTTTCAGAGTTCTTTTTCCCAAAGTTCAAGGAAAAAAATATCGACAATGATTGGTAAAATAGTAGAACTTAGAACCCTTCAATTGCAGCAATAAACGGTTCAAATACATTCGTTAACACTCTATGAATAAAATTCACGTTGATTGCTACAATTTCCTATAACGTTTTTTGTATTTTGTGTTAATTCTTTTTCATCTATTATCTCAAATAAAGATGTCAGCAATGAAAACCTGGAACGGACAGTCTTCGCGGGTTGCAGAAGCTCAAAATGTATTTTTGGAGAGGGCAAAGGCGTGCTCGCAGGCTTCACTAGGAGAATACCAAGAGAACATTGACTGTGACGAAAGAGCTCGTTGTAAATCTCCGCCTTGATGATATTTGGATTATATGATTATGAAGTAATTATGTACACAGCGGGGGGTAATTAAAAGATAAAAACCCCCCAACAAGTATGTAGCATAATTAGTGAAAGTATATGGTATGTATATGCATTCGTACTCGACTATCAGTGAAGATCCTCTGCTAGTGACTGATAACACTCCTATGTACACATGATAGTACAAAGGTACGTGTATAAGCTGGGAAATATACGTAACTTTTTTTAAATCTTTTAAAAAATTTGGTGGGTAGAGTTGTGCAACAATTTCAAATCCACTAAGTAAACAGACGATGTTATATATCAACTTTATATACTTGATGATAATAATTAATTACCTTTCTTATTTGTATGTAGATTGACCAATAAAATAAAACGTATAAGAAAAAAAAAAAAAAAAACTAGGGGGTCAAGTCTTTTCTTATTTATCTGCAGATTATTTCTCACGGTTCAAAGTTCGATCATTCAAATAATAATACAAGACCCAGATGAATCTACGTCACGTGATGGAGAAAAAAACAAAATATATGGATGTTATTATATTCCGTTTCCACTATGTGATGTATTTATTTGCCTGTACTGTGGCAAACAATGTTCTGGAGAATATGTTATGTATGTACTTTCTTAAACTTTACGAAATATAATGTGTACAAAGATAAGCCTAATGAAAGATAAGTGATTTAATTACCCAAAAAAAAACAAAAAAAAAACGATGTTTGAATAGGTTTGTTTTCTGTCTCCTATCCCTAGTCGTCTTTGTATATGATAATCGGAAATTTACAAGCTTCTTTTATTTGATCGATCATATTACAAACTGTAATTATTTCGATTAAGGTGACTGTTGCAGGTGACCAAATAATCAATCCAATAGAATATGTTATTATTTGATCGTACACGATCATCGAAGACACTAAAACGTCGCTATAAAAAGAAAAGTGATGGGAGTTTTCTTTGAATGAAAATAACTCGTTTCTTTAATTAAACTATACCTATGAAAGGTATATTCTAACGATTTTCTGTCCGTAATTTATTGATGATAATTTTTATATTTAGATCGAACAATATGATTTATAAAAATGCTCAATCGATATAATGATCAAATATTTCTAATGTATAGTATTTTGGAAAGCTCCCAACTTAACGAATGCATGTCGGTTTAATATTCTAAAGTTAGATATGCCAAGATGCCTTATAAAACTATTACTTCAGGTTCTAGTTCACGTAGCAAAACAAATTCTAAAAATCTCCAGACTAATTGGTATACATACATAAAAATAAAACCGAATGAATTTGATATTGAATAAGACTTTATGCGACTACAGCTAATTGCCGCGTGTACGTATAATTATGTATGTTACATATACATGAAAGTATATAATACGTGTGGATATAGTGCAAATGGTCAAATTGGGATCATTTTTGAATATTTTCGATCATAGATATTGGTAACGTGTAAGAAAATTCTTAAATCTAAGTGAATTCGAATTATATCTTGGGAGAATAGACGAGTTCGAATTAGGAGCTGCCCTTAACATTGATGCCTACGGGGTTAGTCGAACGATTTTTTCCGAATGTCATAGAAGGTGCCCTTGTGTGACCTCTAAGAAACGATTCTCAATTAGCGGGTCTCGGGAGCGTGCGTAGAACACGTCACAACCCAGCTTTCCGTTAGAGGTTGCGCATTCACTGGTCGATATTTCGTCATCAGCTGCCCGTCCCCTCCAATGAATATCTCGGTAACCGCGGAGACGTAACAACGATCGCCTAAACCCGGGGGCAAAAACTTTTCTCACAAATTTTACGCGAAGAACCGAGAGAAATCGAAATTCGTATTATTTGAGAAAAAAAAATCGCAGCACTTTGAGAGAGAAATTAGAAATGAGATAGAAGAACTTCGATTTGAATATTGTTCAAAAGAAGAAAAAAATTTACGAAATAATTCAGATTTGGATTCGTTCAACGAAAAACTTGAAAAATGAATAAACTCTCAAGTTTGAAAACTACTTTCGATGTTACAACGAAATTTAAAAAAAAAATTGCAAAGTTTTTCGTCAAGTTTGATGGAAATTTTCTTTTGGATTCGGGCGACCGAGTGTCTTGGTACTTTACTGGTTTTGACAACACGACCGTATGTATATAACGAGGTTGAGAATCGCTGTAGATACGCTCTTCGCGCCGACTCCGGTCTCTAGTACAGAGTTTTAAGTCTACCAGTCGCTCTGTTGCCTCCTACGCACACGGCGGTTCCACACTCCACTTTCTGCAGCATCCTTCGCGTCACGGCATCCGAAATCTCTATCCAAGTAAGTAAGTGGTACCGGTGAACCGCCGGTAAATAGCCTTAATAATTAATTAGAAAAAAACTATATATCCTGAACAATTTTATTCAAAAATCGAAAAAGTAAACCAATAAGAAAAAAAAAAAAAAAAAACGGGTATGATTAGATGCACAAATGCACGTAATTCACGGTGCAATAAGATAACCGCGTTCGCTACTGCATTTATCAAACTAACGTGAAAACTGTCAAAAATTTAATAGCCAATGTTACACGATGTAAGATAAAATATCAGATCTTCGTTGGCGCGCGACGTTTGACCTTGACTGACTTCTAACTAGTGTCATGTGAAAACTGCAGAGGACATGCCAAAGTTGAAATCAGTTTACACGATCAGGCGTGGCAATGATCGTATTCATATATCACCTTGTTCGATGCATTATCGGGCATTTGTTATCGAGATTGATGATAATTCTGACACTGAATGATAGATCTATGATTCCACGCCCACGCTGATAGACGATGATTATTTTTAGCCATATTCGAACGGCCTTTGAACTCGTTGATCGTTGTCTTTTTTTTTTTTAACAAATCTGCAGTTATTCGTACCGATTTAGAAATGTATATATTTTTTTATTTTTTCATCTCGTATTATTTTGGGTACGAATTATGTGACATGGACGTTACGTAACGTATCAGCTGGTATATTGATCTCAGACGTACTGAAAACTGTTTTTGTCATATACTGCACCCCGCTACTACGACCGTTCTACGACTATAAGGATCTATACTTAAAATCGTTCAGCGGTATTATAGGCATACGTACACAAATTTCGATGACTATAAAGATATATAATTATAATAATACCTTTAATTTTCTTCAAACTTTTCGGTATATCGATATCAGGGCCAGGAAAAACATGGCGGTCTATATAAGTTTCTTATGACTATAACACTTTATTTTTCTGTTAACTGCAGCGGTAACTGCATTCCGATACTTATTTCAAATACACATACATACATACCTACTTATGTGTATAATATCAAGATTGAGGATAATTTTTTCTATATTATTCCTCTCGGTGTTCCGTACGTGCATAATTTTACACACGATATACTCGGTTCCTAAAATTCCAACGCTTATCGTGCAGAAAATGACGTGACAGTTCGATGGCCTGTCTGGAACAGCTGTACTGTATACGTATAAGCAACTGCAACTGTTTTAACTGACTATAATGTTACTGGCGGCTGTATAATACCTGCGATCGTTGCAGAAACTTGCAAACGCGACAGAGTCATGTCGGGATTAAAATAACCTTAACATTAATTGTTTCTCAGCGTGATAAGTAAAGGCCGTATAATAATGATGTCCGCGTATTCGATGTCTTAGATTTTGAAACGTTGCTGCAGTACTATTTCAGGGTAGGTAGTAAAATTGACCCAATATTCGTAATGTCTCACTCCATTTATTGTACTATTTTCAATAATAATTATAACGTTGTAGCCGATAGTCGTGATGATGCTTAGTATAATCACTCGAGATCGCGTACATAACCTATACATAACCTCAAACTGTTTGATCGCACTACAGACGAAAGAAAAAGAATAAAAGAAACGGATACATACGTATCTATATTATCCTGTACATAAAATTATGTAAACGTATATAGATATGTGAGTCAATTATTCTATATGTAGCCCGAAATTTAAGTTCGATAATAAATTTTAGCTGCTATAATCGTGTAATCATTGAACGAATAATGTTAGCGGGAACAATCGGAAATACGTAATTGCATTCGAGTACAGAAATTGAAACAATATACGATCAAAGATCAATTAATTTCACAACGGATGCAGCGACGAGAGTTCAGTAATTTTCGATTACCTATAGGGTAATGAAAATTGAAAAGGCGACAACTTCGCTCTACGTAGGACACGGATCATACTGAAATGTACCAGCTGCGTCTGCTCCAGCTGACCCTTTGAATGCCATGGGTCAAATATGACGCACGCGCATTTCAGGCTGCGCAAAACGCTTCTTCCGTACTTGTATTGACCGTCAAAAAGTGTTCTGGGTCCATATCCCGCATTCAAGTATAGCGGGAATGATCGTGACGCAAGACCGTTATAACTATGTACTTTTAGAAGTTTTTCGGTTTCTGTTTTTTTTTTCCTGATTTTTTTTTATTTTTTATACGCGAGATAACAAAGGGAAAGGAATCCAAGCTAAGAGATGCTTTCCAAATACTGTTCACATTCATATACATATAGATAGATAAACTTATACGAATACAGTATAGGATATGTATCTCACGCTGATAAAACGCCGTTGGCATTTTATGATTTATGTTGGAAGGTTTTTTTTTTTATATAAGTAAGCTCTTATCACGTTCTTTATGGACCCATATATATATGTATACGATGTTACATCAGATCATTGACCTTTCTCCGTCATTTGAGAATTTGTTTTATTTTTTTTCTTATATCGAGTTCACTTTTTTCGGCAGGAATAAAAATTGATCAAAAAACATGTTCCTCGCTTTTGGTCGGCATCATCCCATTTTTTTTTCTTTCTTGTTTTACTTTTTATTATTATTATCATTACTTTTTATTTATTTTTTTTTTTTACCTTGGGGTTAAAGCTCCAGGGGATCATCCAGCTCGCCCGGGGCTTCCGGCCTTTCGGATCGATCTTCAAAGACTAAAACAAAAGCGAAACTTAATTACCGGGTAACGAAATTAATTAGTTTTCCAACAAACTGACATGACGACGCCTTTTTCGTATGTATGTACGTACGATATGTATACATACATACTCACCGTGCACTAATGTATCTACGTGTCATATAAAATGAGGATCTTTCACATTCCATGTTGTACGGATAAAATAATTCAAAGATCAAAGTCCGCTTCTCCCTTTCTCGCAATCAATCAATCAATCAGAATATCTCAAATACAATTCCATCCAATTTGACAAATTTCATTTGATGTCCCAGTATCGGTTCGATTCGCTGTACATCGATTTAAAATAGGGGATACGAGGCTATAGGAGGTGGGGTTTGAACGGAATTTACGTTCCCAGCGAAGTCGGTAACATTTTTCCGCGTTGCGGAAAATGTCGAGTATAAAATAAACGGTGAATATTTTTTTATACGATGCGGAGACGAAATGTTCGGAGATAAATATAAATTTAGATGCGGTATAAAGCTGCTACATAACATAAAGTCATGAAAAATTATTTAAAACCGAATAGCAGCTCGAAGTTTTGGCTTCAGTTTCCCGCAACTTTGCTTGGGGGATGATTCAACCAACTTTCGTTATACCAAAATCGTTGAAATACCTCGGCTCGAGCATAAAATATATCCATAAAGCGGAATTTGTACGTTACGAAAATATTTAATTATAATTGTTAATTCATATCAAAATATTTTCCTTCAATTTTACTCGAGTTATAAAATAACTACATACCTACGTCAAACAGTAAATTTACTGCGATGTATGTATAGTCAATTGGAGTCAATGTAATTCAAATGAATGACCAAAGTTTTGCCGCCTTTCTCATTATACCAATTCCTAAAACTTTCGACGTATAGATCGTATATCCCAATATTAAAAAGTTATATCTTACTCTCTGACGTAAATATATGGATTAAGCTATTCTGTATGTATTAATCGTTTAAGACAGATAAGAGAAAGGAGATAAACAGCGTAAACGGATTATAGATGCAATAAATCGAGAGCTTAAACAACGATAAACAGCGGAAAGTTTTATTACGCTGATTCAGTATGTTGCATCCGAGGTCTCCCTATAATAAGCCACGATTACGACGAAAGAAGAGAAAAATATTCTCGTCGGATCAGAAATCGAGAAAAATCTTTTTGACGGACATTATTATAGCTGTTCATAATTTTTTATTTTATTTTGTATAACATTCATTAATCAATGGAGAACTTAAAGAATATAAAATCGACGTTGAGAATGGGAAAAATTTGAATTTCGGTATCAGAATTCTTAAGAAAAAAGTTCATATATTTCATTACGCCATAAGACGTATATGACATCATTCAGGATCTAAGGGAGTCTAGGTCCTTTGCTCTAGAAAGTGGAGTCTAGACCTGTAGGAGGGGTATAAGCTTTGAGTTAGAGTACCCCAGGGTGGTCGTCGGGTCATTTTCTGGGGTCGCAGGACGTCTGCGCGTACTGCATTGCGGCGACTCCCCACCGCTGTGTTAGCTGTACATTGGTTGCTACGGCACTGCACCAGTTCGAAGGGTGCGCTCGTCGAGAAAGCATCCCTTAGTATTCTCATATTCGGGTTTAAGTTCGAGGGGTGCATTCGCACAATATAAGGCTCGAAAATGTAGCTTAAACGGGTTTGGTTCTGCTTCGATATAAGCAGCGCCGATATATTTGCATAAAACTATAAATATATATACAAAAATCGTATTTATTAATTGTATTATCAATATCGATGTATTAATAAATTTATTAATATTGTTGTATTCGTTTATCAAAAATATTATATGTATACAGCTGATTATATCGTTGAGTGTGTCTCGTATTCTATAAATATATATATACACCGTCAATATATATTATAATCTCTAATTGCCTTCTATAATATAAAATAATGATCGCCCTTTATTCAAGAATATGGGCTTCGATTACCCGCATTCATCGCAGTACGGTATTTAATGTATAGTTTTCATCGAATTCCTGGAGTCGTTTTCAAAATACAATTATTAACATTCACGTATAAACTTGATATTATATACGTGGTTCGAGTAAAGCCTTAAACTTATATTACCGAGTCTCTTCGAACCGAATTAGATCTTTAAAACTCTGATACACCTGTACGAATCAACGTAGTTTCGATGAAACTGATCATACGTAAGTCATTAGCTGAACGTTAATCGGTGTCTTGAGATGAAAATTTTTTATTAACCGCAAACTTAAACGAAACTGTATATTTATCATTATTTTCTCAACAAATTTTTTTCAACAACTTTTAAAACTGGTATCAAACTCTGTAAACAGTTCTATGCAAACTCTGATTATCTTCGAAACTATATACATATATATAATATAATTTCGTAATTTTAATATTATCGAAGTTTCAACGCTTTACGATTATTATTATTAGAGATTTTGTTGAAAATTTTTCAGAACATGTCCCTTTCAATTTAATTATAAGTCCTAGACGTTAAAAAATGGTTTCTAATATTTTTTCTAAAACAGAAAAAAAAATCTACAAAATCATTCCATTCTTTTTTTCTTTTATTTCGTAGTATTATCAATTCGAATTTCAAATTCTCTGAGAATGTCTTGAAAATTTTCTGCATCCTTAAAAAACAAATTCCAAAATTTTTTCCGAATTTTTTCTACATTTTTTTTTCCTTTTTATTTACTTATTTAATTATTAATTTTCTCATTTCAGAATGGTCGCTGAAAAGTACGCCAGTGCTGAGCCCGAGCTTAAGCAAGAGTTGAAAGCAATCGCTGAGAAGATCGTTGCCAAGGGTAAGGGTATCCTAGCAGCTGACGAATCGACCGGAACGATCGGTAAGCGTTTGGAGGGAATCAGCGTTGAGAATAATGAAGCAAACCGCAAGGCATACCGCCAGCTCCTATTCACCACGGACAAGGTAACGATAAAAGCTATTCATAAGCCAGCTATTTCACGTATTTGGATAATAAAAATACTCATTTTTATACTTGATATTGATTATTTGTTGCAGGATGTGATCAGCAAGCATATTTCCGGCGTAATTCTATTCCACGAGACTCTCTATCAGACCGCCGATGACGGTACCAAATTCGTCGACCTTCTGAAGCAGCGGGATATCATCCCCGGAATCAAGGTAGACAGCGGTGTCGTGCCTCTTTTCGGTACCAAAGACGAATGCACCACCCAAGGATTAGACAACCTGCAGGCACGTTGCATACAGTACAAAAAGGACGGTTGTGACTTTGCCAAGTGGAGATGTGTCCTGAAAATCACCAAGGACACACCCAGCAAATTGGCTATCCTCGAGAATGCCAATGTCCTTGCACGCTACGCAAGCATCTGCCAGAGCGCCCGTATCGTTCCAATTGTCGAACCCGAAATCCTTCCCGATGGCGATCACGATCTTGCTCGATGCCAGCAGGTCACTGAAGAAGTACTCGCTGCAGTATACAAGGTTCGTTGTATCCGAAATTGAGATTATCACAGAAAAAAGATCTCATTTAGATCCCGATAAGAATAAGACGAGCATTTCTTTCCTTAAAACAAAAAAAAAAACCTAATTTTAACGGTCTTTACGGTTCTTGGGCCTTTAACATCCGAAAAAAAAGGTCGAAAGAAAGACTAACGTCTGTCCAACAAACTCGCCGAACTATCTGACTAATGGCTGAATGAAATAGTTTGAAATTTACAGGACTTCACATTCAAATAATCGCGAAATCGATTACATTTTATCTTAATTTTACAGGCTCTAGCTGATCACCACGTTTACCTCGAGGGAACCCTTCTTAAACCAAACATGGTCACTCCTGGACAGAGTGCCGCTAAGAAAGCTACACCTCAGGAGATCGCCGCGGCGACAGTAACGGCTCTTCAGCGTACCGTACCGCCAGCGGTTACTGGTGTGACTTTCCTCAGCGGTGGACAATCCGAGGAAGAAGCATCCGTCAATCTTGATGCCATCAACAAGTTCCCTGGCAAGAAACCGTGGGCCCTTACCTTCAGTTATGGACGTGCCCTTCAAGCTTCCGTTCTCCGTGCGTGGGGTGGCAAAGCAGACCAGGTTGCCGCTGGACAACAAGAACTGATCAAGAGAGCTAAGGTACGAAATAAAATTCAAAGTTCATTTCAATTTACCTTTTCTCTATAGTTAATCTATATTTTGTTTTTAATATCTTCTCTTACTTTGCTGATAAAAAAGAAATTTCACATGTGTATGCCAATAATTTACTTAACGAAGCTGTAGCAATAGTTAATTTCTTTACGCTTTAATCCTAATTTTTAGATATCCGCACACATATCTGTTGCACATAATCCAGTATTTCCTTATTTTCAGTAGAATTTTATCTTTGAAACTTTCTATTTGATGTTTGATGTTTGATTTGAATTTAATCGAGCTAGTCTGCAATCACACCAATTAACATTTTTGTTTGAAAAATTATAGCGAAACTTCCTGAAAATGTCTGCAAAATTTTACTGCGAAAATTTCTAATGATATTCGTAGAATTCTAAAATTTCGAGAACCTTTTTAGAATGGCTTCAGAAATAATATAGGAATTCACGGGACTTTTTACAAAATATTTTCAAAAGTTTTCCAGTTTTCAGAGTTATTCAGAAAATTGAAAATTTGAATTCTAAGTATTGAGATTTGGGGATAACGTTGAACGTAGTTATACATTTCTTCTTTTCTCGTGGCTCAAAGTATTCCCGAAAGGTCATTTAAAAAAAAAAAATATTAAGGCTTAACTACCCCATTAATAATAATGCATTATTTAGTACATTAGAATTAGTAGTTATATACGTAACGCATGTCTTGCATGGTTTGTACTTTTCTGTATTATTAAAAAATAGGCAAACGGCGCCGCTTGCCAAGGCCAATACGTACCAGGCAGTGTTTCCAGCACAGCTGCCGGTGCCTCACTCTTCGTCAAATCACACGCCTACTAATTTTTACGCATATCTTCCGTTCCGCACTGTATATAATCGTAGATCACAATGACAAACACAGTAAGTAGTTGTGCAGTAGACGGTTTAGTATGAATAGAACGTATTTTTTCTCCAGTAACTAACATTGCTAAATAATTTGTATCATAGGGTGTCTCAAAAGAAATCCTTAGTTTTTTTTTTTTACACAAAACATATCCTTCCACAAGATGAGCTCCATATCTCAACTCTAAGAAGTGGCGCAAGCCATTTTTCAGCTATGTTCATTAAACTTTTTGAAGTTTGCACTTTATAGACACCCTATATTAAATATACTTTGTAAATATATATATATTTATTATTTTCGAAAGAAAATGATTGTATGTATGTAAATTGGATAGATTTCTGACTAAAATAATTTTCTAAATAGGCGAACAGCGACGCAGCTCAAGGAACATACGCCGGTGGAGTTAGCGGTGCTGCAGGAGACGCCGGTCTATTCGTAGCGAACCATGCGTATTAAATAAAATAAATCATTTACGAGAAGGATAAAGAGTCGACAAAGATCACCTCGCGAAATCATATATATATATATAGTACCATGACTACATCTGCGGAAGGGATTTACAGAGAAATCAGTAAGGCACACAAATGACAAAATTCATTCAGAGAAAATAAACGACGCAAACATCGTACTGAGGTAATAAGATAAATGAAAGAAAAGAAAGAATACAGTGAAGAAAAAGAGAAAAAAAAAAATACACACGACCCTGAATTAACGCTTCCTTCCTTATTATAAATCGTTAAAAGAGATACACCAAGAGAAAAAGAAGGAAAACCAAATAAAAATTATTAAATAAGGAAAGATTTGGTAAGGATCGGAAGTAGTTGAGTAGCTTCAATTTCATATTTTCTTGTGGTCATTATTCATTGATATATACATAAAATAAGGTGCAAATTATTCCAAAGTTTCACTGCGCTTAATACGACTTGAAGATCACACATGGAAAATAAATGAATAAATAAAATAATAATAATGAAATCGACCTGTAAGCATAATATCGTCGTGTGATAAGAAAAAGAGTAACAAAAACAAAAGAGTAGAAAAAAAAACAAAGAAAGAAAAACTTAAAATTCAGGGGTTCGTCGAAAATATAATATATAATAAATATACAAGCGTATAATAACTCCGCTTATATTACACCTACCTATATAACGATGAGATAAGGTAAAACGAAGGAAAAAATTCAATTATATTATTATATACCATTACAATATACCTATATTACATTTCAAATCATGGATGTATAACGTTAATTAAATTCAAAGAAATAGATAAAATAAATAAATAGATATATATACCTTATATTGTCAATGTCGTTACTGTATTCTACGTGTATAAACAATAAAAAATTCAAAAAGAAAAAAAAAAACCTTAAAAAATAAATAAATAAACGTAAAAAAGAAAAAAACAAGAACGAAACAAAACAAAAAACACCATATTAATTATAATACCAATAATAATAATAATAATAAAAATAATAATAATAATAATAATAATAATTATAAATATAATGAAATCTTATAAATGTTGTTTGTTAGCCGACGAATTATATATTATTATATATATATATATTATGTAATCTATATATAAACTATACATACATTTATATTATACGTGAAAATTACATATAAAATCCTATGGTTATATAAGTAATAATATGTATAATATATATGTATATATATAATCTCGTATATACATATATATCGATGTTATCTGATATTATCATTGTAATCTAGGTCACCAAATACACTGTGGAGGGTTTGAAAAAAGAAACAAAAAAAAAATATAAAAACAAAAAAAACTATAACTATACGTTGCTTTGATCATTAGATTTTGTTTGCAAACCCTATAATAGTATTTGTCCCAATATAGCGTAATATTTAACGCACGAGGTATAATTAATACATACCTATAGTATATTACTTCTGTAATTTTGTTGAGCTCATAGATTTAATTTTTATGCGATGTCTTAAGTTTTGTTTTATCTTCTAATCAATTATTACGGAAGCGTTGTTCGATTCAATTCTACATAGCTGTTTTTTCTTTAAAAAAAACTTAGAAAGCATCATAAACTGCAAACTAAAAAATTAAAAAATGATGGATCATGTTCAATTCGAATATTTTCAGTGTTTTCAATATTCAAATTCAAAAGGTTGATCGCGATTGTAATTCAAAAATATCTCGAACGTACGTATCGAATAGCTTTAACGCGTTCTGATTGGTAGTTTGTTCTGAGACGAAAGTCCGCGTCAAATCAAGTTTGTCTTTAGAGGAAAAATAATTTATTTCCAAATATTTTCTTTTCGTGACAGTTTTCCAAAAGCGAACTATTATCAAGTATAAAATTATTTGAAAATGAAAAAATTCCTATCCGACGTGTTAAACAGTTACAAGAAGATACCGCGGCGAAGGGGGATAACAATATTGTCAGTGTCAGCGCCGTCTACCCTGAGAACTAGAACTACGGATCACAACAAAAATCTAATCTAACCTATACGTGGATCGTTGCCATTTAACCGACATCGAATATAAATGTGCAAAATTTAACTATATCTTAGAGTAAATTATTATTCGCGGGTATTTCATTAGTTTATAGGTATGGAATAGTATTATAAATAATTATGGCGACCCCCGGTGACGTGGTGGAACATTTCTACGGAGTTTATCTCCTTTATTGTAAAAACCCTAAATACAAGGGCCGTATTTATATCGGTTATACCGTCGACCCAAATCGCCGTATCAAACAGCATAACGCGGGAAGAAAATTCGGCGGAGCTTGGCGGACCAGCAACAAGGGACCTTGGTAACTAAATCATAACCTTATTTTGATATTTTGGTTGCTGTAACCCAAGTGGAAGCCTCTCAACGCGCGGCTGCAGTTACGGTTGCATAATATCGGGCGCGGAGAGGTTCGATATTCAAATTGTTGGCGCGATACTAACGAATTTTTCTTCCCTTATCTTTATTGTAAAATAAAAATGAGTCAATATAATTTCCGTTCAATAAACTATAGAAGAAAACTTGTCGAAATCGAATTAAAAAAAAAAATTCAATGTTATATCTCTGAATTTGTTAGCGACTCATAATGTTTATTATAAATTATCGTCGACTGTATTCGTAACGATTTTTTATTACCTGTAACCTTTTTTTACTTTATTTTTATCACCACCTCATCATCCAGGACGATGGTGATGATTATCCACGGATTTCCCAACAACTGTTCCGCCCTTCGGGTAAGATATTTCGAAAATATTAATCGTCTTTTACACTTTACGATGAATTTACAAAAAATATTGAAAATTTTACTCTTACGAAATACGAGTTAGATTCTTCGTCCGTTAGTAAGTTTCGTTCAATTCCAATTAATTACATGCAAAATAAATCCGTTTATCAATCAGCTCCGATCTTTTTTTTTCACGATTTTTCTAGTCGTAAAGATGTTTTTTTTTTTTTTAATAAGTTTTGCAAATTCTATAAATGCGCGATGTTTCGTAATTATCATATAAATAACGGCAACATTCTGTCATATGATATTATTCAAACCAATTCCCGAATTCCTTGATGCCGCTGTATGTAAAAAACGAGTTCGATACGGACTCAAAATACCGTTTCATCGTCGTAAAAATTCAAATCGTCGGAAACTTTCAGTTCGAATGGGCTTGGCAGCATCCAGAAATAAGTCGTAGACTAAAACACGTCCCTCGAAAGAAGTCTGGTCAAAAAAGTTTCGATTACCATCTGATGGTTCTGTCGGAGATGCTCAGAGTCGGTCCTTGGCGACGTTTACCCTTAACAATTCGTTGGCTGGCCCCGTCTTTCGTTAAAGATTTTCCCGCGGATCGTTGTCCGCCTTTGCACATGCCTTTGGTATACGGTAAAGTGATTCCCAAGAAATTAAACGGGAATTTAAAGAGCGGAAACAGCGAAAAGAACACGGATAGTCCCGAAAGCTCGCCGCTCTGTTATCTCTGCAACGATTTCCTAGAGCCGGACGAAAAGCTGTCTTGTATTAGCCCGACGTGCCCGTTGGTCAGTCACTTCGTTTGCTTAGCTGAAATATTCAGGAAAGACGGGATGATCTTACCCATCGAAGGAACGTGCCCTGAATGCGGAATCGACATTTTATGGGGAGACTTGATAAGGAAGATGAAAGGCTGCTACCAAGATTTGATCGAAGTCGAATGTGCCGAAAGCGATTTTGATCTTAGCGATTTAGGAGATTAAATTTACAGTTTTTAGGCGATTTTTAATATTTTTACGATTAGTCGATCTTAAAGGGATCGATTTCAGATTCTGGTTTACCTATCAAATTTTACAGATATTACATGTGTAAATATAGTTTGTCAGTAATTATCAAACTTGTATATCTTTTATTAATAATTATGTATAATTTTTAGATAAACTCGTATACATTAAGAATATACCGATTTGTAAATAATTATTCGATTTTACCATCGATTTTTGAAATAATTAAAAAATAAATTTGTATATTTACTGTATAATTTTCTTATCATTTTTTATGACCTTTTCTCCGTATCCTTTTCGCTTATTTCATTAACTGTAACTCACTGATCATTCAGCCACCACAAATTAACGATTACATATTTCTTATGAATCACCGTGCGTTTACCTATACATATACAGTATACATAGGTATACACAAAAATTTGCATAAGTAAGCATCGCGAGACGTGAGGAAGATTCAAAACTCAGCGATATAGATATATCATGCTAATTTTACAGCCAAATATGACTCGGGTATATGACTATGATAATCGTCATTTTCGTGACGAGAAATAACTGGGGTAATTAATAATTAGTAGGCTAAAGAGACGCGGAATGAAAAATCGATGTTCACATGCTCTACGAAGGATATTTATTATTATGGATACATAAGTGGATAAATAAGTTAATAAATAATAAATAAATAAATAATACATGTAGCGTGTTTAAATAACAAGTAAAACTGAATTAATGCTTAATTAAATTAACATATTTACAAACTCACAATCGCATCGGTATAATAATAATATAAACGTATATATTATACGTTAAGGTTCTTATTGTCATTTTTCTATCCCGTGAACAAAGGGATTTTACGTTGAATAATCAATCGACCGTCCATTAATATGAGTAATGGTTTCCTTTCGCCCTTGTGAATAATTTCGTTTTTTTTCAGACTTCAAGCTAAAGCAACGTCAATCCTTCGTTGATTTGATGAATATCGAAAAACTTTTCGTTGCAGTAATAATTATGTTTGAATAATTTTTAGGACTTTAGTACAGGTGGTTCAAAATCGATGATAGCATGGTCTTGTGTTTATAACACTTGAATGACATACACTTCGAAGTTCATGTAGTTAGGTATTCAATAAGTATGAATGACACACCTTTTGGATCGTATTTGACCCGGATAGCATGTCGTACCTCGTCAGTTTTCGAATGACTAATTATCACGTGAAGCGAAGTGAAGTGGATCCGTTACAAGACCATGCTAAGTCATTCGAAATTAAAATCCCACAGTTCCCGCGCTAAATAAGCTGTTCACGTATATATGAAGAAAGGATATTATCCCTCTCTCTTTATCTCTCCAATGAATTTGTCACCGTATTTTGATTATGATTGCTTATTCTTTATATTTACAACGCATAAATTTTCATTTCTTATACATAAATAAGAATATATGTATATCATGTGGAATTTATGCACATACTACACAAGTTTACAAAGAAAAAAATAAATTTATGATTCAACATACATATACTCATTAATATTGATATCGATTTTTATCGAATCGACAAATTTTTGGCACGTCATTATTTAAGCGACCACCTAAGGTCCACTTTCTATTCAAATTTTCAATGCCACTGTAGCGGCTTTACGTAACCGTGGACCGAAGATCATCGCCCTTTGCACTTTGATATTTATATCGGTGATTCTCTGTTTAAATTTTTTTTTTTACAATTCTAGAATAATGTACCAGCATAGTCATCATCTCCGTAATCATCGGCGTAATCAGTACCCGGTGGTACAAACATGCCTCCTAAAACTCCCGAGAGATTCTCTCCCAATCCCAACGCCGAGGCGACTCCGAATATCAATCGCATAGCGACCAGGCGAACAAAATTCACAATATTAGTCTCTCTGGTCTGCAAAGCGAGTTGTTTCGACTTTTTCTTCCCTTTACTCTCTCCGAAGTTTACCTTTAACCAATTATTTAATCAATTCATTATTTTATAAGTCATTCAAATTCACGCAGATATCTCTCTTAAGTTTTTGGACTGAATTTTATGGGCATTATACATGACTTTTGAATAAAAACGAGGAAACTGGTATAAATTTTTGCAGAGATCCACTTTTTTTTCTTTTTTTTTGTTTGCCGGTAAAACGCCCAGCGGAAGGATGCAGCTGATTGTGAATAAATTCTTGGAATTATGTATGAAAGATTATATTTACGGTCTACCGAAAGATTAACGATGTGTTGGTACATCGTATCAACTTACCATTAACAAGACGAATAAAAGTACGAAAATCGACGATCTGCAGAGCTTCATGTCTTCCGGTTTGTGGGAACGGGATACTTTGGCCTGTTCTGGTAGTCCACGAGGTGCAAATATACTCCTTCAGCGGAGCAATTGCGGACAGTTTTAGGAAAAATAAATTTACGACACTTTTGAGAGACCCTATGGACGTTAAAATCGTGACAATTATTATCCAAACCGCGTAAAATAAGGCAAAAGCTTATAAACTAAACTGCACACTCGAGAGATACTCGAACGACTGACTGACTGTGAAGATCGCATAAGGCTAACACAGAGAATCGGTAACGGTACCCGCACGAAAAAAGATATTCAGGCCGAGTCGAGTAAGCGCGTCATAGTCACAGTCAATGTGCGGCCAATGCGGGGCGTACGTACGGGTACCTTCGAGGTGCCATTACCGCAGGTGATGATTATTGTTGTTCTAGGTGCACCCAGACTTCTTGAGGAAAGATTATACCTTTTCCTTATATATTATAGTCGTGAATTTGAATGTAATAGTCGGCTTTTCGTATTCGTTGCAGTTGGTGTACATTTTTTCTTTTCTTTTTTTTTCTTCTCAAATCCTCAATTTGCGGGACCTTATATTTCACAGAGTTTTATACAGAAAAATCCCATCAAGTATACATCTGTGCAGGTATATAATAGAAGAAGAATTCCGGGGAAGGAATGAGTCGCGTTTAATCTTACCTCAAAGATGTGGTTTATTTGCATCCCAGTTATTTCACATTGCGATTTTACCTATGACCTAAATCGTTGTTAAATTCTCGGAATGATGTATCTGTTCGAATACCTATAACCGCACATATAAATGCCCATATATAGGAATATATGTGCGGAGACCTTAACCCTGTCTTTGACCCGTAGCGGTATATGCGCAGCCTAGATTCTAATTTATAAGTTTTTTTATTTTTGAAAAGATATCATCAGTCAACGGATTTGAATCAAAACTGACGAGGGTGCATAAATTTTATACGAAAATAAAAATAAAATGAATTAAAAAAAATTGATATGAAAGAACATGAAGCTTAAGGTTTTTACTTGAATTCAGATTTATTGAAGAATAAGGTATATAGCATTTATTTAATGGATATGACCGCAGAAGCTGTGGCCAATTGGTCGGCGGATCTATTGCATTCCTCTACATAGTATAGTGCCTGGATCTGCAGGGCAGGATTCTGGATACTTATGTGTAATCAAAGATCGATCAAGGTTCAAGAACGATTGCAGAACGTTCCAGATCCGGAGATATACCTATAAGAGCCTTGGTGTGTTTGTATCTTAATTTTTACCCTGTATAACATAACCGCGGTCTGATTCGATCATGAAAAAAACTTGTTGATGTTACATTATATCATCGAGCAATGCACCTTACAGGAAATTCACATGAGGTACAAAAAGCTAGACAAAATAGAAAATAAAAAAAATCAGAAATAATTTATTCCTGTATATTGCCTATTTTTGTTAAAATTTGAAGCATTTTTAAACGTTCAAAACTACAACATAGAACTTTTTCGGGGAAATTCGAACGAATTTTATGGAAGTTACACATGAAATAAATTTCAAAATTTTTTTTTATACATTTTTGCGGTAAAAAATGGTCTTCGATATTTTTTTTTCCAGTTTTACAATCGTGCAATGTTCTTAGGGGAGTCCCATGTTCTAGAGAAAGGTATTCTACAAATTCAGTTCAAATTTCGAATAAAAATAATCACTCGTTCAAGAGTTATGATGTTCACCGTGTTCGAGTGTTTTCTTATATTTTAAGAAACTGTCGTTCTGCAGTGAATCACGTGTTCATTTTCGACAGGAACAAAAAAAATATAAGGGCGATGCGTCTGCCGGTGCAGTTCGACCAAGGTTCTGCACCTCGATCGCTGCCATTGCCCCGTTGTAATAAATATCTAGGTACATACATACGTATATACAACCGCACGTTTGTATCCTGCATAACCGATGAGTTGCGTGTATTTAAGTACATACGGTATACGGTATTATACATACCCATATATACACGATCGCATATGCACGTCTCGTTACTCGAAGTGCGGCTAATTCTTTATCGGAACGATGCTAGGAGGGCAATGTGCTAATTTCGTTACATACTCTAACGAATGTTAACCAATCAAAGCCCCCGACTGGGTTAGTTAATCGGTTAATAAACCGACCATATAAAATCGACTGTAAAAAAGAAATAGAAAAATCAGCCCATTGCAGCTCCGCGTTATTATATCCTATACATATAAATAATCGTGCAAAGAGATCGCGAATATGAGTTTGACAAGTGTGCAGTCATGGGTTGTGCATCGTTTAATATCTCCCGCGATGCGTTGCAGTCGATTATTATAACACGTAGGTATATATCACGTTACATACGTGATGGAAAAGAGCGCTGCCTTACCAACGCGATCGTGAATGATCGCTCTAACAACGATCAAACTCCTCTAAAATATTCATTTACACGATTTTAATATACGTCGTTAATTTTTTTCCACACTTTGCTTAATGTTGTTTCTATATCTGGTCGATCACGGAGGGTCTTCACGGTTAATAGCCACGGTGTACAGTTCCGCAAGTGCCTCTCTAATGCCTAATAATCTCGGGAAAGCAATTATTTGAAACATAAAAAAAACTGTGTTACCGTAGAGGTCAGCGATGATGAAAATTAACAAACGAAATTGAAAGAACAAATAACGATCCGATGAAGATGCGGCAACAATGCCATAATTACTCCTTTAGGATATAGTCCCCAGGGGCTGCAGCATCGGACTTTGCGGGTACCCGGTCTAAACCCAAAGGAATATATGAAAGGCAGGATGCAAAGGACCGGATGCAACGCGTCATGAATATTTGATCAGTTCTAGAAACTGAGGAAATGCCACTCCGACGATGACCGCTCATTGGTTACCCGTGACGCCTCTGATCACGTCATAAAAACACTTCAGTATTATTGACAATAGAAAATTATACGAATTAGTTGATCGTTAATATAAAGAGAAGAAAAATGATGAGAAAAAACGATTCTCTTCGTTAAGGAAGACCGTCAGGATTTTAACCGATCGTTGATTGACTTTCATCATGCTCTTTCGGGACACGATTCTGTCTCTTATCGCGTTTCGAGGTATAAATCGAGATCGAAATTATCTTTATTAAAATTTATCACGTGATCTTTATTGACGAATCGAGTCCATTTCTGTCGTCAAACTATACGTACGTCAAGTCTCTGGTTTTAACGTCTATGAATTTGCATTACAATCAATTTCGAGTACCAAACTTTCTCTGTACCTATATTCCGCGGTGGCATAACAAATGCATTTCCTCCCTGTCGAGTTCGTAGACCCAGACGCGCCTTCCTATCTCTAGTATAGCTATTGTACCTACGTAACACCCAACAAAAGTACTTGTCAGCTTGAAACTCCATTAAATTTCTCTCCACGTTTCAGTAAATTTATATATACAGACTCCGTGCAGTCCAGCTGCAGTACTCCAAACAAAGTTTGTTCATTTCGTCCCAGAGTTGAAAATATTTTCGCTTTATTGATGAATTATCAAGTTCTTTGGTAATCTTCCAAAAAATAAAATAACGCAACTTTTCTGGACTCGGATTAATCGATCTTTCGGGTATTTCATTCATTTTTTAGGAGCGTCAGCCGAGGTGTAGATGCTCGCTAAAGCGACTCGTTCATTGAGAGAGCAGAGATGAATTATTTATACTTATTCCAGTCCTGCAAGTGTGAATATTAATCAATAAATGTCAGTATTGGAGGCAATATCGCTGCTGCACATGTAACGCGGAGCCGATACGTTTGAACAATGCAAGCCAGCTACAGTCTGTCTCTCTCGAATTGTCATCTGCCCTCGTCACTCTATCCTCCGGAGTTCCTCCGAGCTCTCTTATTGTCAGTGCGTTGGTTGCTCTCGTGGTGAACACGCAGTCGTCGATGGCATTTCCGAAATCCGGTTGAACGGGAACCGATACGGATACATGCTGATGCTCGAAATTGAAACCGACATTCAGAATTCGTACCGAATGAGGAGATAAACCGAAATTTTTATCATTTCCGAAACGCTGTGTATCCTGAAAAATTTTAGTTTCCGGTCCTGACGGCTTCGTCGTCATTCCGAATACCAAAAACCGCTCTCGAAGTTGCGGTATAAGCGTATCAACCGGTTTGCAGTTAGAGAGTGAATTCTGGAGTGCGAAAAAAGTGATTTTGGAACGTTGGTGCTGAAGAAAGCCATCATCGAATAAACCGCGTGAAAGACAGTGCATCCCTAAGCCTCGCGCGATGAAAGCCGAAGACGTGAAGGTTGGATCCTTCCAAATAATTCTACTATTTCTTTTAGGAGTTAACTACATCATAGTATCGATGAACCACGCGCTACCAGGCTTCCATAGCTACACACCAAAATTTTACTGCAAGGTGAATTACTGAGTAAAAAAAGCTTTCTGGTCCTAATCAAACCCCACCGTGATGTTCGCTGGTATTTCCCATACAGCATATTGAAAAAATCAAATTTTTATACGATTCATTTACATCAAAAAATCGAGCCATTCCGAAAGAATATTGCTTCATTTTTGATCCCTGTAATAAATCCAAGTCCAGTATAAGCTCAGGGAAGATGATGATCTGTGACTAATGCCGAGAGATTCTCTCTCCAATTGTCTTATAGGTCAAAGGCTCTGGGAATTCGACAGACACATGTGTAACTGCTCCGGAAACCTCGATGACCAATTCGACGACATCGGTTTCCGAAAACGGTGGTGAATATTCATCCTGCGAGACCGGCTATCGCTTTGATTCCATCGGAGGAGAGACGACAATAGTCACTGAATGGGGGCTGATATGCGAGAAAAGATATCTCCTGCCTTTCAGCACTATGCTGTATTTCTGTGGCGTTGTTATCGGCGCGTGGATCGCGGGAGTCCTAGCCGATCGCGTTGGGCGACTTCCGGTCTTGGCTATATGCCTTTACACGCAGGGGACATTGGCCGTTGCTCTCTACATCATCCAGGTGAATATATGTACAGAAGAGATAAGAAAAGTGAAAAGGAAATGCACGATGATTACTGTTTTCCTTTTTATAAAAATTGCGCTGGTATTCTTGGATTCGAATTGGTCTTTACGACCACGTCTCGAGCTCGGAGAAAAAAGCTTTAGAGAGTGATACGTATGTACAGATTCAGAAGTCGCTTTTCAGATCACGCTGGAATGCACCACTCCACTTTACTTCGTACCAGCTGTCTATTCGAGTCTCCCTTTTCAATGGAAATGGAGCACAATCATTTCAGTATCCGCTACAGAGTCCATGCAAATGGTTAAACGCTCCGGCACAATGTTCTTCAATACTAATGCACATCGTTCCTAAAGATATCCTCCGCTTGACGCGATAATTAGTAGGAAAATAGAGTATCATTGAGAGTAACTCGATTATCTTTTATCACACTCGCAGGACTACCGCGCATTTTTGGTAGTACGCGGTCTCCAAGGAGTCTTCGTCCAAGGGCTGCAAATCTCGACATACACGTTACTCTTCGAGCTCTTTCCAGTCAGAATGAGAACCCTGGTGGGCATGGCTTCGCAGTTTGCTTGGGCCGTAGGACTCGCGCTTTTGGCAGGACTCAGCTACGCTGTAGCAGATTGGAGGGTCCTGCAGTTGGCGACGTCGGTTCCCACGGCGGTCACTGTCCTCTACATCTGGTAAGGTCGTATAATCGGCGGACTATCCAGCCTGATTTTTATTACTCGGTTTACAACTTTGACTGGGATTGTAAATCTCATTATATTCACTCCGACTGTAAGGATCGGAACTTTGTACGGGATGATAGTCTCGCGACACGTTCGGGCCTCTCACATCACGTCTATACATTATCATAATTTTCTTAAGGATTATCCCCGAATCACCGCGATGGCTTTTGGCCAAAGGGAAACTGACGGAGGCTCACATGGCTTTGGAAAAAATTGCCAAGTACAATACCTGTTGCGTGAAGAACCGGGTCGAAGTTGAGCCCGTAGTTGAGGAGGCGAATGCCACGACAATCTCCGAGAGTCTGACTCCCGTGAAACCTAAACGAAAGTCCAGAATATCCAACGTGGATCCAAATGAGACAAAAACCAGCGATATTCTTCCCGAGGAAACAGCGAATTTACTCATTTCTCGGGAGAGTTCCGAAGAGAAAATTATAGACCGTGAGTTACGGATTAATTGATAATTTATTATCGCACTGCTGATAATTTTATTTCTTTGTTCCCGTCAATCGAATCTTTTGGTGATTTAAAATCCTTGATTTGTCAGAAGATCATCTGCTCACGCCATCCGAGAGCTTGGAGCGAAGAATTTCGGATTTGGAGTTGCAGATGGAACTCGATATGACTCACGACGAGCCAAAGAAGGAGATCCGAGCCTTGACGCCGTCACCAATTCCCCCATCTCCAAACGAGACGAACTGCAGATTGAGTAAAAGTTCAGAAGGCAATCAAGAGGTACTTCCGGACGTGATTGATGAAATAGTCGAGCTCAGACCAGCCGGAATCATGGTACCAGAAAAACGGGAGGAAATTGCGGAAACCGATGTCAGTCGTTCGGTGGAAAAACCGAGCGAAGACGTCGAGAGAAAAACTGATGTTGCGAACGAGCAGAGCTTCGTACAGCTTCTTAGACACCCAAAATTACGGAAGAATTTTATAGTCGTGATATTCGTATGGTGAGTTACTCAGATATGATCAATCTATCATAAATTTTTATCATTTGGTTGGCAAGTTGAACGATGGTGCATTTCCTGTTTCTTTTTTTTTCTTTATTGCTCTAGATTCAACAATTGAGCAATTTCTTTTACAGGTTCAGCGTCTCCCTCTGCTATTGCGGCTGGATCTATCATCTGCCTAATTTAACCGGTGACAGACACGTGAATTTCGCTATAGGCGCATCTCTGGACCTCGTAGCGTACGCTTTGACCTATCTAATACTGATAAAATTTGGACGTCGAATTCCTCTGAGTATTTATTTGATACTGAGCGGAAGTATTTGCATCGTAGCCGGTGCCGTTAGCATGCCTATTCACGAAAATGGGACATGGACCGGTAAATTCATTTTTGAACCCTCTCTTTTGCAATCGCGATGTGAGATACCGGATTAAACCTAAGAATCTCCTGTTCTTAACGTTCCAGGACCCACGAAATTGGCGCTGATCCTGATCGGAAAAGGAGCGACAGTAAGTTCCTTCGCTGTTATATATCTCTACACGGTTGAAATATTTCCAACCGTTTTGCGCGGGACCGGATTGGGCTACTGCGAAATTTCTAACAACATTGGGAGTCTGATAGCACCGCAACTTTTAATCTTGGTACGTTTCATCAACTTGAGAAACCATAATCAATATGCCTTATACAGTATAGATTGAATATTTTCACGGACGAGTTGACGGTGTTTTTATAGGGTGCAAAAACATCGGTTGCAGTGCCGGTATCAATAATGGGAACACTGTGCGTTGTTTCGGGAATCTTGAGCCTGGCGTTACCGGAAACGTGGAATAAACCGTTGCCCGATACGATCGAGCAATCGGAACATTTGTTCAATAAATATCGTCACAAGACTGATGCAGACGTTGTAGACGATCAAACCGCGAGGAAGAACAACAATAAACGAAACACTGTACTCGATGAGCAAAATTCACGAGATATACTTCGTGAGAAATTATTCTCGGATGAAAACGATGGAAAAACATGGGTCGACGCTGGAAATGGTATTATTGTGAATTTTTCTGATAATAATTGCGCCAAGAACACCGAGTAAAAATTTTAACGAGAATATTTTACGTTGAATCAATCTTGATCGCGAATATGAATGAAGTTAAGAACATGTACATATATAGATGTTTGTAGAGGCTAAGAAATACCAAAGTATTTAGCACTATTTAAATCGTAGATATAGTAGTTTGTCGTATCTTATAAAGCATAACGAAGATAATTTTTTTTCTCTCGTTTCTTCTAAGACTATAAAATTACAATGTTATACTGGGACGTACGTGTAAGACGTTGCAAAATGTGTACGTAACAAATTTTTGTGATTTACTATATTACTATATAATTATTATGAACGTAACGATCAAGCAATGCATGCAGTAGCTTGACTATAATGAGACTGGAACTGTTTAACGTATAACTTTAACGTTTAACTTTAGTCATAAGACTAGCCATGTATACAAAATGTATCGGCAATGTACTGTAACAAATATAACTGCTTTCTTATATTGCATGAACAGTAAAATAAGAAAAATTAAAAAAAAAAATTGGAAGTACCATTTCTTTCGCGCTAAAGACGAATTCTTTGACGAGGCGGGTATGAGCATTTCCACGTCAAAACCGAAGCCCAAAAAATTATAATTTAAATTATAATAATAATTGAGCGAGTTATGATTTTTTTTTTAAATTTTGACTTTACATTGATAAGTGAACATTTTTTTTTTTACATTATGATTAATAATATCACCTTATAACCGGTATAAGCATCAGAAGTAGTGACTTTTTTTAACACCGAAATATTCCTCGTGAAATCGATGAATTTTGGTAACGAGTTGTTTCAAGACTCATTTCATTTTACCACTTATAGGTATAGGTGTACTGTGTACATGTATGTATATGTAATATTAAACGATATTATAATATAAAAAAGTCTTTATTTCTATTTTACCAAAGGATCATTACTTTATGAATAATAATATTAATAATAATACGATTATATGAGAAACAAGGAACAAAATGTACAGTTGATGTTGTTAAATACTTCTTTAACAATGTGTCTTATAGTCTAAAATTAAAGTAACAAAGTTGTTTTTTTTTTTTCTTTTCAACACATAATAATAATAATGTATACAGTCTAGGGTACTTTTGGCTGTACCATACCATTGTTTTGGGTATTGTTAGGCTGTGTCTGTTCAGCTGCTGTTTGAAGCAGCCTTGTTCTGCGCCTGGTGTAATGTTGCCATAGCAATATCTGTTGATCGTCGATGAATTTTGTGCATTGGGCATTGACAACTTCACGACGAAAATGCTCGTATTGTAGTAGGTCCAAAAAATACAGGCACATCGGGTACTTCAAGTACTTTGCGTATTCAGGCTCCTTCCAATACAGTAGATACTTCAAGTAATTGATGAATGTTGAATCTTTGAAATACCCACGCTGACCCAGAACTAACAACAACGTCAAGTTGATAATTACATAAGAAGTTCTCTGTCTAAAATTCCAATACGTATTTCGTTAAAAAATCGCATACATTCTCGAAACAGCCAACTGCCACTGGCTCAACGATATCTAACTAAGCTTTGAACATGACGCGGGATACTTTTGCAAAAAAATCAAAACAAAACTGAATTGAATTGAAACTTTCAAATAAAAAGCTTACAGTTCAAGTAGTTCGGGTTAGCCAGACATTGGACAAATTCCAGTTCCACTTGAAAGCGGAGACGCTGTTGATCGTCGGTCTCTGGTCCACCTAGAAAAAAATAATCAACAAAAACATGAAATTGAGGTTAGATTCGACACGTTAGAATTTCCCGTACGGTTTTATGGTTTTATCGGCGTGTAGCGATAGTTACACGAACGATATTCGGGGTCCCGTTAAACGGAGAGCGGGATACGTTCCCACATTTATCAGAAAAACGAAATAATCGTTTCTTGGTTTTATTTGTTTTTAATAGAAAAATATTCGACCTACCGTTCATTCCGATGAAAGATGGTTTCCTTCCCTTTGTCAAACCCGGGGGGTCGTCCAAACGGTTCATATTATAGAAATTCTTATACGTCGGTGATTTTTTTTTTTTAATACTAATATGGACCAAGTACACGATTTTATTATCGAATCTTACTTGTTTAGGAACTTACAACTACAAAGACCGGAATTACCGAGATCAACAAACCCCCGGCCCTCCTGCCCTGTGACGCCATGCAAAAATCAAATGGCTTCTAACGCGCACGCGTCAACTTGGCGGGAAACTAAAATTCACCGACTATTTTTATACCCGGTGTCTAATCTCAAAACTAAACACTTGTGTCTAACGAATCGTACGCATCTTTTAATTGCGTTCAAAACGTTTCTATATAATGGAAGCTTGGTTTTGCATTAAAATTTAGAAACAAATCGACACAGAGCAATGCTTCGGATCTAACGGAATCGACCAATAATGTCGATTCGTATGTAAAATTTTTAACTCCCCATAGTTAGCCCCGCATCTACACCGATGGGATTAATTATATTTTCAATAGTTTGTCGGTCGTTTGTTGGCGAATGATGGACCATTCGTAGGACGACAATTTTCATATTTTCCTTGTAAACGTGAAAAAACAAAGCGTAGAAAATTCGCTGTACGGTTTGCAGAAAAAAACACGATATGCGCAGTAGTTGATCGCCATAGAGCTAATAAACGATTGTTCCACGCAGACTCGTGATTTAGTTAGTATTGTTAACGTCAGAGTTGAGGATACGTAAGTGTCAGCTGATAGTATTTGAGGTTATCCGTTGTGAATTAATCGTGTTTGTTAGCCAGTCAATCAAGGCTAGTTGGCCAGTGGCCTCGATAAATAAAGAGTGTGAATTGTAGGGAGTCGCAAAATGGCAGGTAACAATTATTTAAGTGATCCAAAGAACCCATTTTTCGCCTTGGAAGATGACGTTGACGATGAGACTTTTCTACGAAGTGCTCCGCCGCGATCGCAAATACCTTCTTCCAGTAGCTACTCGACCTATAATAATTACTCAAACTACGCGGACGACCTCGAACAACAACGCCAGCAGATAATGGAACGTAAAAAAAACATCGAACAACGGACTCTTCAGTCTTCTGAAAGGTCCATCTCTCTTTTGAGAAACTCTGAACAAATCGGTGCAGCTACCGCCGAGGTATATAGATTCGAATGATCGGTATCATCATTGTCTAAATCCGAAAAACGAAAAAAAAAAAAAAAAAAAATACCAAACACGTAACGTATTTGGTGTTTGTCTTGTTTTGGTTGGACACTGTTATGATTCATAATAAATTTAAATTGATCTCATTCCAGGAACTTATCAGACAAAGAGAGCAGCTGGAAAAAACAGAAAAAAGATTGGACGATATTAACAGCACTCTGCGGTTTAGCCAGAAACATATTCAAGGAATAAAAAGCGTGTTTGGCAGCCTGAAAAATTATCTTAGTGGTAAATCGCTCGACGGTCCGCCGCCTCCTGGATCTGGTTCAAAACTTCCTGAATCTGCAAGTTCAGGATCACTCTCCTCCTCGCACCTTTCCGATCAATTAGATCAAGTACAAAGCAATTTATCTGCTAATCATCCGGCTCTACGTATCAGAGGATTGCTGGACGATGATGAAGAAGAAGTACCGCCCGGGGGGCCTGTTAACAACGTCAGTGCTATATTAGAAAAGAATTTAGATGAAATGAGCGGGTCTCTAGCAAGGCTGAAAGGTCTGGCCGTTGGTTTAACAGAGGAAATTGATTCCCAGAATGATTTGATTGAAAGAGTTACTGACAAGACGGAAAAAGCAGATATTACAATCGATAGACAGAATAAGGACATGAAACGTCTCCTCAAAAAGTAATATGATCAATTTTGATCATTCAATCAATGATTGATCGGCTTGGGATGCATCAAACCTGAACTGAAGTACCTATTTGGTGAAAATCTACTCAGAGTCACCCAACAATTGAGCAAAGAGAGCCTGTATTCTCACTATTGACTGTTTATTATCATGAAATATTTGTCAATGATTTTGTTACGATATTTAGCTATTACCGCTATGTCATGGTTACTTTTTGATAAACGTGATTTCATTATAAGTCATTATAGGATCATTGTATGGAATAAGTTTATATATCGAAATATTATACGTGTATTAGGTCATAATGATGCGCTCGGGCGTATGTGCGAAAATAATTATTGCTGAAAACCTTGATAATATATTGTATAACTATATGTACTGAAGTATTAATTTTAAGTAGAAAGAAATGTAAGAGTGTGTTTTAACGGATGAGGCTTTGATACATACCTATATTCGAATGTAAACATAGCTATGGTAAATCGGTTTGATCTGTCCTATTATTTAATATATGTAATATACACATACATAGACGAATACATAATCACACATTAAATGAAACGTAATATATTGATCTAAATGAAATTTTATACGGGGCGTTGTAAGCAATTTTTTTAGATGATATATCTGCCATCAGTAGATACAGGAAACAATGTATGTCATAGCCTACGGATATTACCTATAATATAATTATCACATTCATATCTATGTGTTGTTATTTTTATTACACAGACAAGTTCCAAATGATAATATGTAGAGGAAGGTTGGGCAAAACGGGGTACCTTAAAAATTTGGTATAAATTTTTTTTTTTTTCTTTCAAAATGGATTCAACCCGTCATTTATAACTCTTATAATCATTCTTGCACAATTGGGATGTCCAAAAATTTGTTTAAAATTTTTTTTTTTAAACGTTTTTTCATATCCATGTCAATATCGATAAATTGCCTAGAGTAGGGCGCTTACAACTGTACCACCGGTCGGTAAAGGTAGAGAACGAACTTCAGAGTCTGTTTTACCGTCACAGATTTAACAGACACGATAGTGGAGCCATTTGAGATATAAGAATCGCGTGTTTTGCATGCGACGTGCTAACCTCAAAAATTGTGTTTACCTTATAATATAAATTGCACGTGAATAATCGTTGCGAAAATGACCGAAATGAAAGAAGACGTAATTATTCGTATGGAGGATATATTAGACACGAATAAAGCGCCAGTTGCAAAAGTCGAGTCGGAAAAATTGACGAAAGTGAAAAAACACGTGGAAAAAGTCACGCTTCCGAAAGGCAAGCCAAAATCTGGAAGAGTATGGAAAGAGCAAAAAACAAGGTAAGCATAAGCGGCGATTTTCGATTCAACATATTCTAAAATAAACAAATTTTCCGTTCAATTTCTGTACAGATTTTCATCGATAATCAAAACTCGCGGCACTCGTCTGTCGTTCGAAAAAAAACAAAAATTAAGAGCAGAGTTAAAACAGATAAAAGAAATGTCGAGGGCTGTAATAGCGCAACGACAGGCCGACACTGAGGCAAAGAAACAGAGAAGAATCGACAACCTGAAACGTGCTGAGGAGAACAGAAAGAAGAGTGAAATTGTCCAAGTTGTGAGTCATGATTTTGTTCTTTTCTTTTCTATTTTATTCAACTAACTTGATATCAGAGAATTTTAGGTTTACAATGAGATACAGCTTGCCTATTCAGTTCTGAATTTATTTGCTATTCGAAGACAATGCGCGAAAATCGATCGAACCTAATAGACAAGCTGTAATTCAGACCGGTGTATAGCTGCACCCGCGTTCTTATATCTTTTTGTTTCCTTTCTGGCGATATCAGCGAAGAAAAAGTCAGGAGAACGAGGGTGAAACTCGATACAGTTGATAAAACAAATCAAATACAACAATAGATGATTATATTTCTTGTTATGTTACTTATTCCAGATTAAAAACACAGCCAAGATAAAGAAAATGAAGAAAAAGCACTTGAGGAAATTGGAGAAGCGTGATACAACTAACATGTGATTTATTGTTAATAATAGAAAACTGACTTTGTTATAATAAAATTGAACATAATAATATTTTATTTTTTCTTTTATCTTGTACAGATTTTGGTAATATGAATCTTTGATATAAAAACTACATATATACACGAATATAAACGTGTATTAATAACATTGTTTAATTTTATCCGCACAAGAAAATACATTTGATTCGCTTAGTTTTTTTCTTCTTTTTTTAATTTAACTCAAAACTCAATCATGAGCAAAGTCAATGTAACGTAAATAAAAAAACGAAAACAAGTATAATATTTAGAATAGGGAATGGTTACAATATTAAAAAAAAATTACAACTAAACTACAAAATATAAACTTTTTTTTCTGTTAAGAAATGCATTATCAGGAAATTAGAGCTTAAACTAAATTGAAGTTTTTTTCTTTTTTCTTGAATTTAAAATTAGTTTCAAGATATTTGCTGCGCATCATTAATGTTAATAGAAGTTCCATGTTTCGGGATGGTGTTCAGAACACCGTAAGAAATATATCTGAGTACTAGATCAAAAATTGGATCCCTTTTTCATTGAAAACAATCCAAAATCGATTTTGTTTTTTTTTTTTTTCTTATTCAATTCTGGTAACAAGAACTTGAAGAGGAAATCACTTTTTGCTTGTTTTCGAATAACGAGGAAGGCAATATTATATTTAATACTTAGACGTCATCTTAGTGTTCTAAACACCTACCTAAGAACCATTTTCAAATTCTCTTACATATCTGTTTCAATCATCATCTAAGAGCGAAATTTTCTCAGAAGCAAACTACTCTCGAGTCTGGAAAAAAATACGAGCTATCCAGTTCCAGTACGATCCCTATAAAGTGGAAATCCTGTTCCACTTAACTCAACAAGAGATAACTGATAATGAGAATGATCGTATATCAGTTATGTAATATTATTCTGATAAATACTAATAAACGGGGTAAACCTAAGCTTAGAAAACTAATCAGGAACCAACACTATCAGACTTTTCTTCTTCGGCCTTTTCTTTTTCGGACTTTTCCTTTTCGGACTTTTCTTTTTCGGCCTTTTCTTCTTCGGCCTTTTCTTTTTCGCACTTTTCTTTTTCGGTTCGATCAAGTTGGTAGGCAACAAACTGCTGAAGTTCTGTGGTCAGATTGAATCGCACAGAATCTCTCCACTGAAAATATAAAATTTTATGTGTAAATAAATCATCGTGTAAATAAATCAAGTCGAACAAGCTCTCACTTACCATTGTTTTTACCCATTTTGGTAAATAGTTGTAACTCGATCTCTCTAGGAAACTGTAATCAAATTGATAACGTGGTTTTTCTTTAATTCTCAAATCATGTCAAAAAACACATTTTTTAACAAACTTGAAGCTGATTTTTCTTCACTTTTTTAACATCCAATAATCGATTCTTTACAAATGTTAAATCAAACAGAGTTATTATCAGTTTAAAGTTTACCGTTGATCAATGAGGAGTACAGCTCCCCAATCATTACGATGTCTGACACAACGTCCCAGGGCTTGATTCAAAGCTCTGAACGCTTGGACGGCATACCATTCTCCACCTTTGAGTAGTCCTTTTGAATGGTTCAAGTTGTTATAATTGAACTTCATGTCAACTGACGGATCTTTCCTAACAGCATAGGGTATTCCAATCTGTTATAAGAAAAAAAAATAAAAAATTATCGATGATTAATTAGGAGGAATTATAATTGATATGCAAATAATCATCTCACCGCCATCACACATCGAGCTTCATTATCGCTGAAGTCTATTCCTTCGGCAACTTTTCCTCTGAAAACAGCGAGCAACAGAGCTCCAGTAACACCTTCGCGTGGTCCTTCAGATGTCGAATCAATACTATCCCTAAAATCTTTCATAACTGGTTCTAAATTGCTCGATCCTCTCGGTTCCTGATATACATGTTTAATTTTTTCCAGTTGTTCCCAGCAGGAATTTAGCCTCCATCTATCAATTTGCTTCTGCATCATACTGTAAGATGAAAAAAAGCAGAGGACTCCGTGCGGAACAACTTGGCAAACGTTTAGTATAAGTCTGCCCAATTCATCCTGAAATTTCAAACAGATTTAAACATGAATAACGTTGCTTATTGTCGTTATCTTCATTATTATTCAAAGTTCATAATCTCACTTGGAAATTGTAGGAGTTTACGTTCGTGTAGTTTGCCTTGAGTGCCACTCCCGTAGGACCGCATGGAATTCCTCTGATGTAAACGCTCTCTTTTGGCACAACGTGATTCGCGTCCAACTTATGTGGAAAACTAGTACCCAATTCGCTTTGGAAAGAGCTTATCGGAGATAGGGTACCGGAAGCGAGAATAACTGATCTTGCCATGTTTGCTAATGGAGCAAAAATAACTGCAGGATTCATGCACAGCATCTGTAGAGTTCGTAAACGCTTCGTAGCACCGCGAGACGTCCAAGTATTGTCTGGCACCTGAAAAAAACAAAAGAAAAGTAGAAGTAAAGAGGAATTTGCATCCAATTGCCACAACAAAGCCTTTTTTTTGTACATACTTTGTTGAAATCTCTGATGTTAGATTCTATGATACAGGCTCTGTAGTCGTTGGCCAATTTTTCTGACTCCATCATTTGGAGCGCAAGCATGAGATCTTCTAAAAACTGTTTTGCGACAGGCGTTATCACCGGGCTTGGTGTAATATCCTGTTGTTTTCTAGCTATCTCTTCTTTCGCCGTGTTGAAATCCATTATTGCAGCAGCTGCGGCTGTTTGGAAATCTTTCGCAATCGATTTTCCTAGAGAATGGATATTGAACAATTCACAGAGCTGAACCCCGGTCCAAAAATCACTGCTTGATGTCTCGCTGAATTTGTCCTGAATTATAAATTGATTTAAGATTAGATTAGATTATCCTTCTCTTTTTGCTTATAATTATAGATGGGGGTAAAAAACAATCTTGAAATCTGAAGACCACACCTCTTCATAATATATTCTGTAATTTTTTCAAGACTTATGGAATCTTAGTAATCTTTTAAATATCAGGAAATCATTTGAAATTATTTGAAGTCATAGAAATGTTTTGAAATTTGGTGGTGAAAATTGTTGGCAGTCGTTTGAAATTTTTAGGAATTTATATAAAATATATGAAATAATCTGATATCGTTGTAAGTCTAATTTTGTGATATATTTTGAAATCCCATAAAATGATTTGAAATTATTATTTGATATCTTTTCGAATTCTTGAAATCATGCAAAATTTTTCAAATATTCTGAAATTATTTGAAATATTTCCAAATCCTTGAAATTTTATTCAGATAAAAGTCCACGAAATATTTTGAAACTCTGTAAAATCATTTAAAAATATTTCGAAATCCTTGAAATTATATAAAACGTTTGAAAAATTCTAGAATCATTTGAAATCTTGTGAAATCCTTGAATTTTTGTTGTTTTAAATAAAAGTCCACTAAATATTTTGAATCCTTGTAAAATCATTTGAAATCTTTCCAAATCCCTAAAATCATGTAAAATAATTAAAGTAATTTAAAATCATTTGAAATCTTTCTAAATTTTTGAAATCACGTGAAATCTTTGAAATATTTTCAAATTATTTGAAATCTATTGAAATTCAAGCCCATGGAAAAATTTTAAGGCCCACAAAATGAGTTGAGAAATGATATGAAATATTTTCAAATGCTGCGTAAAAATGATGTAAAATAATTCGAAGTCTTTTAAAATTTTTCGAAATCTCAATTTACAACAAATTTCATACTTACCACGGAATTCAGATTGTTAACGTTGATGAATTGCAAGAAATTTTTCAAATAAATTTTAATAGTGTTATACGTTGGGAAATCCTCTTTTCGTATTTTGCAAAGGAGATCAGCCTCCTCCGAAACTTCGCTAATTTTGTCTGCCCGAAAAAACAAGCTTCCCACATCTCTGCTCATCTCCTCGATATTATGAGCCTCATCAAGAATGACTATTTGACGATCGAGGTTTATTTGCATCTAAAATTCAACATAGATTTAATTTACGAGACCACGTACACTAATTACCGTTAATCAGAGACATAAATGATCGCTAGATATTTTCGGAATAGAAAAAAAAAAATCTCACACTTTGCCGTATATTTGGATCAACCAAATAATTATATGGACAAAAAACGATTTCAGCCTCCACCATCAGATCTCTCGCTGCAAAATATGGACAGGCAGATTGTTTTCTGCCCAATTCTACAAGATCTTCGATATCCCAAGGCCCGTTAATTTGGTTTAGATTTAATGCTCTGTTAGAGGATATTCTATTTCTGTTACTTTCGTTGTAAAATCTACACCCCAAGCCCTGTAATCAAACCTCGTTATTAATACATCGGATTTAATCCTAAATTACAAAGAAAAAAATATCTGTAACTTACCTTCGTTGGATCAAGAAGCTTCGCGCACACCTCGGTCTTGTTGGCATCAGTTTGCTGTATGCACGTGAATTCCCTGCTACTCAATATCGTCATTCTGAAAACAATAATCAATTTTTAATGAATATAATCAACAAAAAATGTCACACGTATTCACCTTTTGTAAGCATACGCAGTCTTCTTCAATTCCCTTATCACCTGCTCTATCTGTTTGTGCGTTCGCGATCCGTAATAAATCGTTGGCGGTGTCCTGATTAAAAAAAAAAATCAATTAACAATCAATCATATCGATTGAACTTTTGATTTATGTTTTAAAAATGCAGATTCTCGTATAAAAAAAAAAATTTCTAAACAGTTTCACAGTTCCAATTTCGAGTTAGAAATATTCTTAAAAAAATATCTGAACGCACTTGAACTTCAGACCTTCCATGAAAAATTTATGATCGTCAGACCGTGCGTTTTCATCATTCAATTTCTCGCCCTGGCATAACATCGAGCCTGGCGACGTAGATCGACAGATTTTCTTCACCGCAGGTTGGTCATCTTCGTCTTCGGAAATTTCTATCGTTTCTACGATAAGGGAAAAACGAATCGTGTGAAATATTGCCGTTCATTTTTGACTCGATTAAGCAGAACCAGATTCTTCTTGTGTTATACCGCTATAGCTATATTGAGAAAGAAAGAAAACTACTGAAACGGTAGAAATTACCTGTGTTCGGATTATCGCAACTGCTACTCGCCATGCAACACGGCGGTTCGTTCTTGTGCGTTTCTTTGAACGTAGGATTGCCCGGGGCAGGACCAGCCTCAGCTGCAAGAAAAGAACAAAAATTATCCATCTTTTGTACGTATTTAACCATCCTGAGTGATTTTCTTGGATTTAACGGACATTTAGTACATTTCAGCGTTCGTAGTATAGCTAGGAGTAAGAATTTGTTTTTACCAAACAGGTAAGTCGGTTGAAATCGATGAGCCGGACGTAAAATTTCCCGTTCGAATTTTTTGAGCCCAAAAAACAGGATTCTATGAGTAAAAAGTTTGATTAAAAGAGATAGAAATTCGTCACAAGCAAAAAGGTAAGTTTTTTGGTTCCAGCACAAGAATTACTCGATCGATTAATTCAGAAATTTAACAAGACTTAAGTTAAAGTAAATCCTATCGATTGAGTCCAAAATCATGAAATTCCGTTGATCCGTTCTCGAGATATGCAGATCATTCGAATTTTGTTTTCTGAATAATTCGAAAACTAATAGACCGATCAAATTCAAAATTTGATCGGTTTCAAGTTAGGAAAATCGACATCGATTGGTACAAAAAGGGATGAAATCTGTTGATTCGTTATCGAGATATCTTCGCAGGAGAAAAAATTGATCGTATTCAGACTTTGATCTGAAGATGTAAAAAAATGTGGAGATATGTTTAAAATTGGAATTTTTATTTTCGGTTTGGTTATGAGGAACAGGTAGAATACGAGATTCGTATACATCCGTAAAAGGATAACAATAAAAGACTCGTTTGTCGAAGACTAGGTATAATGTGTAACGTGGGCACGGTGGAGTAGTGCCGGAACCGTCAAAACACTACACGCGAGGGCATTGAAAAGAGGATATATATATTCAATTCAAAGAACGAACCCATAAGAATGGCCTAATCCGAAAAGAAACTCGCCGACGCGACTTAAGCCCTTTTGACCGTTGAAAGGGCCGAAACGAAGTCGTTGGCTTGAGCCGTTTGTTCAATTTTAAAGTCGCAGCAACAATTCCAATCGCATAGTGGGTACTTATTCAAAATCCTCTTCATTCTATCTATCTGTATCTTTGTGTTCGCTCCTATAATCGTCTTCCAAATTTAAAGAGTTAACGTTCAATTCGAGACGCCGTTTCAATCTGAATCCGATCATCTATGTAGTACGTATGTATCACATATCACCGTATTCTTTGAAAATGTATGGACGATGATCCTTCCCAATTGTTGAAACTAGAATCGCATCACACAGCAGCTGTATCGCATACACAAATATGCCAATTCGTTCAAATCCATAGATTCAGTATTCGAATGTCAAATTGCAACCTTTTCTGTTGATGATTTTCAAACTTTGATACATATGGCAAAAAGTTTGTCGCCTTGAGAAGTAACAACCATAATAAGTTCACCTAAGCCATCGTCATCGAGAATTACGAGACATTGATACTTTTTCGCAAAAAAAGAAAGAAAACGCTCTTTTTTCTCCACGTTTCAAATTTCTCGACCAATTTATCCCGAATTTGATACCGTGTCTGAGAATTGTTGAAACTAATTCTGTTCAGAAATTTGAGCAAAATTTGTCCACGATTAGAAGAAGTCTACTATTTCTTTACCTGTAAGATTAGTACCGTCACTGAGCATGCCTAAAAATAAAAATAAAGATAAAAGTAACAGCTTCGAAGTATCCAAAACTTAATGAACGGTGATTGTTATTTTTTTTCTTTCAATTTTCTCTCATATATTCACCTTAATCATTGCAAAAAGAAACGTGTGTATTTTGAAACAGCGAAATTCACCCATTTCGCGGAACTGTTCAGGGTTGAGATGAAAATCTGAAATTTTTAAAGGATTTTCGTTCGAATTATTTGGGAACGATTTGAGAGGTGGGCGCCAAAGAAATTCGTCAACACTCATATAATACAAGGACGACCCTAAAATTATATAAAATTATGAAATTACCGTATCCAAATTATATATATACTCCACTGCACATATCTTACAGCAAATTTTGCAAATCTTTTCTTTTTTCTCTTAACAGCCAATTACCGTACTATATAATTGGATGGCCTTTAACCATCGCTATTACGTACAATGTTCGACTAATAATACTCCTCTAACATATTTATTTATCAAAATTACGTATACGTTTCACTTCTTTGCATACATTGCGAATATACATGTACTGTACGTTACATATACGTATATAATATACCTATATCCCAGAGCATTCTGCAGCATCAGTCGGGCGTAATTAATTTGATTTCCGGTACGGCGCGTCCTTCGTCGCCCCCTTCCGCCCCCGCGCAGGTATATTACCCGAACGATGTATGTACAGAGAATTCTAGTAGATACGATGAACACTATCAAACAGGTAATGTACGTACGTACATACATACAGGTATGTACATTATACCTACACGCGTTTCAGGATGCGCACGATGTGCTGCCGCCCGGCAAACTGCACTCGTGCAATCTCTGTAGACCTTCGCACGGTAGCTTGCGATAATTGACGTTGCACATAGAGGGGTAGTTATATTAGTCCGTATAATATATCGTCTAGGAGTTTCCTTATGCATTAATAGCGACAAATTCAATTTTATCGTTTCCTAAACGGACCGGGGCCACGTTATACCGAGTACCCAGCTGCCCTTTCGGCGGGTACCTATATGGCAGCTAGTACCCACAGGGGTGAATCGCGAATCTCACCGACGTGATTAAAGCCGTCTTTGCTCCGCTTTCAATTAGATTTAAGGAGGATTAGGACCTCGGTACGGTCGGATCAACCGGGTTTCGCAATCAAATCCTCAGACCGCGAGTAGGTACTGGCCGCGGGTGTAGGGGCTGCAAAATTAATCTCTATCTCTGTATCTACCCTCTCAGCTCTCCTCGTGCAGTGTACACATACGTCTACAAATATGGTAAGGATTCAGAGCCATAAAAGTGACTCATCATCCCTTTCTACTTCTTCTTATTATCTCCTTCAGGCGCGAATTATAGCGGAGATAAAATAGAACTGATGTCGCAGACTGGTTGCAGAGGACGTTCACTGCAGGATGTCCGAAAACCGGTGACGAAAATAATCTAGCGTTACACCCTGAATCATGGGGATGTTTCTCTTATTTATTTATATCTTCCCTCATTTTCTGTTCTCTTCTGCTAGCGAGGACGAGCCCGGAGTTATAGTTATACCGTTCTGAAGCGCTGCACAGGATATCCAAGGACAGGCGCGTGCTCAGGGGTAACTGAGGGTGACCCAGGGGTGACCTAGGGGATACTCGAATGGAGGCAGAAGTGAGGAGGTAAAGAGAGAGAGGATCCCGAGGGTTAAGATAGGAGATTCGAGGCCCGGAATGGGCGACAGAAGTAGAGAGGGGCCAATCAGAACGAGGATCCTGAGGGTTCCGTTGCCAGGCAACCGTCGTGCACAGCCAACACCCAAGGGGAGAAAAACCCCTACAGGCTTTCACCCTCGGATACAGTCTCGGCTAAAATTTATCGTACCTTTGAGCGACGAATTTATCATCACCTTTGGAAACTGGGGGAGAAGATATGCATTATTCGGGGACGATAATATCGCGTTTCGTATACACTGACGATATACGATATTATACGCCGAACATTTTCTCCAGGGCCTCGATCTTTTGGAAAATAAAACAAAAATAAAAAATTTGTTATTGCAGATTTGTTCGGATCATCGATAACGATTCTGCCCGAAGACATGGAAAAATCGTTTCATACTCGAAGGTTCTTTTATAGGGTTTCGATTTTTCTTGATTTTCAGGTTCAATTGATTCCATAATTCTTGTTCTCCGAAAATTTCATACCCCGAAAGGTCAGGATCGTATTTTTTCATCAAACTCATGAATTTTCGAATTTCTAAAATTAGTCAGGAATTGGCAGAATGACGAAAGTCTCTTTTGCCCTTAGGATAAAAATCCCTGTTCTCTAGAATTTATACAATCGCGTCGATTTTCGCGTAACTGTGCACTTTTCATTTGCCAATTCCAATACGATACGTAGAAATATCTGTGCACGTATATCCGTATCTGCAGTTTACGACTATAATATAACAAGTTCGACGGTCACTGCTGCTTTTTGTACCGATTTTATCACAAATAGAGTTTAATCGTTGTGTATTTATACTGCGATAAAGTAATTTCGTTATATTCGATGAATTTTAACAGTCCATATGGTATGCGTTCGGAAAGCGTATATCTGCAGTCGATGAATGGAATCAGTTGACTCGAAACGCGCATACATCCAATTCGTGAATCGATGAATTCTACATCCGACTGTGATACATAGATGTGACAAAGGGAATGAACACAGCAACACGCCATTTTGTATTTGCTATCATTTCCTCCTTTTTTTTTTTTTTAGACAAGTGTTGCAAAATTTTTTCATAAATTCGGTTGAACATTTCCGATCGTCAAAAAGGGATAATCCGAATTGAAGTTAATCGTTCTCGATTCATTAATAAGCTAGCCTCATGTGGTCACATGGGATGTTACACACCCCAAGCACTTTGAAGCTCTGTAGAATTTCGTCGAATTATTCCGGGGGCCCAAAAAAAAAATGAAAATATATTTCAAACGTTTCTCTATTAACCTATCCAAGATTGTAACGAAAATTTCAGTTTTGAGTATGTTTAAAAAATTCGTGAAAAAAAAAAATTCCCAAAAATGTCCTTTTTTTTTTACATAAAATGCTGTATTTTTTTTGTTTTTTGACATATCGACGAAATTCAAGCAGGGTCTGATTCCTGAAAGGATTCTCTTTCTGGTGACTATATTAGCTTTTGTGAGTTTCCCGAATAGTATATTTATTTTGCACTATGAACATGCAGGTTTCAGTGGCAAAATAATGTACAAGATGTCGATGATTTCTGATGTAAAATGATGATTTCTTTATTGAAACCTCTGCAAAAAGTAGCTCGAAAATGGTGATCGTCTTGGGTTGAACGACTGACTTAAATTCATGCATGTGATTATATTTCTTTACTATAAACTTGCTGCTGGCAGCTGCATCTGCAACTTGAATGATTTCTCGTTATATAGTAGAGTATGAAAAAAGTAAGTTCTATCAGGTATTGTCAACGTGGACGATGTGTACAGAGAATTGAATCGAAAGAGATAGCTCGAATGCAAAACTAAGAGGTTCAACTTTCTCCTTCTTTTTTTTTTATTCAAAATTTGGCCTTCTCTGAGAATATTACACATATACAATAACGAACCCTGCATGTGTGTGGATAACTATATTCACTCGTGTATAAGCACGTGTGTGTTTACTGCACGAAGTCCGGAACCCAATACTTTGAATTTGGTTGGTGAGCGAAGCCCTTTCAATTTGAGGGTTTGATTTCCCGGTATGATTTGTCAAGAGGTTGACGGAGATGATGGAGGTCGCCGCGCCAGTCCGGTTCAGGGGGTTGGTGCAAAAAATCAAGTACCAATTAATTCGCGTCCGGGTTTTGGCGCAGGAAATTGTCGCTAATTGGTTTTAAACCGCAAGCAAAACTTCTATACGCAGCTCTTTCTCTTTCTCTCTCTCTCGAGGCGCAGGCGAGGCCCCTTTTGCACAGAACTGAAAGTTTTTTTTTTGTTTTTGTTTTGGTTTTTGTTTTTGTCTTTGTTTTTGGTTTTCGAATATCCAACAATCATAAGCGCAATAAACCCTTCCTAATTAACAAAACCAATTTCAATATTATCTGACCACAATTATACCTCCCTGTAACTGTTACAACTTTCTCAATCCCCAATTATATTGGTCGCTGAGGTAAAAACAAAGCTTTTTTCTATACAATTTCTCCGGGTAATAAACTACCTTGCTTATAAGATGGTTGATACAATTTAGTGCGATTAATTTCATGCTTGTATCATTTATAAAAAAAAAAAAAACCATGAATATTGGAAAGAAATTTTCTGAACACCATTTTGCACTGTGAACTGTCAAATATAATTCGGTATGTCCAATTAAATTCCTCATCGGCGAATTGTGATTTGAGATTGTCAAAATTTCATCGAAAAGTTTGAGTGTCACGTGACTCTTTCTTATTCACTGGAGGAAAAAAATCAAAAACTAACAAATCGACCTCATCCAAAGAATTTCTATATCGAGTTCTTTCATCTCCTTTTTCTACTTTTTACGGAGGACAGAATTTGCAGGGATCAGAAATGACCCAGAACCGTCGAAAACCCGAGACCAAAGATCAGTATCAGGATTTTTATCGACAGGGTAATTGGAGTGGGAAAAAAGAAAAATCGGTCAGATATACCCGGCGGCTTTCTAAATTTTGTGGAATAAAAATTCAAAGTTGAAGTGCAATTCTTGTTGGTTTTTTTTTTCTTTTTGGATTGGAACTAAAGATACTGGCACGATTTTGATTAAAAATTAGAATTTCGAGATCGATGTAAACATGTAAATACGACTCTTAGCAAAGTTCTAAAATGAACGTCGCTCAGATATTCCAAAATTCGATTTTTTGTCCAATTCAACGACTGGAGGTTGAAAAATCAAACGTAACTTTCACACTGTGGCGCGCATGCCTTAGTCCTGTAAATCCAACTTTTCCCGGATCCCACGTTTTATTATATTTTCCCAAAAATCGTGGTTTTATGACACCTGAGGCTAGAACTTTGATAAGACTCACCCTGTACATTTTCACGAATAATAATATCACACTACATCGGTCGGCTCAGACATATAGGATAACGATCTTTCATATTATACATCGCAGTTGGATAGTTATAATGTTCCATTAAAAAAAAATAAAAAAATCCTCCATACTAGATTTTCAATCATTCTTTTTCATCTTCCGAATATATTTTTGATATTTATTGGCTCATTGGTATAAGTATGTTATAAACCTTATTCAGATATCGGTATATTATAGACGTGCTGTAGATATAAGATATCTATTTTGAAAAAAAAAAAAAAAAATCAGGAAACCGGTTGACCTGTGGGCCAACCCCAAAACTTCCCGCTATGTGTCAAATACGTTACAATAAATTGATACTATTGTGTTTATAATAGATTAAAGAAGGTTATAAGTATAAATAGTTTTCCGTATACAAATTTTCTTCCGTTTGATTTTCAAAAATCGAGTTTTTTGTCAAATGTCAACGTTTCTAGGTTTTATAGGGAGTTATATTTAATGTCAGAAGATATCGTTCGGTCTGTATGTTTATGTGCGAAATTTTTAATAGTTTTTAAACAATTTGACAGATTAGAGATTGAGTGATGCGAAACCAACTCACGTCTATCAAAAAAAAGAAATTTTTCTCCTGCAATATCTTTTAAACTAATCGGTCGATTTTGATGAATCTTGCAGCAACCGGAAAGGATATCCAAGACTTAAATCTGATTAAGTTTTGAGACTAATCGCACGAATAGTTTAGGAGTTATGAGCTGAAAACATGAATTTTTTTTTTTTTCTTCAATTTTTATTCTTCGAATAACTTTGAAACTACTCAACCGATCGACTCCAAAATCTAATCAGATCTAAGTCTTGATAAACCCTTTCGATCGCCGCAAGAACCATTCCAATCGGTCGATTCGTTTTGAAGATATCGTACGAAAAAAAATTGTTTAAACACACACACATACGAACGTCCATCCAAAAATAGTCAAAATAGCTTCCTAGGACCCCAGAACTTCGAGATCTGATGAAAACTCGATTTTCGAAAATCGGGTCGAAACCAATAACTTCCCTTTTTTTTTGAAAATTTCCAATTTTCAAAGCGGGAAATTAAAAATGGGGACAGAAAAGTCAGAGGTTTTCTATTTATTTTCTCAAATTTTTGACCGCAGGAGGTTTCCCACAGGTAAATCAAAATTCCAATTAAAAATAACGATAGAAAAGAAAAACTTTTAATCATGGTCCATAGTTTGTAGTGAAATTGGCGTGGATCATATCCCACGTATATCCTAACAACTGCAGATACCACCACCCCAAATTCGTTATCTCAAGTACAAATAATACGCTCTCATGTATAATGTACACTACGAAGGGATCTTCGTGTACACGTGTGTGAAATTCTACGTATTAATTATAGGGTATAGTAAATATATATATAGAAGCGTGGCAGATGCATTAGACACGAAGAAGATGGTCCTACGGGGGATATATGTTTCTGAAAATAGGGTTGGGAAGGATCGGGTGGTTAAAGGGGGGTAGAAAGAGGATGAGGATGATGAGGAGGATGGGGAGGAGGAGGAGGGGGGTTTACCGAACGCGGTGCGAATCGAAACTGCCGTACGCAGGGGGGTTCACAGAGTGTTATTGACATGGTGGTGTCGCGGCTTGGGATGGCGGCCATCTTGGCCCGGTATCACCCCTCGCCGTGTGACAGTCAGCCACCCTTTCAACCCTCCGACGACCCTCCCAACCAGGACAAGCTCGGAGTAGGGTCCCGGGGCTGCTGTCGCTATGGCGACCATCGCGCACACCCCCGAATCCCGAATCCTGAATCCTGAATCCTGAATTTCAAGTTCTCGATTCGAATGGGGAGATGGTTTTTTCTTTTTTTCAATTTTTTTTAGTTTATTTTTCTTCATTTTCGATGTATGAATAAACGACAGGATTATCTCCCCTTTCGAAAGGCACATGCAAGTTCAAGTTCAAGAGTTGACAAAAGACGGACAAGAATAAGGGATCCGGGTTGATGTTCCAAATTTTAATATTAACGATCATTGACGCACAGCTTTTGGAAATAGTATTTCCTCTGAAGTCCGCACAGTCCATCAAAAAAAAAAAAACGAACTTCACATCGAAAAACACCGAGGGTTCAAAATTCCTAAGGCTAAAGGATCCGAAAGGGCGGATCGCCGGAACTTGAAATTCGCGAAATTTTCATGTGAAAAAGAAAAGGAGTTTTTGTTCCCCTTTTTTTGTTTTTTTTTACACGAAATCAACTCACTCCTTTTGCAATTTCTTGAAGATGTATCTTTTATTCTAAAACAATATCGGATTTTGTCGCACAAAGAACAACCTTCGGTCGTTATAAATTTGTAATGCAAAAAGTAGGTGTACCTCGGAGATAAAAATTGGACTGTATGAGGTAATACTCAAAATCTGTTGAAAAAAAAAAATACAAGAATACAAAAATAGTAAATAATTCATTGACAATTATTGTTCTTCGAAAACTGTAAACTGCCTATAGAGGACTGAGAATTGCAAGACTATCGGTTATCTCAATGCACGATAGATATAGAAATTGTGAAAATTACAGTGAAATCGAAATTTTGGCAGACTGCAGACTAAAAATCAAAGCAAAAAGGACAAACAAAAAAAAAAAAAAAAAAAAAATGGCAACTGATATTTATAATCAAATATCGAAATAGTTTCTGACTCTTCAAAGCGGATTTATATAGGAATTAATCCTAAAAACTGATCGTGAGAGGTACAGTCTTCAGTGAACGAGGTCGTATTTCTATAAAAGGAAGTAAACGTAGTGGGAGTTTTGATTGTATGCTGCCTTAGTGGGCTATGAGTCTATTGTGTCTTTGAGGCCGTGAATATTTCCGTTTTTTCATACATATGTATGTATATTAACTATCCCTCATTTCTCGTTTCTCATTTCCTTAGTTTCGTGTTCTGCAAAACAAAGACAAAACGGGACGAAAAGGTAAAAAAAAAAAAAAAAAAGAAAACTAGAGAGATATGTGTAAAAGCAATTTTTCAACGACGTCTATCTTCTTTCGGAGCAAGTATATATTTCTGTCACTGACGACATTGACCGATAGTTTCCTCGTCCTCAGTGCAGTGCAGCGCGCTGCGATTATACTTTATAAACTATATGTATACTTTGCAAGTGGGGTATAGGCTATAAGCTATACCACCACCGTCACCATCGCTATTTCCATTGCCTGGCCGTACCTGGCGCAAATCCTCCTTCTTTTGCCTCTTGAGCGATCGAAGACATGTACACGATGCGGAATGCAGAGAATATACGAGAGCTGTAGGTGAGACGATGGAGTTAAGGGAACCAGTACACAGCTTGGTTTTGGAAATTCGGAGTACTCCGAAATGCATTTATTTCTCAGCCAAAGTTTAGTTACATCAAAAAAAAAAATTTCTCTTGGAAAACCTTTGTCGTAAGGTTTTAGGCACATCGTTGTTCCGATTGAGGTCCTTGAGGGCTCATTTTGTTCAAAAAAGAAATCCTCATCGTGTGAACGAGGGAATTTTTTTACAATTACGTGTTGGCCAAGTTATTTGCAAATTAGTGGCCTAAATATTGGAAATTTTGGATAATTGACCGTAACTTTTCGCATGAATTTTTTTTTACCGATCCCTACGTTCGTAAGATGTAGAATTGCTGTCTGAAGAAAGCAAGACCTTCAGAGATTGAATTGGACCAACGATATGCCTGAAACCTTACGACAAAGTTTTTCGAAGAAAATTTTTTTTTGATGTGAAATAAACTTTGGTCGACAAATAAATTTTGGAGTACTCCAAATTTCTCAAACCAAGCTGTACTGGACCCTCAATCTATGCCACACGAAAGAAGATTCTTCAGTTTTCTAACTGACGTAATTGCGAATCGATTCCGCGAAAGTTTGAAGGATCAAGTTCAATTGTATATGAAAGACAGAAGAACGTGGATATTTCAGAAAAATTGATACTAACTTACAAAAAGAGACGAAGTTTCTGCAGACTTAAAAAAATCAGTTATTGGACAATTCCTATGAGATCCAAAAGTACTGAAAAATTTATTTTTCAAGACAATAATAATAATAATAATAATATTGGACATACCTTCCCCTCCGTATTCTATATCGTATCGTTCTCTCACTCTTCGGGCAGTCTCAGCATTCTGTTCTTTGTATTCATCTGAAAAAACAATGAGATCAACGTTTTAGAAATTTTTAGATTTATTCTTAATCCTGTTTTCCGAATTATCGATCTCATTGCCAATCGATTCATACGCGACAAAATTAAAGAAAAAAAACATGAAAACAGTACTTTTCATCGGCTTGGAAAGAAAATATGAGATTTTTTTGGTCAGGAATTGAAATTCCAATTTCATGGCAACTGGCAGACCTTAATTATCTTTTTGTTTCTCTCTACGAGTATTTTTTTGAAAACTCAGAATCCCGGGAATCGTGAAGATTCGTTGGATCGAAAACCTCAAAAGCTACACTTTCGTTTAGGAAAACCGAAAATTTTTTTATCTTCTATTTTTTATTGGAAAAATTATAGGCATGAAGATTGAATGAAACCGCACATACTCCATACATGCCAAAATTACCTGTATAATCCACTTAATGCACCTACGAAAAAGGGCGTAGCCCAAAGAATTTCTATATATAAAAAAAAAAAGAAGAAAAAAAAAGGATCATTGAGTTCCCAAAGCTTGAATAAGCTTTCGCTAATGGGCATTATATTTCGAATTTGTATTATATACAAGAGTTTGGGATTATGGGCCCGTCACGGTCCTAATAACTAGTCTAAGGCCGTCCCCGCCCATCTGATATACGAAAAGGGAGCTCCGATCGCGTATACCAGGTACTATATACAACGTGCGCAATAAATAATAATAATAATAATTTTAAACAGGATCTCGCAATGCATTGCTTATAATGGTAACCACGATAGGCCGTCGTACACGAGACATCAAACATACCGCCAAACCTCCCAGGCGATTCTCTTTGCCCCTTATAGGCACGGACCACGGCCCTTCCATCCCTATATACATCACATACCTAAATACATATGTGCATATATAAAAGGAAAAGAATTAGAAGAAATTTTCTCAAAATTAATGACAAAAAACAAAAATTATGATGAGTTTTGGGTGAAACAGTTCATCGGGGAAATTTTTTGGGGTCGTTTTTTCACCAGATTCGAATGTCGGAAATTATTTGGTACCGGTATGGGACGACGGATGATTAAATTAGACCGGAGTAAGGACGTTGGTGTGTATGGGTATCGTGTTTTACCTCAAAGTGTGCGAACGCGTATTCCGCACCTATAGAATCGCCCGGGGTTAGTATCGCGGGTTTAGAATTCTATGGAGAGGATCCTCTGTGATCCCATGCGATCTGGAGGAGACCGGGACGGAAACCACCCTTGGGAAGAGTGAGATAGGGTGAAAGTCGCCCATCCCTTGCCTGTTACGATATCCCTATCCCTATCCCTGTCCCTATCCCTATCCCTCATTCCTCGTAGCTCTAGCAAAGCCCCGTAATGAAACCGTTTTAGAGTTCCCCTAGCCCCAGCTACCGCCAGCTAGCTGCCCCCTGGCTTACACAGAATGCCTTGCTAGGCTTAGACATATTATTCTACCATATATCTATAGGTGCATCTATACATCCCGTTGTTCGAGCAAAATCTACCCGAAAAGTAACGTAGTTTTCGAGTAGTGGCTGTTATGCTTGTGATTACTCTTGTTACGACCCTGGGGAACGCTTCGGAGTACCCAAAACGGTCTTGGAATTACGAATTTAGTGTTTTAGTGCCCCCCTACGCGTTCAGAATTGTTCATTCGACGTACGTTTGAGAATAGTCAAATTTTGATGATGTACTAAAATTTTTTGATATGATGTTGGTGGTGTCTCGGAAAGGTGCTTTTGCAGGTTCGAATAGCTACTGAATTTCGATTTTTTATTCCAGATTTTCAATGATTTATTCGTGATTTCGAACACACCGAAGCTACACTGGAGATCTTTTTACTTTTTATCGTCTCTGGTGATGTGAGAAGAGTTTTGGGTCCGGGCGAAGATGACTTTTGCTCAATTTATTGAAAATTCACGTTTTTGAACCTTCAGTATCCGCGATACAGATTTTCAGACGCATTTCAGACCCCATTTTCCGCCTTTTTTCAACTCAAAAATGGTTTGGCTATATGTTCACAGTTTTTGGTTAAAATCCTGGTTCCATGAGTAAACTGGGTTGCAAAATATCCGCATCTGCATCCATAGCGGAAAAGATGAAGAGTATTTCGTGTATTGAATGCCTGATGAACTGTTCTTCGCCCAATCAACATAACCGACTAAATATCGTCTCCGCAGTTTACAGCAGAGAATTCGAAAGAACTGCGACCGGTGTTGGTTCGTAATATGTTTGAGGTACAACCTTATGGTGGCACGTGTACCGTATAACGCGGGCAAAAGGTTCCGCCGAGAGAAATATATTTTTTGACGGTACGAAAGTTGAAAGGCGGTATAAGGTATAAACCCAGCGCGCGGTTGTCGAGATACGGATCTGACCAATCATATAATACCGCATAATGGCCACTCGTACGTCCGTCCATCCATCCATCATCAACGACAACAAAAGCATAAATTAGTCGGCTCTGTTATGATTCTTTATTAATTGACTGACATTTCCGTCATATTATTGTAGGTACAGCTACCTACCTACCTACCTACCCGCACCGTACCTATACCCCAGGTACCCTCAGCCCTCACCACTCCTTAAAAAACCGTGCTGCATGCCGTAGACTCAAGAGATTCTTATTAACGTGGAAGTTAAAAGCGGAACTAGGACTTGAGGGAACTTCGTTCTCGGTGATGATCGGAGCCGACAGAGGTATAAAAAAAATTCCACATATTTTTAAGGATTGTGGCGACTGAGGTATACGCGATAAACAGATATCCTGTTTCAGGACGTTATTCTATGTGATATCACCTACAAATCTCGATCTTGAAAAGCCTCGAATCTTGCATCACGTGGTTCTGTGAGCTCTGTAAGAATTACACAGGTTGACTGTGGACTCGACAACTAATCGACCATTAGTCCGATCGATCTATAAATTTTTTTGCGTATAGTTCTTACACATAGTTCTAGCGTGAACTAAAAGTTTTGAAAAATGTTTGTTCGTTTGGCTGTGAAAAAACTTCGGGAAAATTCAATTTTTTCAAGTTGAAAGAGACACGGACTTTAATTATCTAAAAATGTATAAAAAAACTGAATATTTTTCGATAATCCTAGTCTGCGCCAGAGTCACATGGGTATTCGGTCAGCTCACGAAACGGGAGTCAGTTTGGACTAAAATCGACCTTGAAATTGAGGCAACAGTTAACCTATGTCATTTTTATAGACCTCATGTCGATCTATTCTAGTGGCTACGTGATGTAAGATGCGAGGGTCTTTAATATCGAGATTTGTAGACCACATTGGGTGAAATAAAGTCCTGAAACAGAATATCTATAGGATATATAGGATATATATAGGAAACCGACTGTCGCATCTTTCATATCGAATTTTTTTCTTCTTTAAACTCTTGTCTTCTATCGTTTGGAGCACGTAAAATCATTTTTTTTTTTACAAGGTTTGATAGAAGAAAATGGTTCATGAGAACGTAAAAATCTTGTTCTGTCAAAATATCGTATGGATCGTAGATTTTCGTTCGGCAAAAAATTTTAATTTGAAAAAAAACAAAAACGAATTAAGAAAAAAGGAAACGCGTGATTGGAGTGAAACGAATTAAATGGTCGGTTGCAGTTGGAAAAAAAATGCGAAAAAAAAAACAAAAAAATTGCAGTAGGTAGTATGTCTCAAGGGTTCTCTTTTACCACCCCCGTATACGCCATCCGGATGGTGGTAGGTATTATACACCGGCGTCCACAGCCATTCGGAGGATTTTTTCGTAATAATTACTCGGGACCACTAATTACTGCCAGTACTTCCATATCCCGCGTATTCATGCCGTCATTCGGGGTGCGGAAGAATGTGAAAAGAGAGGTATAATATAAATGGAAAGGCGAAAAGGGAAAGGAAAGGGAATAAGAGGGAAGGGAAGGGGAGGAGAAGAGCGAAGGGAATGCGAAAAAAATAAAAAATGTATCCGAAATGAAAACGTGCACGGATGTATGAGAGAGAGAAAAAAAAAAAAAAAATCATGAGAATTTTCTCGAGAGTTATATCTGCAAGGGAGTAATTTTCTTTCTGTCGAGAGAATCGTACACGTATTTGTGGATATGTATGCGTGTAGTACACGAGAATCAGTATCTCGAAAGACTGACTGCAGCAGTCTTCGTTCGCGTAATTAAAAAGGTTCTTTTCATTGTACTCTATACAGAGAAAAGAGAAAATATGAATATCAAGAGATCTCAGCAATCGTCACTCACTCGAACTCGATCAACTTTCTCTCGAGATTTATGTAGCTGCCTATACAGAATCCATTGTTTCCCTGCAGTACTCGATAAGCCCTGTTAAAGATAAAAAATAAAAATCCCGCAACAAAGGACACCCTCTGCCCTTAAACGAAAATAATAATTACAGATCATTCGATCCGCGATGGTTATTAATTGGATCACTCCCGAAGTAAAGTTTCAATGTTTTTATTAGAATTGAGACCAAAATCACGAAATTTTTGTACTTTGAATCCAGAATTAATCAACCCGGTTTTCGAAAATTCGGTTTTTACAAAATCTCTACGTTTTTAACTCCAGAGAATCAATTTCGACTATTTTCAGATACGATCAATTTTTTGTTCGACGATATCTCGGGAACGAATCGCCGGATTTCATATTTTCTTACACGAATCGATGCGGTTTGTGATAACTTAGAACTGATCAAATTTTGGATTACATCGGTCGAGTAGTTTTCGAGTTATTCAAAAAACAAAATTTTGAAGAAAAAGAAAAAGAAGAAGAAAATTCCAATTGTTCATATTTCGAGAACCCGTCAACGGATTCTTTCGATTTTTGTCTCCGAACTTTCCTTGGTTAGAAAATTCCTTCAGTTTCTTGGTTTTTTTTTTTTTTTAATATTATTTGATATTAACGTTTATTCAAAAATTTATTTATTTATTTCCCTCAAAGTTAGGAGAGAGACGCTAGGACCTGGGCGCCGGAAACGATGGCGGCGACACTACAGGGTAGAACAGGGGTTGCCAGGAGATGTTTGTGATTGGTTGCCGGTTCACGTACGCATATTAACCCCCTCCCCGTCGTCCTCTAGTTCCTTGCTACCCTCATTGTCATTTTAACTTCAACCCTGAGGGCACGACGCGCACCAGGGTGCGGTAAACCCGGGGTCCCCTTCAACGAACAGGGTAGGTAGGTAGGTACGTTAGGTAGTTAGGTACCCACATGGCGGACCATGAAACTGGCTACGCCAATATGAGACGCCACGAAGCAATGAACGTGAATTAATCAACGAACTATTTCAATTCCCGGATCTCCGAATTCAGAAATTACATCAGCTGCCCTGGTACACAATCCACCTTTCGAAATAAGCAATAGGATCTAATCCAAAAACAAGAGAAGAATCATTGGTGCCATGCGATTCAGGTCCATGACACCAAAAGCTCACTGAGTCAATCCTCTCGACATTAGCCAAGTTTTGGCATAAATCCTGATTATTTTCAAAATATACAGTATTCAAATTTACCCCAAAAAATTAATTTTCTGGTGTGTTTCATGGCGGCAGAAAGAAAACGAAAGAAACAAAAACAAATGGTAAGATTAACGGGTTAAAAAATTTCCCATAAAATAACGTCAAAAGGCGAAAAGTACCTACAGGGTTATCTAACGGGTGTAAAATGTTCTCGTCTTGTTCGTCGATCGACCGAGATGTGGATGGCCAAAGAAAAATATAGAGAGTCAATTTGGAGATTAATTTCTGTCCATTATAGTCGATCGACGACGAGCTGCTGTATATTATAATATCGTACTTGGCGCGAGACTCTACCGAGTCTCTTGATCGGTGAAATTTTAGTTCGTTGTGCGCCTAGCCCGAAGCCCAATATCCTCGTGACAGCCATTTTAATTTTGACCCCCCTGAGGGTTCTTTGGATCTCGTTCATCCCTCGCGATGCGTAGCAGCGTCATGTCTGCCTTTTAACTACCCTAGCTATAGCTATTCTCTATTCTCTCTTCTCTCTGCGATTCTCAATTCTCAATTCTCAATTCTGAAAATTGGAATTCTCAATTCGACAGTTCTCAGCCCTTCGGATGTTCGCTCCCTTAACCTAGCCGTACCCATAGCCGAGGGTGAGTAGTCTTTGCACCCTCGCTGTAGTTTATCACGAAATCTCGAATCGAATGAAAGCCCTGGATAACCGCCTACGTTTAATTTCAGGATAAGCCATACGATAAGTTTAGGGCGCCCTCCGCCTCCCTTATCTTTTTTTTCTCTCTCGCAGTTCCCCCCCCCCCCCCCCCCCCGTTCGCACTCCACGTAGTTACTATACGTTACGACGATAGGGCGACTAATGTACAGCTACGATACGCACACGTGAACCCCCAAAAAGAAAAAGAAAAAAAAAAAAGGTACAAAAACAAAATGGAAATAAAAATCAAAGCAGAACGTTGGTTACCACCCACCGTACTACTTCTATGTGTTGGGTACAGAGTTCGTGGCTGTGAACACGTGACGTCAACAATCCCCATTGTTTACTAATATTGTTTGTTTCGCAGTTTCTATACACACTGTATAGATTTTTTTTTTTCCTCCTCTTCTTTTTTTTGTTTGTTTTTCATCTACAGGGTGTGTGTAGGTACCCCGTACGGTTCTGGAGATCGATCGTTATCGCTATTTCGAACAATAGATTCGTATTTATAGATATATATATATATATATAGGTACATAGTACTTTTGAGGATATGAATTTATATTTCTAGTGGTCCAATATTTGTTGCCATTTTTTTGTTTTTTTTTGTTTTTTTTTTTTATTATTATTCAATTGCTATACCGTGTGTATATATATATAGGGGTCAATTGACTAAAACGATGATCGTCGATAACACACACTGTAGCACGATATATGTACAATGCTTTCAAAGAATTTTTCATCCCCGAATTAGAATTAGAACGATTTTTATCCGATTATTTTCAAAAATATTTTTTTTTTTTTTTTTGTTTCTTCTCAGAGTGAATTTTACAGTTTCAAGTTTTATACCTATATACAATATGCAATGAATTAATATATATATATACGGGCGTGAGTGAAACAGTCGAGGGAAGGAAACCTTCTGAAAAAAAAAAAAATACAAAAAAAGATGTGGAAAGAAAAAAAATTGCTCATTTTTCAACGATACTACTCGTCCCCCCCCCCCAGCCCGCCCCCGCCCCGTCACATCTTTTCTTCTCATTACTGCGAAACTAACCCCCCCCCCCCCCCCCCCGCCCTTGAGGATCGTGCCAGCCGCCCCCTCCCCAGTCGCCTGTCGCGAACCCACGACTCCTGTAGGGTAGGTATAGGTAGATATGTACTACATATACGTATGTAGGTATATATACGTCCATGACACCCACTCACCGGGGGCGTCTAATAATGTCGCCAGCCAGGCGTTTCGCGTTCTACGCTCTACGTTCTCCCGTTTCTCCCATTTCTCCGTTTCTCTGTACAGCTTTTTCCACAGTGGCGCGGTATATACATATATAGATATATATATATATTATATATACTAGGTATATATCTTTCTCACTTGCTACACGTAATTTTCCATTTCTCTCTCTCTCTCTCTCTCTCTCTCTCTCTCTCTCTCTCTCTCTCTTTCGCTCGCTGTCGTTCTCGTTCTCGCTCTTTCACCCCCGAGCCATGAGCCACGACGACGCCGCCACCCCCCAGGACGCTCTTCTTCTCCATCCGTTGCCGACAAAATGAGCTTCGCTTCGCCAGCTACCCCGCCGCCACCGCCTCCCTCGCCCCTGACTCAACCTCGTTTTCCCGCCCCCAACCTCCAACCTCCATCCTACAGCCTACAGCCTCCAGCCTTCAGCCACCCAGCTCGCGTTCAGTCGGAGATTAGTGTTAGGGGAGGAAAAAGACGAAAAAAAAGAAACGTGAAAAAAGAAGGGAAGAAACGAAAAAAATTAAAAAATAAATAAAAAATAAAAAAGAACGCTGAAAATAAGAAGAAAAAGTAAAATGACGGAGAAAATCTGATGCAGCTGGTTTTCGTTTTAGTATAGGTACATCTGTACAGGTATATATGTATACATAAATATATACAGTATATAATTTATAAAATATATATAAGGTATGTTACGTCAGGGTGGTCCTTAAATTTCGATCATAATATAGTATATTCGCAGAATTTTCAATCATCCCTTGGACAAAAATTTCTTCGCAATATTATATACATAATATATAGATACAATAAAATTGAGCCAAATTAAGCTCACGGATTCGTAGAGAAATTCTAAGTACGTATACCGACCCGCAAAATTAGCCAGAAAAATTTTTGGTTCTTAGTAACACGAGATTTTTTACAATTCACGATTAATTTATTTTTATTTTTATTAGACAAAGAGAAATAGAGAGAGAGAGAGAGAGAGAGAGAGAGAGAAAGTGATAACGATTCACAAGATATTGATGATATATATTTTATCTGATAGGTATATACGTATATATGAATATATAGCAGATTTTGGAATTAATAAACTGGAGTCTTGAAAAAGTGTCGCAGAAGCGATAATAAAGAAAAGTATATCGAAATTGAGAAAGGAAGAAAAAAGAAAAAAGGCAAACTGTGTACTATACATTCGATAAATTTTTTGACATACCTGAATGACGAAAACAAATCCAAAAAAAAAAAAAAACGAAACAAAAAAATTGGTAAGAAAAGACCAATTTTTAATAAAAGAAAATTCAAGATTTTTCAAACAATTCTACGGTAAAAAAAAAAAGTTTCTTTTCTACGATCTTTATGTTTTTTTCTCGTTTCTTCTCACGTTGGGGAGATTGGGGACTGCGGTCTTTTTTTTTTTTTACAATCAGTCGATATATATCGAAAAATTTGAAATTTGATCGTTTCAATAATTCTTAGGTATTATACCTATACGATTAGCTTCACGAACGTGTACATACATATGTATACATATAATCATTCAAAAGAATGAAAAAGAATATATTTCATTCTGAGAAAATCTGAGAAGCAAAAAAAAAAAAAAAAAAAAATGTCTCTGAATATGTTTGCGAATTTTTGATTATGTCTCATCAAAAATCATAGAAAGAAATAAAGAATCTATACCTGTACGCTGCCTATAGTGATAATTTTTATCATAGTTTTTCGTTGTTCTTTTGTGTTTTTTTTTTTTTTTTGTTTTTTGTTCCTTTGATTATATAGAAACAAAACCAAAAAAAAAAAAATAGCAAAAAACAGAAAAATAAAAGCTGTTCGACGAACTACATATAGCATAGCTTATATATACACGACTCTGTCGTTGTAATTTCTATCTCAATTATTCTTCATATCTCCGCGGGTGGTGCATAAGAAAAAAAAAAAAAAAAAAAAAAAAAAAAATACTGAAAATATAAACAAAAAATTGTGCAAAAACAAAAACAAAAAAAAAAGAAACGAGAGCAAAAAAAAAAAAAACAAAAAGGGAAAACCGTTGAATAGTTCCTCGTAACCCACCCAGTAGGTACGTTATTTGGTCTCTACGGTGTGGGGAATATACTATCCCAATATGACGTAGAGAGCTTGTTCACAGCGAGGGTGGTGGTGGCCATGGCAACGCCGGCACCCGCGAGTGTCGGCTCCAACGCCACCCGAATCCATCGTCTCCCGCCGCCGCGACCCTCCCCCCCAACCTTCTCCCCCCCCCCCCCCCCCCAACGCCCTTGTCCCTCAGCCCGACTCCTCGCGCCCCAAGGGGTGAAAACCACCCTCCCTCCCCCCCCCCCGCCCCGAACCCATCCCGTAATAGATATAGGTAGACCGCGCCTCTACGCCTCCGCGATCAATATGGTGGACAGACCCAACGACAACGACACGAAAACCATTTAATAAGTCACGTTTATTTTATACATGATCAATTTTATCATTATCATTCAAATATATATATATAGGCGTATAGGAAATGGTTTATTATATACACGGATATAGCTTTTTTTTTTTTTTAAGTATTATGGGAAGAAGATAAAAAGAATTAGAATTAGATTGAGCGAAAAATTTGGTTTTTTTTGGATACTTGTTGGACTGAATTTAAGTTGAGAGGAGGGGGGGGGGGGGGGGGGGGGGATTAATTTTGTTTCCTTCTTTTTTTCGAATCACCTGGCACTGATTATAATCGTACGATTTGAAGATTCCAGTTATTTTTTTGTTTACTTATTTATTTATTTTATCTTTCTTGCCGAAAAATTGTATACCGATCACCTGAATTTTTTGATATCATTTAATTAGAAGACACTGCTATAAGTCAATACTACATATACTATAACATATAAGTTTGGAATATTACCTCAAATTTCGAAAAAAAAATTAAAAAGAAAAAAATTAAAAAGTGGTAACGATATATTAATCAGCAATCTGTATTATAGGTATAACCATCATCAATATGGTGAGAACTACAATTTTTGCTTCATTTAAGCCTCGTAAAAGTCGGAACACCATAAAATTTGAATTAACTTGTGTCAGAGAAAAGCAAAAGAAAAACTGAGTAAACGTGAAAAGAAAATGCTTTCTTCGAAGCTTTATAATATACATATACGTATATACAGTAGGGTGGTCCTTATTTACGGTGTTTTTCAAATTTCCTGCGGACAAGGTGGAAAAAGTTTGCAAATAAATTCAAAAAAAAAAAAGTACGCGAAACTCGGAGTCTGTAGGTCAACTCAAAGTACTGCCTTACAAGGCAGTGAAATTTGGCATACGTCTTTCGTACAGGGATAAAGGTTTTTTTTTCCAAAAAATCGCCCAATTTTTCGTTGAATACCTATATGACTATAGGAAAGACGTACATACCAAATTTCAGATTTTTCGAAGCACTATTAAGGCAGGAAAAAAAAAATAATAATGCAGTGAGCCCGAATTTCCATGTACCTGAATCAAATGGGAAAATTCGTTGCCTTGTAGGGAGTACTTCGAGTTGACCTACAGACTCCAAGTTTAGGGTAATTTTTGGTTTTGAATTTATTTGCAAACTTCTTCCACCTTGTCAGGAGAAAATTTCAAAAACACCGTAAATAAAGACCATCATAGTATACATATCAGTGATTTCGCCAAAAACAAAATAAATAAATAAATTTGAAAAAATCAAAAACAAGAAAAGAAACAAAAATAATATTTTGGAGTCGTGGTAAATCGAATGAATCTCTTTACGTGATCTTCTCATTCTATAATCGTTGGTATGTATGTATACCTATATGCACAAATATTTAATATAATAAATAGATAGTTTTTCGTATGCGATGGTTACATGCATGATATAACTGTATATGTGTATAGTAAAGGTTTACACAGGTATGCAGGTAGGTATATAATATAGTATATATATATAGTATATAGTACAGGAGTGAATTGAATAGGGAAGGAAAACGATGGCGGGGATTTACCAGAGTGATATTAATCTATATAGACATACTTTTTTACACGTATACCTATACATATATATATATATATTATATATGTATAGTAAAAATATCCTATACCAATATATATATATATATCTCTCTACAGCAGTATATATGTATGTATAAAGTTGCGTTTTTCTCAGGTGTGCAAACATGCCGCGGGCGTTATTGCTAAAATCTCGTTTCCACTGCGGATAGATATAAGTTTAATCTTTATAGCTGCCGGCGACATAGTGTGTATATATATATATATATATATATATATATATATATATATATATATATATATATATATATATATATATATATATATATATATATTAAATATATCTATCTATACCCAAACTAGGATATACCTATATACATTTCAGGCTGCCCGGATAAGCCTTTCTAAAAGAAGAAAAAAAAAAATGAAAAAAAAAAAAAATAGATAATACAGAAAATTTATAAGATATACAAAAATAAAAAAGGAATGTGAATTTTGGGTTCAATTTCGATTCACTGCAGTATAGACAGAAGTATAATTAGTATCTTCAATTTTTAGAGTCGTCCTGATTCAGGGTGTCGACAATTTTCATAGCAACCGTCACTCAAATCGTCTTCAAACGAATTCGAAAGAAATCCCTCGGAAAATTTAAGCTTCAAAATCTGAACCCTATGTGTCTCCGGGAAAAAGGGTGGAATTTTTTCCATTTGCAATACTTTCGCTAAAATATCTCAGGATATTTATACATGCGAAACAAAAATAAAATCTGTAATTACGAAAAATTAGTTGGGATCGATGCTAACATTTTTGGGTATTTTAAATGGCGAAAATTCACCCGTTTTGCGAGATGGTTTAGGATTTAGGGTTTAGATAGAAAGCTAAGATTTTTAAAGGATTCTTGGATTTTTTTCTTTTTCGAATTATTTGGAAACGATTTGGGGGGCGGTCGCAAAAGACGAAAAGAAAAAAATTCTTCCACACCCTGATCTATATCACAATCTTGAAAAGATCTTAAAGATTTGTAAAACAAAACCTGCGAATCAGACTCTGCAGTCTTTTCGATGAACCGTTCAACCGCCAAAGCTGCCAAAAAAAGCAAAAAAAAATCAAAAAATAACGTCCAAGTTGCTAATTTATTCAGCAGAATGATTTCGCGTCTATTTCTCTGCAGGAAATATGTATATGTATATATGTATATAGGTAATATTCGTATATGTATATACAAAGGTATATAGGTATATATAGGTATATATATATTGTAGACAAAGTTCGGCAAAGTTTATAGCAGCTCGAAGAGCGCCGGGGTTTGCCTTTTGAAACACGAATTGTTCCTCAGCCACGAAAGGGCCAGCGTTAGAGGTACGTTTCGTGGCGCGGCGCGGCTATCGGGTTTCAACACTCTACATCGCCTTCAACTTTCAACACACTCCGGGGCCGGCCGCAGCCACGCGAAGGGACATACACGAAGAACTGTGTGCGGTGTGGCCTTTTCAAACTCTTATCCTTTAACGCAAAAGCCTTCTTCTTGTTTGCTCTTTTTTTTTTTTTTTTACTTCTTTCTTGTTTCTATTTAATTTTTCTTTCTTTTTTTCTATACTTTCTCGTTATTTTTCTAGCCCACTTCGTTCCGTCGCGAGATACTTTCGCACGCGGTTTCAAGGTCGTTCAACATACGCGTATATACGGATTTCAAAATTTTGGCTAATTTCAACCTGCATCCGAAAAAAATTTGTCGATTCAAATTTAAGGATTTTGGATCCTGCAGATGCAGTGTTTTCCCACAGTGAATCCTTCAAGAGATTTTCAAAGCTGCTTCGAACGCGGGGAAAGAGGAAAAAAAATTGTATCAATATTCCATTTCTCCGCTCTTCGGTGGTCGTCATAAGAATGGTCCATCCTGTCGGTTATTTAATGAGCCAGATGTGTCTGTACCCGAACGTTAATTTATTAACCGATCATTACTCATCGATGATAAACCAGACGCATGAACTTTGACAAAGACTTATGTCGAGAATATCATAAATATCAATCAATAATGACCATATAATATGCGACTGGTATGTATGTAGATAGGTACATGTATGTGACTGCAGAAGCCGCTTTCTGCCATCTTTCCCAAGTACGCGTACCGCGCATACTTGATATTTTTTATTTTCTATATATATTTTTTTTATCAAAATGCCTTCAGTCTTGTATCTTGACAGTCCGGCAGCAGGCTGCAGGACTGACACGTACAAAGGACTGTCTCTGCGGCCCAGGGCACACATTACCAATGCATGCCGGGATATATTGCATATTCCCATTGAGAATTGCGGCCCATATACATATACACGCACATACATTTCGTATACGTACATACGTACATAAATAAATACAGGCAGCAACAAAGCCAGCTGCGAATGCAAAAGCTTGCTTGGTCCGCGTACCTGTAACATGCGTATGTGTAAATGTAAATTTAACACGTGTACGGGTAGATCGACAGCGTATTATTAATACGCCATACACACAGGAGGAATTCCTATAACATTGGTCCGCTCCGGCGTTCGCATAATACCGTATACACCTATCGGGATAAGTATAAGGTAAATATCAGCCAAGGAGTTGATGGGCTTTGCGAAATACCGCTTCCCTCTCATTGGCTGTAGGACACAAAAACCGCGGTCGGTCGTTTTAGGTACTCCATGCTAATTTATACTCAAGAGTTTTTCGGACCATGGACATTTGAGATTCGGGTCTCCAGCGTTGGAGGTAAGCCGACGTTCAACTCTTCCTCGTCGTCGAAGGGGAACCGAGCCACATGTCCTTGCAGTATAACCACCATTTCAATGCCACTGGTTCAGGATTCGAGAATCTCGGTTACAATGAGACGCTTGAACGACGTATGTGATCGTGGACTTCACTTAGCAAAATTTGCGTGTGCATCTTGACCGGCGATGAGCGTCACGAGGGAACGTTCAGCTGAGGGAGAATCCGAGGCTTGGATGTGAAGTTTCCGGGGAAGTGCAGGTTCACGAGAGAATCGGAAGGAGAAAACTTCTTCCCGAGTACTACAATTCTGTTAATTATTTGTTGGGCTAGGTGTACAAGTTCTTGTGCCTGTATCCATGCCCTCGTCCCATTGTCCAGAAAGTCGTTTGGGAACAAAGCAGTACGCCTAGCCCCTACAACGCGAACGCCCAGGCGCGGGAGCCGGGCGTTCTCCTTGCCCTGGAAGCATCAGGCACACACGCGAATAGCGCCAACCCACTCGACTTTTATCTTAAAAAGCTTTTACTTCCTTTGAGAATTTCAGATTTCCTCAAGCTCCGAGGCGAGGCACTTGCTACTCAAACTTCTCGCTTATACTTTCAACCCCTAGATCCGCACGGGGTACGAGTCGGGGTCGGGGCTTCAGGGGCTACTACCTTGTCGAGTGTCCTGCAGCTCTCACTGAACTGCCCTAACGAGTTGCTGCTGCTACTGCTTTTGCTGTTGCTACAGCAATTCACGTACAGGTTACGATACTAAAGAATTTTATAGCAGGATTTATCATGCAGATTTTTACCTGTATACTAGAACAACGGACTCTGTTCTCGTGTACAAAATGGCTCCAACTGCTAAGCCATTTTGGGATCATCGAATTCTATACGAAGACATTCGAGAGATCCATCCATAGATATTCTTTTTTTGCTTCTTTTCGCACAGTGGTACAATTTGTTGACTTAAAACGGAATAACAGACATGTGAAAGAACACACCTTTTCAATGATTCAGACTCGCGGATATAGCCCTGTATCCTGAATGGAAACTATAGGGTTGTTTTGTGCCAATCCAGAGCCTGCGGGCATCGGTCGTTGGAATAATAGAACCGTTTACCGATACATATCTGTGTGCACAGGCGGTGACCGAAAAATTATCGCGGGACTTGAAAGAAGCTGAGTGAAAAATCTTGAAAAATCTGAGTGAAAAATGGATCTGTTATGTCTGATTCTTCTGCAGAGCGAAATTTTGGGAATTCCCTTCGCCACGAATTAGCCACGAATAGGCGTCCTCTCTCGCCGCCTCGTATAACCATAGACGAAGCAAAAGTAAAAAGCACGAGCAAAAAAGGAAAAAGAAAAAGAAAAAAAAATGTAAAAGCAACGCGTGTTGAGACTCGGTCAAATGAACAAGAAAAATGGTTAAACGGAATCCGGAGCCTAATTCGAAGTAACAACTCATTGGGCCGCGAGATCATAGCGGCCGCCACCCACTCCATGTGTATATAGGGGGATGCTGGGTCGCAGTGTATACCCGTATTACCATCACATACACAGAAAGTTATAAAACATATTTATGCTCATATATATCCGTACAACTTATACCGTCATTCATATTTATCGACGGTGCAGGAGTATTTTTCTTTTTTTTTTCGGGGCTCTACCGAGTCTCTCGATAAGATACATTATTATATCCATCGCAGAAAAGAATGGCGTTTGACGATTAGCTGCATAAAAATCAGTTCAAGCCGGTTTCATCCTCGATACTGAATGCAGTGATCTTTGAAATGGCGCTGAAGGTGATTTTCGCGGATTGATAAAACTGAAGAAGGAATACCTTCGACCCTGTACAAAACAAAAAATGATTTTATTCAACAACTGCAGCACTGCAGGGTGAGTAATGACGATACCAACTAAGAACCCCCAAGGGTTGAGTACAAATGGGCGTTTTCGATTAAAAAAAATTTTTCTTTTTTTTTGTTTTCTTCTTTCTACTGACTGTATTCGATAGGCCACTTGCGCGAGTCTGGCACCACGGAGGGTCTCCGTCCCTTACGATCCTTCAAGTTCCCCTGCAATTCACGACCGACGTACGCCCCATAGGGGGGACTGGCTATATGCACCGCACGATATATAAGGGTGGCAAACATGGCCACCAATAATCGCGGGGCATGATGGCGTCGAGGATCATGATTTTTGACGACAATTTACCGAGCCAGTGGTATAAAGAGGATGAGGGGGTCGATGAAAATAATCCGAAATTTAAATAACGGTATTGGAAAATGGCGGACAGTCTAAAATTCTTCAATATCAACGATTCGGAGACTTTATAAATATCCTCCGGTGAAAAATTGATTTGGAAAAGTATATGCCTACCCATAATAGGCACAGGCATACCTCGGCGTATACCCATCAGCTCTGACACAGAAAACTTGAAATACTTATGGGCCTGCAGCTTTAGGCTTTTGACAAAGCGTCGAGATAGAAGAGGGCGAGAGCTCATAATAGTACAAAAGTTTAACTCGGAACGAGTATTCGTAATTCTTTGCCATCTTCTTCTACTTTTTACCACTCTTCTTCTTCATCTTCTTCTTCTTCATCCACTCAGCGAGTGGAAGCAAGGCCCTTCGTTGAGCGATCTATTCGGTAAACAGACATACGGACAGACAGACGGGATGCTCTCGGTCCCGACAGACAATGCTGCTCATCGGTAAGGGACAAAGAGTCTATTGCGTAAACACTCGAACGGTTTTAACAATGGGAGAAAATAAAGAAAGAAAAACGTGTATATATGTATAGTGCAACCATATTCGTATAGATTACCCAGCAGATATCCGCGGGGCGTCTTTATTTCCGTTACGATATATTTTCTCTTTCTCTTTTTTTCTTTCATTTTTCATTTTTATTCTCTTCTCTTCTCATTGTTGTAACTCCATTTTTTATATACAAGTGAACGGAAAAACTAGAATCTCTCTCTTACGAGGTATTCGATTGATAGAAATCGACCACGTTTTTGTTGCCGCAAAAGTTTCCATTCCTTTGCCTTTATGCATTTCGTTTCTGTTCCTGTTTCTTTTCATCCTTCTCGCTTTTAACACATCGCATCTCTTTCGCCCGTTATAATGTTGTTCTTTCATTTTCGCGCGGCTATAACGTATACTCCGGAGGGTACACCCGGTTTCGATTCTCCATTCGAAACGGGGCGCCGATGATCGGTATTGAATTATCTGCCAAATGCCAAAAAAAAAAATAAAAATAATAAAAAAAAATTGCGAATAACTCGATGACACTCGATATCGTTCGTATACACATAAATGTAGGTATAACGCATATAGTTGGGTTGGTATATAACACACATTTCGGTATATATGGTATATACCGTACGGAATATATCTCCTCTGCGGCTTGCGAAGATCTCAAGCACCATGAAGCCCAGGATACGATGCAGAGGTACGCGGCGGTACCTCTTTTGAAATCTAGCCGGGCACACGCGGTGTCGAGTTTCATTCAACTCTCCTCTCGTTTTTAAACAATACTTCTTCTTCTTCTTTTTTATTTTTTTTGTTTCATTTTTTCCTTTTGCTATTAAAATTTTGCATTGCCTTATAGTTTTACAAATGTCAAAGGATACAGCTATACTCTGACTCGCGGACTTTGTATAGTCATCTACCGATCCTCAATGCAGAAAAACAAAGAAAAAATCGATTTAAATGAACCCATACGCCATTATCATCAATTTTTTTGATTTTTCTCTATATTAACACAGACAAAACCACCCTGACCTTATATATTGCAACCCACATCGTTGATGTTACCCCATATAATTAAATGGCAAGGATCTGTCGAAAAGCCATGGGAATAAAGCTCAGTCTAGATTCCCGACAGCCGTATACATATACGCACACGGGAATTAGCCGCGATGGATCTATGGATACATAATCCCTACGGGGAGGGTGAAGATTTGATTAAGTGAATTTTCGGGGGAGAGGTATACGATTATGTCTCGTGGGGGAATAGATTAAAAGGCTTGTTAAGTGGCAGGGGATTGTTTAAAGCACTCCATCATCATTATTCTTATTCTTCTTCTTACTCTTATTCTTTGGATATATTTTGCAGCTATTCCTCTTACAGCGAATTCCCTCGATAGAGAATTACGGGCAAGTAGCTGTATACCCGTGGGTTAGCAAGTGTAATTAACCCTCGAAGTTCATGATTGTGTCTAATATCTTGGCGAACTATTTCAACGGAAGCCAATAGACATAATAAAATCATTTCGAAAATCATAGAACAATCGCAAAATCAGAAAATATTAATCAAGACTTCGCGTTGCTGTTTTCCCTCCCAGAAGAATAGAAATTGAATCTTTCCAAAACCGGAGATCAGTGAGAAAAGATTTAGTACTGCCTCTTCAATGTTGAGATTTTTTTTTTTTAACTCCTTGCTCATCCTTTTTTTACGTATAGAAGTATACCTAATTCCTGGAAAATCTGTACTCTGTGATAAAAATTTTGATACAGTACCTCGTCATAAATTTCGACTCTAAAATTTTCTACTGGATTTCGAAGTTTGTACTAATATTTTTTTATTTTTGTTTTCTAGTTTTCCAGCCAGTAGTTAGTCTATTTATCTTATTGTAAGATAGAGGGTAACGAGTTGGCTACGAGCTGTGTACCCGATATAAAGTATAACTCGGTATAAACTGTTATAGAGGCGGAAAACTGCGTATAGGAATAAGAACGTCACTTGAAGGTGGAAGTTGCGGTAATGAGAGGAAGGAAGGTAGGTAGGTTGGTTGGTTGGTAGGCGGGTGGGTGGGTGGGTAGATATTTCACGACGTAAGTATAAAAAGCGAAGCACCCTCTCCAAGCCCTCCCTACATCTCTCTCTCGGAAACTCCTCACATCCAGCACTCCTCAACAACAAACAGCTTGGCTTGGTCGAGTCTGGCACTCGAAAAACTCATCAGTGTGCCTAGATTTCGCCCGTGTCCTTTCTACACTCTGGTACAAAGTAGCGGTGAATAGAAACTCACTCTGAGCACGATCAACGGGTAAACGAAAAAAAAAAAAAATAAACAAATTCACATCAAGACAAGTAACAGAAATCGTTATATCCTTGTCAACTTGCTAAATAAAACCAAAATATCAAAATAAAAAAATGTCGCTTCATTCCTCAACGTTCATATGTTTCGGCAAAAAGTTCGACGCCCTGAGATGTTCGAGTTTACAAAATTTGATGCAAATTAGTTGAAGTCTAATTCGATCAGGAGGGTATTAAATTTTTTGGGAAGCTCGTTCACTCTTTCGAGAGCCATTCGACTTTTGTCAAAAGGCTGCGAGTTGGAAGAACGAAGTTCATCAATTTTCCAACTTTTCCAGAACCAAAAAAACAGCTTAATTTCTCTCTCTCTGTCTCTCTTACGATTCAATGCCGGGAATTCATTGCGATTAGAAATCCGAGAGAGAAAAATGTTCATTTTCCCTAAAATCTCATGGATTCAAAAAGCAAAGAAACTACTGTCGCACACTTATGCTCCAAAGTTCATCCACTTCGTGACATTCGAAATGCTCAAGGGAACTCCTCAAAAGCTGACATGTCGGTCATTTTGGAACCGGAAATGCCAGAGTCTTGAAAGTCCTGTAGCGAACGATTTCCCGTGAAAACTGACTCGCAATAAATTACACTTTCATATATTTGTGGAAGTGTAAGAAAAAATTGGCCGTCCACTTTTTAATGGCATGATCCCCGCACGTGGATCAGGATAAAACGAAAGAAATAGTCCACATTGCCTGCAGCCTTAAAGTTAATTGAAAATTGTTCATTCGTTTGATGATTCGAGTCCTTCGCTACCCCGGTTCCTGGTTTTCCACGAGGGTAGGTAGCCTGGCGGAGTACACTCTCTCTCTATCTCTCTCTCTCTCTCACTCCCTAAAACAGAACCAAATAAGAGACGAAGACCGTATAACTCGGGAGATGAGAGCTGGCTGGAGAGGAAGAGGAAGAGGAAGAGTAAGAGGAAGAGGAATAGCTGGAACGGGGTCTCTGTGCGGGGTGGCGTTGCGAGGGTGGCCTGGTGTACGCTGTGTGTGTGGGTCGCGTTGGGTGCTCGTGTGTAACACGTAGATTTGTACAAGGATCTAGCAACGTGTTCGTGATTCTATACCCGCCGGTAGCGGGCGTGGCTTGAACGACGCTCTTTCGGACCAATCGGAATCCAGAATTCCGGGGGTATAGAAGGACAATAAACCCACCACGACCAAGAGTCGAACCTGCAGAGCGCCATCCAGGAGGACTTTGGTCCCCCGTTTACAAAGACTTTCGAGACTCTCCTCTTCTCCTCTTCTCCTCTTCTCCTCCTCTCTTCGTCTCTCCCAGTTCGTTATTCTCTCTTTATTCCCTCTCAGTTTCTCCCTTTCCTCGATATACGCCGAATCCCGAACGGACATAACATTTACGTCCTACTCGGATTCCGTACCTGATGGACAGCTGATAGATCGAAGACGAATGACCACTGTGTTATGCGTATAGTTGAAACGCCGATAAACTACCAATAAAATTCAATACCGCATGCTGGTGCTCCGTCACTGAGGGTTTTACCATTTAGCACTGGACGATATCCGCTATTCCAAATGCACGCACCGTATTATAAAAGCACATTTGCATTTTCATCGTGCCTCCTTACCTCGCGACGAACGCTTTTAATTAGCTTCAGGAATTTCAACGTTTTACATTTTCTTTTCTTCTCCTTCGATCATCGAGCCCAAGGAATAGGCTACATGAAAATAATGCCACTCAGGTATTACATTGTACCGTGCACTGCACATATTTTGCGATATGTTATACCCACCGCCAGCCATTCAGTTCTCGACGATAATTCACCGATTAAATAAAAAATGTCTCCTGCTTTTTTGAGAGGGAAGAGGGAGAAAGGGGATTTTTTCGTTCATGCGAATAATGGACCGATTAATTTCGTTATATCTATATACCGAAAACTTTTAACGACATCCTAATAATTACTCTCTTATCCGTGGTAGTTGATATAGATGAATGCTGCAGCTATCAGTGAGCTGCAACGCATTTGACATTCTCAAATACGTACACGTTACAGGTTTAACGGAAGAGCACTGCTACTGCAGTATATGCATTTATACATAGGTATGTATACAGAGGGACGAAAAAATCGTTTAAAAAATTGTCAGAATCTCGTATTAAAACGTGAACGAATCGTACCGGTGAAGCAATTGACGGTTTAAAACGAAAACCAAAAAAGAAATAAAAAATTAAGGTAGATCGTCGCGGATGTTGAATATTTTTTAAAAGTCCGCAGTAGGTACTATATATACCTGCAGCACGTCCGTGATATGCAGGACTGCAGTGGGTTCGAGTGTAACTACGGTATAATGTAGGATAGGAATTGTATGAGGCATTATCCTCTCTCCTCTTGGTCTGGTATTTCTTTCGGAACAAAAAAAAAAAAGGAGGGTGGGAGGGAGGCATGGGGAAAAATAGAAAATGAACGGACAGAAAAAAAACGGAGAAAGGTAGAGAGAAGAAAAAAAAATAACGAAAAATGGCAAATCCGAGAAGTCGAATAACCTGCAGCGACGAGACCTCCTCCATGGGTAGACTAGACTGCGGATCGACCAAGCGTATGTATTGTTGCACATCCCGGTGTATTGTTTTCACGTTTTCACGGTACAGGAGGAGAACGACGACGACGACGACAACGAGGACTACGACGACGACGACGATTTCTCCGACGAGACGGTTGTGTTGTTCATCGTCGATTCCTCTCCCGCCCCTGCCTCGTTCAACGGATTCTCATACCATAAAACCAGAGCTCTGCTTTTGCTTTTGCTTCTGATTCTTATTCTTCTGATTCTTCTGATTCTGATTCTGATTCTGATTCTTCTTCTTCTTCGTCGTTGTCGCGGGTACAGATGCAGCTACTACTTCTGCTGTTGCTGCGAGGCACATTTTTAATTCCCATTGTTGTCAGTCGAGAGGATGTGAGTCCCGCCCACGATGTGAAGCAGGCTTCTACTTCTTCTTCTTCTTCTTCTTCTTCTTCTTCTTCTTCTTCTTCTTCTTCTTCTTCTTCTTCTTCTTCTTCTTCTTCTTCTTCTTCTTCTTCTTCTTCTTCTTCTTCTTCTTCTTCATCTTCATCTTCTCCTTCTTCTTCTTCTTCTTCTTCTTCTTCTTTTTATTCTTCTGGAGTTCACTATACACGTATATTAACGTCACTGTAAAAATCGTTGCGGTTTGAACGCCTGCGAGTCTGCGGCTCGAGTATTACCTGCAGCTTGCAGCGTTACTTGTAATTAACCGGTTCTCATTATGCAGATGTTGTTCAACGGAACGGAATGCGTCGAGTCTAATGAGACGAAATCATGTTCAACACACCGCAGATATCGCAGTACCCACTATATCTGCAAGTAAACTTTGGCCTCAAGTTTACGATAGAGAATTTGTGGGGGGAAAATCGACGCGAAACACGAGACGAAGAAGAAAAAGACGAAGAAGATCAAGAAGAACTTAAATTAAATATGTAACCCATGGAACGCCGGAGATATATCCTTTCGAGGAGTGCGAGGGAGGAGAGGATATACGTCGAATTGAAGAATTTTCGGAATTGGAAGACAAAGGAAAAGGAAAATGAGAAAGGAATAGGAAGATAAAAGACAGAAATGTAATTTTCCTTTTCGAAAGGGCACCTGCACCCTCAAGCCTCGAACATCTTTCACTGGTGCGTCACAAAGCAAACTTAAACTGCGAACCTCTAAAGAGATAAACGGTACACAGTTGGCATGGCTTACACAAGAATAAAGGAAAGAAGGAAAGTAGAAAAGGAGAAAAGAAATCGAAGCTAATAAAACCGATTGAGATTGGCTTTTGCCTTTCTTCGGGGGGGTCCTCCCCGTCCCTATATACCCCTTCGAAACTCCTACACGAGAAAAGGAATATCTTACTAGACACGGCTGCAGCGGCATAAAGTTTCTTCGGAAATCACGGTTTGAATATGGGTTAAAGTATGTATACGTACCTATATATTTATATGTATATATAACAGATATATTAACAGATTTTTTTTTCTATGCGGAGGCCGCAGTCGATGCCGCGAGCCAAATTTTACGAGGCCATCTTACGCCAGACGAAGACTGATTTCGACTTTAGGTACTTTGGTGCGGTTGAATTATTTAACCCTTCGTTATAATCCTCCGTCAAATTAAACTGGCGCCCAACTTTGGAATTACATATCTACGATCGCTGCTTACCCCACGACGGAGATTTTTTTTTTGGAAGTGTTATAATTTGATTTCTTATATAAAAATTTTTGTTACATATTTGACAATGTTCAAAGTATGTTCCATAATTTTTTGGTCCTAATCGGACAGACAGTTTTCACACGGTCGTCATTTGAAAATCAGTTGAGTCAATTTGACTTTGAGTTGTAACTTTTCGGAAGTTTGAAAACGAAAGGTTGAATTTTAAAGTAATACTGTGGGTAGACTTTTTAATCCCATCCCAATTTGATCGTTCAATATAATATTTTAAGTCCTAGCTATATATACCTATGTACAATACATTAATACATATATTCAGTATATTTCAAACCGTTTATGTATCTTCGGTGTAGATACTAGCTGTTGCAGTATTTTAAATTTGCACTAAAACACGCGAAGTATTAAACTAAACTAAAAATAGGTATACTTATCTTAGTTACAATAAAATAAGAGGGATGGACTATTTGTATATTGAAAATTAGATTTATGTATCAAATTGGGGGAAAAGAAGAAAACAAATAAAAAAAAAATGTAGAATAACGAAATATTCAAAGTACAGAAAAAGAGACGAAAATCAAAAAAATGAAGAAATGAAAAAAATGATGACGGGTAATAGACAGGGAAAACTATAACAAAACAACAAATTGTAAAAAAAAAAAACGCTATAGATCCGAGATCGTTCATATACCTAAAACATTCATAGATCAATGAATTCTCGGTACGGTAAAAAAATCGACACGTCTGATAAAATCGGGACAGAGTAAAAAAAAAAAAGAGCGACGATAATAATGAATAATGAAAGAAATAAGAGAAAAAAAAAAAGAAAGAAATTAAAATAAAATAAGAAATTGAAAGGATTTTACGCCACCCGTTATATACATATGGTAAAAATTAAGAAACAGTTCTCTGTCGTATCGGCATTCAATTTCCTAACAAAGTTTCATCGTTTCGAGGTCGGATGGCGCCACGAGTATTGTCGCTGACGGATTAAGAATTCGAATTCGTATTTCGACAGCGAACTCTCTTTATCCTTCAGCTTTCTCTGTTTCTCGGTCTCTCCCTCTACTCTACTCTTTTCGACGCGGGTTATAAATTGTAAGAAAAAATTAACTAATGGCGTAAAATCGAGGATAATTTTACTTTTTGATTGTATTTTTGATTTTTGTTTTTGCAGAGACAAAAGTAAAAATAACAAAAAAAGAAAGAAAGTCAAGGAAGAGAAAAAGAAAATTAAAAGGGATGAAACAATAAAACAAAAAAAAAAAGAATACAGAAAATGAGAAAAAACAAAAAAGAAAAATGAAGAAAAAGAAACAATGAACCACCCTGTGATTCATTAAATCATCAATTAATAAATGTGTATATATATAGATATATAGGTATGTATATATGTATATACCTTTATATACGCATATAAAGTTACCGCATTAATTGAAGTATAAGGAAGCGATAAGGGTCTGCGGGTACTCTGTGTCCACCCCGCAATACTCGTACTCGTACCTACTCGTACTTCTACCTATACATACATAATACCATACATATACATATATACTATACGTTCGGTCCTGCAGCTCAATCAGCGCATTTGTTAATGCAATTAAGAAAAATTAAGAGCCATTAATTAACGATGTCGGTTCCACATCGAGAAAGTCGTTATATTATTGAGAGCAGGAATATATACCATGTATATACATATACATATATATATTTTTTTCCTCTTATCTTAATAATTTTCGAGAGATTTTAATATGCGATACGAAAAAAAAATAAAATAAAACAATTCAATGTATACAATATATCATACGTATATACATAACGACGTGGAATTCTTGTTAACAGGGTTTTTATTTTTAATTTGGTATTTTTCTTTTTACTTTTTTTTTCCCCTCTCTCTGTCTCTCTCTCTCTCTCTCTCTCTCTCTCTCTGTTAGCCAAAAATCAAACGTTTTTTTCGAATTTAAATAAATGGCTGTGTGGAAATTCAATTGACTTGGTCGAGGGGAACCGCGATCAGTCCGATTAATTTTGATGTTATAATTGTTTACTTTATTTATTTATTTATTTATTATTTTTTCTTCTTTCATTTTTTTGTATACATATATGTATATACGTATATTATACATAATAATACACATATATACGTATATTTTACGATTTTCGTGCACACCGCGATAATCGTGGTATTCCTTTTTTTTTTTTACTCTTTTTTAGACTCTTGTGTCCTTTTTTTTTCCATTTTTTGAATTAATAAAGAAAACGTACCGTAATGATAATAATAATTGTCATTATTTTATAGCCATTTAGACACGGAATCTTGCAGCGGTAGAAGTAGGTATATATGTATATTATCTACGTACATACCATATAATATATAAAACCGTGAGAAGAATTTGTCTCCTGCAATCATATTATCGATCTGCGAAGATACATCGATACAAAAAATAAACTAATAAAAATCTAGGTAAAAATCAACAAAAAAACAAAAAAAAAAATTAATTTTCAAACGGTAAATGAGACGATCAGGGTATAATTATTATATCGAAAGAGAATCGAATTATGTATAGTAATAAGACGGTATCTGCGATCATATATTGGAGATACTCGCTTTATTACGTATACGTACATTTTTTTTTTTTCATTTTTTGTATACATTCGTATTCCTGTTTTTTCATTTTTTTTTTTTTTTTTATCGTTTTTTGACGCATCTTCATCAGCTGCTCTTTTTTTTATACCTTTAAATATCATGAGGAATAGACTCGACTCAGTCAGTTGCGTTTCAATAGCGCGGCGTTACGATATAATACCGAATACAACTAAATAAAATAAAATGAAATGAAATGAAATGAAATGGTATATATATATGTATAGGTAATTGATTTTTAGCGGCAAAGTAACCAAGAGAATTAAGGTTTTAGGGCTGCACTGGCACCACCACGACCACCTTCTATACCTATAGCTTACACAGCCGCAGGGTAATATAATTAAGAAATCGACCGGTAGATTGGTTCCGATACAGAAATATAGACGAAGACACGTATGTACATACATTTATACATATATTGTACACTACATATGTAGGCATCAAATAGGTACATGGCTCTACGACATACACGTATTAAAGAAACAAGTATTAAAACTTGCGTGTAAAGGTCGCGGACGTTCATGTGTACACCAGATATATCAGTTATACCTATATAACATGAAGAGACTCGGTAGAGTCTCGCGCCAAGTACATTAAAACAAAGAAAAAAAAAAAAGGTTTTTTTTTCACAAGCGCGGGACTCGACCGAGTTTAAGAATTCAGTAATCTCGAACATAACGAAACAGCGTGCAGTGTTGAATATATACCGATCGTTCGTATATGTACGTTGCATATACATATACATACGTGTAAGATTTCTTTGTAATTTGGGCGTTGACACAAAGTGTTAAAATAATAGGTTAATTAGGGTAATTCGGTACCCACCGCACGTACATCGTTATAGAAAAAAAAAAAAAAAAAAAAATAATAAAATTAAAAAAAAAAAGCCCCTGGCATCAGGCAGGCAAGAAATGCCAGACGGTAAGGCCGACTGACTTGACTGACTTGACTGACGCGTAGATTTTTAAATATAAAAAAAAAAAATGAAAAGAAAATAGAAAAACACGCAATACGGGTAAAACTCTAAACTATAAAATGTGTTGTGTCTGTGTATATAGGTATATGCATAATAATATATATATACACACGTATACAATTATACATAGATATAGGAATAATATAAGTAGCGGAGAAGCAGCAACGCCAACCACTAAATACAATACACACAGGGTCCCAAAAACTCTTTCACTCACGCACGTACGTACGCGCGCACGCACGCATGCACGCACGCAGGCACGCATGGGTATAAGTAGCCTCATAGCCAGCTAGAGCCTAACCTGAAGCTAGCCTATAGCCTTGTAGCTATAATACAACTAGCTAAGAGCTAGCGGATAGGCGGTCGGTCGGTCGGTCGGTCGGTCGTCTGTCGTCTGTCGCTCATATTCTGGGCGCGACTACATATCTATCGCACGCACGCACGCGTATGTCGTGCTGCACGTATCCCTCCCTCTCTGTCCTCCCTCCATCCGCGCAACAACCACCACACATACAAATTTTATACCCCTCGTTACATATGTACATACATATACCTATATACCTTATATACGTATGTGTAAATAGGTATATAGTATATATGTATATTGTTATAGATACGTAGACGTGTATGATCGTATCTACTAACGCAGTATAGTGCAGGAGTAGAAGCAGAAGCAACAGCAACAGCAAAGTAAAGGCGCATAGCAGAGGTGCATCTAGGTAGGAAGGTGGATAGGGTATAAGGTAGGTATGCATACTCGTAGCAGAAGCAGAAGCAGCAGCAGCAACAAGCAGCAGCAGCAGCATAACATAATGCGTGTATATCAAGGCGGTACTTCCCCCTTTGATCTGCGTGGGCTCTCCTCCAACACATATATATATATATACACACAGATTTACGCTGCAGTTAGGAATACGAGAGGTTTCTGTGTCTTTAGAGAGTAGGAGGTATGTACCATACATACATACATGCATACATACATACGTACGTATTATATAGATTAAAACGCGTGTGTACACCACATACGAAATACTGAAGGCTTTGTGCTTATATATGTATAGTACAGTGCACTATATAGACGTATAGGTACAATATATAGGTATAAGGTATATAGATGTATATACGTATATACTATACGCCATTGTGCGTGTTCCCCGCGCAAAGGGTTTTAGACATATAAGTTAGGGTGGTCGTTGAAAATAAAAATTTTCGGGTCGCCCCTCAAATCAACTCCAAATAAGTAAAAAACTAATCGTGTAATTTTTTTTTTCAGAATTTTATTTCAACATTTAACCCTTGACCACAGAGGATGAACTTTTCCATTCAAAATGCACACGGGGTTTCGCGGTCTTTCTATGTTATTATTTCATTGTAGGACTAACTATGAGCCCAAAAATTTGAAATTCTTACAAATTGGTCTACTAGAATCCTGACGTGTGCAAAAAAATTGCCACCCCCCCTGCCATTAAAATGTTGTATGGGTTATTCCATGTCAATATAATGATAAAATGCAAAATGTGAAGAAACCGAAAAACATCGGGAATCATATATTTTCAATGTTTTTGAGCAACATTCGATAAAATTAAAAAAAAAAAATCATCATATTGGCATGGGATAATCCATACAAAATTTTGAGGGTAGGGAGGTGGCAATTTTTTTCCATGAAGCAGCGTTCTAGTAGACTAATTTGTGAGAATTTCAAATTTTTAGGCCCATAGTTAGTCCTACAATAAAATAATAACTGGAAAGACCGCGGAACCCCGTGCATTTTAAATGGAAAAGTTCATCCTCTGTGGTCAAGGGTTAAATGTTAAAATAAAATTCTGAAAAAAATTAAGCGATTAGTTTTTATTCATTTATTCGGAGTTGATTTTTAATTTTAACAACCACCCTAATATAGGTATATATATTTATACATTATAGTGACGAAAAAGTTCAACTGCAGTGAATTAGAACAATTTTTTAGGTGGGCGGATTAGCCCGGTTGGTAATTATAAAGGCGTCATTAAACTCCCTACGTGAAAAAAAAAGAACAAAAAACAAAATACGCAACTCTATGTACGCGCGTGGGACACGAAGATCCATAAAATAGTAGTACAAGCTAATACAGGTGTATAGTATATACGACACTGCAGCAACAACAGCAACATTATACCAGCAACAGCATGATCAGCAACGATAAAAAAAAAAGAAAAGAAAAAGGTTCCGATACGATAAGAGAGCCTGAGCGACAGATCGCGCCGGAAAGATTGCGGTCCTTGGAAGCCTGGCTATTGGGTAAGAGCGTGGCGGGTAGGGCGGTCGGTCACAACTCGCCGCAGGATCTTTCTGCAGGACCACCGAGTTCCCTTTGGCAAGGTATGTACGTACTCGTATTATACATCTAGCTGCTGCTGCTGCCGTTGTATAGGCGGCACAGGACTCTTTCACCGCCTTCGCAATAAGAATTATTTTCAGGTTTCGGGGTAACACGAATACACGAACACGATGCTAGTTAACACGAGAAGATAGCCATCCACATTATACGTATAATAGCCTGCAACAGACCACTAAATACCTGACCTATATATACCTATAGGTATATAGGTATATGAGCCATTCCATCAAATCCTGTACGCAAATCCGGACTCCAAATTGTTTATGTTTCTTTCATATTATTTAGGTATCGACAAAGAGATTTCTCGAGTATGAAAGATCTCTGACTTCAGTTAATAGGGGTTTTCGTAATTATTAGATTTTGCGTCGAAATTTTCCATTCTAATTAAACGGTTCAAAAAGTGCGTTGTAAAAAAATTAAAAACATTGTGTTTGATCGGAAATTTTCTGAATTCTTCGAAAATGATGTTCATTTTTTTTTCACTTGTCATTTTCAGCCCGAAATTCAAAAGATAAGCCTTGAAATGTCAATTTCAACATGTTCTCCATTGATTTTTGAAAATCGGATTTTTTTTTTTGAAAGTTCAGAAAATTTCCGGTGAAAATCATGTCTAAAAAATTTTCCGCTCGTTTACCTCCAAGTCGCAGTTACGGTTTTAAATAAAATTTTCGGGGGTTTTCTCATTATTTGTGCATTTCTTCATTTATTTTTGATCCAGAATATAACGAGCGCAAAATTCTTGAACATGATTTGCATCGGAAATTTCCTGAATTTTCAGATAAAAAAATCCGATTTTTAAAAAACGATGGAGAACATGGTGAAATTGACATTTTAAGTCTTAATTTCGGAATTTCGCGCTGAAAATGACAAGTGAAAAAAAATGATCATCATTTTCGAAAAATTCAGAAAATTTCCGATCAAACACCATGTTTTGAATTTTTTTTAAGGCATTTTTCGAACCGTTTAATTAGAATGCAAAATTTCGAAGCAAAATCTAATAATTACGTAAACCCCTATTAACTGAAGTCAGAGATCTTTCATACTCGAGAAATCTCTTTGTTGACACCTAAATAATGTGAAAGAAACATAAAAAATTTGGAGCCCGGATTTGCGTACAGGATTTGATGGAATGGCTCATATATCACTGAACTCCACTCGCGGGGATACAACAATGATCGAAATATGATTCGGACTCGATGACAGTCGCGGAAAACTTGATACGAAATTTTATAAAAAAATAAAGTACAAGAAAATTCAAAAAAATAAAATAAAAATGTGGGAAGGATGGCAATTTTTGATTTTCGTAGATTTTTTTCATTTTATTTTTGTCTCTCTCTCTCTTTCCATCCAAGGGGATTAACGGGATTAACGAAGAATTTTGATTGATAATTCGCTGAGAAAATTTGCAGAAAAAAATCAATTTTTTTTTGATATCGTAACGAGTGATTTTTGGAGAAACTAAAAAAATACAATCAAAAAAAGAAGCAAAAAAAAAAAAATTCTCAGATATCTTGCGTATGGGACCGAATTATGCAAGCCGTCGAGATCTACGAAGAGGAGGATGAGCATATATATATATATATATATATATATATATATAGTATATAGTACGCGGTACTTTTTGAATCGAAACCCGTTCCTGGAAGATCCGGCTGGACCGCCGCGACGCGACGCCCGAGCTATCTTCGAGGAAGACGAACGCTGGGCCCCGCGGTTCTGACGAGGAGTAGACCCCGAGAGAGAAGAGAAGAGAAGAAAAGAGAACAAGAAGAAGAAGAAGAAGAAAGAGCGAGAGAAAACGAGAGAGCGAGAGAGGATTGGAGGGGGAGGAACGGGCCCCACGGATGAACCCGGAATGACGCGGATCGACGAAGAGAGAAACACTCGAACCGAGATAAGAAAGAAAGAGAGAGTAGCGAAGATCGCGCGCGGACCACCCGAGCCGAGCGCGGAGCAGCGCGATTTTTGGGGCCCTGCAGTACAGGGCTGGCGCCCGCCGACCCGTTGGGAGGTCCCACAGCCTTATCTTCCCCCACTCTCGAGTCTCTAGCTTGGGACTCAACGCTGCCTCTCCGGTTGGTGTATACGTACGCCTATACAAAGATATACCCGCGGAACGTATGTACAGTCGTATACTCGTATACGTAGGTATCAACCGACACAATTCTGGCGCTCTGAATGTAGCCATGCGCGTATGACGCGCCCTCTACCCCGAAACCACCCCACGGTTTGATATTACGTAAACGGAACGGAGTAGGAAGAAGATCACACTCAAACGGGGCTTTCCTCGAAAGTTAACCCTACTTATGAAACTAAATTACGGTAGCGATTCTCTCAATGCGATTTGACCGACTCTTGAGGGGGTTGAAAATCTGCAATTCGAGTTTGATTAATTATGGAGTATCATGAGACGGGGTTAGTAGCGTCGAAAGGTCGTGTAAAAAACTGCCACTAATGTACATTTGATGTATACAGGAATCGAGTTTTTGTCAAATGTCCACATTTCAAGGTTTTAGGGGGTTGGATTTAATGTCAGAAGATATCGTTTGGTCTGTACGTTTATGTACGAAATTTTGAATAGTTTTTAAACAATTCGACAGATTCTACATTGAGTGATTCGAAATCAACTCACGTCTATCAAAAAAACGAAATTTTTGTCGTGCAATATCTTTTAAACTAATCGGTCGATTTTGATGAATCTTACTGCAATCGAAAGGGGTATCCAAGACTTGAATCTGATTAAGTTTTGAGACTAATCGCACGAACAGTTTCGGAGTTATGCGCTGAAAACATGAAAATTTTTTTTTCTTTAATTTTTATTCTTCGAATAACTTTGAAACTACTCGACCGATCGACTCGAAAATCTAATCAGATCTAAGTCTTGATAAACCCTTTCGATCGCCGCAAGAACCATTCCAATCGGTCGATTCGTTCTAAAAGATATCGTACGACAAAAATTTGTTTACACACACACACATACGGAAGTCCATCCAAAAATAGTCAGAATAGCTTCCTAGGACCCCAAAACGTCGAGATCTGATGAAAACTCGATTTTTGAAAATCGGACCGAAACCAATAACTTCCCTTATTTTTTGAAAATTTTCAATTCTCATAGCGACAAGTTAACAAGAGCAAAATAATGGTGGTACTTTATTCCTACCCCCCTTAATTAATAATGGTTATACGTATGTATAGAGTGAACTGAGTATATATAAGTCCCCGTCGAGTCGAGTCGCGTAGATTTGTGCCCGGTAGCTCCGCGGAGACGTTCTGAAAATAAGTATTTGGGGCCCGCATGCGGACCGCGTATTGTCCTGCAAGGGACGTATATACGTTGCGCGAGGCGAGCAATAGGACCCACCTTAACCTCGACGTTCGGTCGGCAGGATGAAAGCGTCCTGGTTATCCCCATATCCCCATTCCCTATATACCTATATACCCATTCCCATCCCCCGTCCCACTCCTTTGTCTTTTCATCGTCGAGGTTGGAACGCGGCGAGCTTATATACCGGCTTTACACTGCAGAGCAACGCGAAACTTTAAAGTGCAGAATTCTGCGGGTAGGTAGGTAGCCCATTTGCGAATGGTCTTCCAATTTATTCTCATAATATAACACATACGTGCAGGTATATATGTATGTATATGTATTCATTGAATACCTATCATATGTATATATCGATATACATTTTTTGGCTGCTTTTTAACCTGAATATCCTTCAGAATAATAATTCAAAAAAAAAGAAAAAGAAGAAAAAACAACAAAAAAATCCTCACCAATTATCTTACTTAGTCAGATTTTGAATTATTCCGAAGGACTTTCAGGATTTCGAAACAAAACGAAAAGATCAAATAATTCATTAGGTAAATTAAGTTTCGTTATAATTTTTGGGTTTTTTCTTTCTCTTTCGCAAGTTTTTCCATCGAGGACCCAAGTTTCGTTTTTTTTTTTATATTTTTCTCTATTTTTTTCTGTCCTTTTGGAGAAACGAACGACGACGCGCGATCATCCATCCGTTAGCATCGATTAGTTTTCGTTATAACTGCTGGTGCTGCTGCTGCTACGAGCTGCAGGTGCACCAGCGCGATATTAAACACTTTAATGGTTTATAGCTTTTGATGATCACTTGGTTTACAACTTCTCCTTTATTCCTATATAGATATATGTAAAACAGCCGGATAATCGGACGATATATATTTTATTATACGATATATATATATAATTGTAACTGCATCTGCATCGTATGTATAACTATATAATTATACATATAATATATAATTGATATAATTATTGATAACATATTATTTTCATGCTATATAATATATACCACATGAAGCTGTATTGTATTGTATGTATGTACTTGTACGTCGTGCAGAATCACGGTGAAATAAAAGCAAAAAACCGACCGTAAAATACAATGTGTTGTTAATTTTTTTAGAGACAGAGAGAGAGAGAGAGAGAGAGAGAGAGAGAGAGAAAGGTAAAATGAAAAAACGAAAGAAAAAAGAAAAAAGAAAAACCTGGAAAAAGTGAAAAAAAAAAGAGATAAAAGCCTTGCAAGAGAAACTATAATACTGCAGCTTTGCCAACGGAATGATGGCTATAATTTACCGCGTCAACCTCAACTCTGATGTTAGGTATATAATATAGCTATATCTACGTAAACGACATCTCTAGTTTAGTGGTAAATTACAACGAGTCAGCGATGCGGTGGTGGTGGTACTGGTGCAGTCTCACGATTAGCCTTGTGCCAAATATTGTGTCTAAGCGATTTTAATGCATTAAGGCCGCTATTATAATAACCGTATACATATTATACCGTAAGACGTATCACGAGAGGCTTTCAAATCCCATATGTATATGTATATTATACATATATATGTGTATATTCATATCTCGGGGTCGTCGCGATTTATAATAGCTCCCACGGAAAGAAATATATCCGCTAAGATTTTATTCCATAATCAACGCGGCGACATATAAAAGGTATGTGAAGGTCATTTTTGAATTTTGATCGTAACGCCCTCTAAAAATCTTTCGAAATAGTTGAAAAAAAAATTCCTGTAAATTGTCAGCCCTTAATATTAATATTAACCCGACCCCCAAGAGACGAGGGAAGTTTCAAATGGAAAAACTGTGTAGGTATTTTTTAAAATAAAACACTTTGAATTTTTATAACTTTGGCAATAATTGATGAAAGAATTTGAAATTTGGCACGAATGTAGTTACTTATATGATGTATAAAAGGGCACATTGGACAAATTTTTGGACAGTTATTTTCTCACTTCAACATTAAAGAGAAAAAAAAAGTAAGTTTCTTCGTGTCTAGAAGTAAGAAAAAACTGTCTAAAAATTTTTCCAACGTGCCCTTTTATACATCATATAAGTAACCATATTGGTGCCAAATTTCAAATTTTTTCATCAATTATTGCCAAAGTTATAAAAATTCAAAGTTTGATTTTAAAAAATACACGTGATTTTCCATTTAAAACTTCCGTCGTCTTGGGGGTCGGGTTGATATTAATATTAAGAGCTGAAAATTTACAGGAATTTTTTTTTTTAACTATTTGGAAGGGTTTTAGAGGACGTGACGATCAAAATTCAAAAATGACCCTTATAAGGACCGCCCTAGTATATATACATATATAATATGAAAGTATCAACGTCAACTGGATTCTCGCGGTTGATCGGATATCAAGAAAAATCCAGATTTTATTACAGTAAAAATTACAAATTTGTTTGAGACGATATAGAATTTTCGAAAACGTTGAGGGTCGGAATATTAAAATTGGGGAAGATCGATATGCTGCGGGCTAAAAATTCGGAAAGTTTAAAACTCCGAAGGTATCAAAGAATCTCAAAATTTAATGGAGAAGCAGGACGCTTCATATGCCTTACGGATCCTTTAGCTTATATTCGGAATTTTAAAACTTCGGCGTTTTTCGATTTCAAGGTTTTTTTTTATATCGACTATAATGCAGACTTTCGGGGAAATTATACCCTTTCAAAAAAAAAAAAAAACTGTGAATCGGTGATATCAAAATCCGGAATTTTTACCGTTCGGATAACTTGTAAAATTCCGCGGAACTTCGACTCGACTTCGGCTTTCTCGCGAATGATCTAATGCGATTCAAAAATTATCTCAAATGATTTCGTATCGTCATTTCAAAATATTCGCAAGATCATACGATTCCAAACGATTTCATTGATTTAATTCTCGATTTCGCAAAATTAATTTCAATTTTAAATCGATTTCTTCGATAATTTCATGCGTATACAGATTCCATATTCGATTTAAACAAATTTCAAGCGATTTCCTATGATTTTAAAACGTCATTTCGTCAATCGGTACACAAAATCAGATAATTTCGAACGATTTAGTTCTCAATTTTATTCATTTCACTACATAATATCAATTTCATTGATTCCATTCCGGATTTCACTGCGCAATCATGAAGAGACTCGGTAGAGTCCCGCGCCAAGTACATTATAAAAAGTAAAAAAATAAAAATTGGTATATACCCGAATGATTTCCCGACTGAATATAATCATGGGCTCTTCGAATATAAACCATTAAATCTCTATCGCATATCTATGATTGATAATCAAATATTACACAGACAGACCTATATAACACTGCACATATATGTATATAGCTACCAAAGTTGTATATAAGACAAATGGCGTCGCTTGAGGTATACAACCGTTAACCAAATATGCGTTTTAAAACGTATATAATAAATTAGGTATTCGAGGGTAAAATTCGGTACTCGCCGTTCATGCGACACGGACACCCCGTTGGTTATTGGTGTAACAGAGGGGGTCGCCTCGTAGATCAGCCGCACGCCATATTTATACGAGGTAGATAGGATAGGAGGTTGGTAGTGGGTAATTTATTTTATACTTTAAAACCAGATAACTGTCGCACGCTTTCCCGACGAGTAGCTTGGCTAGGAAGGAAGGAAGGCAAGGCGAAGCGAAGCGAAGTATATCTCTGTATAGTTGAGTGGTACCACTCCGCGACCAGCTCTACCTATAATACCTATACAGGTACCCATCTCTGTTAGAAATTGTTGAATAAAAGGCCGAAAGCTTCATAGCGTAGCATAAATTAAACCCTTGAGAAAAAAAAGAAAAGAAGAAAAAAAAAAAAAAGGTAAAATAGTATCAGAACAAAAAAGGGAATGAGACGAAGAAAAAAAGAAAATAAAAAATGAAATAGAAAAATATGAGAAAATATAACAGCTATAGGGGTTAATCGATACGATATAATATTTATATACCTGTATAATAATACATATACATATACATATATATATATATATATACGAGTCTTCGCCCTATAATATCCCCCTCGCGGTTCTACAGTTTGGTTCAGTTATTTCAAGTATGTATAAAAAACGCGATTTAAGGGAAAGAAATAGTCGCGTATAGGTACGGGCCCCGGCCGCCACCCCCGCCGCGGCAGGGGATATAAAAATAAACGAAATTTTCTCTCAGGGTAGTTTTTTTCGTATTTTTTCATTTCTTCTTTCTTTCGAGTATAAAAAATTGCCCCTCGTTTTATAACCCCGTTATAAGGACTTAGAACGATTATTCTACACTTGAAGAATTAGGCGAAATTATAATGTAGTGAATATATAAACAGTTACCGAAGATTCTCACAGCTGGAAATCGCGTCGTACCTGATTACAACCCCGCGTGACTTTTTAGAAAAAAACAAAAAGCAGAAATAAGGTGAACGAACGATAATGAATTGATGAATTGAGAAGAAAATGAATAAATAAGCTAACAGCCATGTTAGTCGTTAATCCTCTTTTTTTTAATTGTTTTTTCTCGATTTTTGATTTTTTTTTTTTTTGCACGGAACGGAGAGGGAAATAAATTTGAAAAGTTTATCGCGATATTGCATGCCGGGGGTAATGTCACTTTATTACAGTGAGACGACGACAACCTCGAAAACGAAATACGACAACCGACTATATATGTATATATACATAGATACAGGTATAGGTATATGTATATACTTTACGTAGCTAGTACGAGTTTACCGAGCATAAACAGTCTGCTACTGCGCTCGCTACTGCTACTGCTGCTGCTGCAGTTTGAAGTCATAATAATTATAACGAACGGGAAATTATTATAGGTACACTGAAAAAAATGCTATGCTAAAACGAACTATAACGTATATAGTTGAAGCGTCCATAGTCGGAGGAAATAAAAAATATAGTTTTGCTCACTATAAAACTGGGAAATTGTATGATTGTTTCAACGTTAACAGTATCGTAGAAATAAAGTAGTTAAAAGAACTATAATCGTCTCTGATAGCGAAGACTATGAGTTTATCGCTGGCCTGACATATTACATAGCGTTGGACCTAACATATGTTGTGACTGTCATACAAATATTGCAAAGTTGCCGCAACACATAGAATCCTGGATCTATACATATAGTTACGTCTACGATAATTACCGCACAGAACGTCAACGTTATACTTCATAGTCGGGAGAACCTACGTGAAATAGTAACGCGAACGAATATTAATTCCGGTCAACTAGGGTAATAGTCGTCCTGATTACGAAGAATAGGTGTGTTACCTTTTCATACGGAACGTCGACGTTACATCTTATAGTCGGGAAAACCTACGTGAAATAGTAACGCGAACGAATATTAATTCCGGTCAACTAGGGTAATAGTCGTCCTGATTACGAAGAATAGGTGTGTTACCTTTTCATATGGAACTCCAATTACCTCCGATTACCGTGAAAGTTAACACTCAGTCACAACCAGCTCGGCACACTCCACGTTTTTCGTCTGTTTAACGCCGGCTGGCCGTCAGTGTGCCGGTAATGTCCAATGAAATAGAGGAAAAAAAATAGCGGATGGCCAGCCTGCAATAAACAGACGACAAACTTGGAGTCTGTCGAGTTGGCTGTAACAGTGTTAATTTCCTCAGTAATCTCTCGATATGTATACTGGAAACGTGTCGTGAAGCACCGTAAAACGACGATTATGGCGCTAGCTTTCTTGGATTTTATCTGGGGGGCTAGCTCCCGTCGCATAAATCTTTTTCTCCCTTATTTTTCGAAGATACGAAGATGAACGTAGGATATTTTTTCACGTTTTTTTTATTCCCAACAACTTTTGTTTGAAAGATTTTTTGATAAAATTATTAGGTTCCGAATTAAACGATTTAACCCTTTTTTTTATAATGATCCCGGGGGTTGATTGCAAAATTATTATCACCATTCGATTCAGCGTCATCGAATTACCCTTAGATCAAGTTTCCGGATTCATACCTGAAAAGTACTACCTTTCGGTTTTTTCCCTGGCCTAGAACGCAGAACGAAGGAAGCATTTTTAGTGTAGATTGTCACATGTCTTGCCTTCTCGGTCGCAAACATGCTGATCAAGCCATCATGATCGGGGGATTGCAATTTGCGATTCGATGCTGAGTATAGCCGTAGACTAAGGCCCGATTCTTTCAACGTTAATCGAAGTTTAAACTAAGTTCAGCCTGTCTCCAAATTATACAGAAAAAATTGAACGCCGTTTAAAGGTTGATCACGCTACACCGTGTCGGGGTCGTGCCGTACGTCGTTCGTAGTACGGTCGTCTCTGACTTTGCAGAATTCTGCGGGCGTACGTGCGATGCCACCAGTCCGTGCATACATTGTAGCAAAAAAATACAAATATCCCTATTTCCACAACGAATAACTGAACTCAGTTCGCTGGTATTTATAGGATACCTGTAATAAATAGATGAATAGTGAAATAATAATCCATGATCAGATTCAACCCATTTCCGGTAAGCCATGTGCAACGCTGCGCTGTGCAGATTTTTTGCTCATCTGCACATCACGTGACGTCTCATTATGCTTGGCGGGCCTGATATTTTCGGCTTTGTCTAGTGCGTCACTTCCGCGACTTGCGTAGAAGTTTAATTTTGATGCTCATTTCCGCTGAATCCTTGCGAAACCTGCGCTGTGCCATTTGTTTGCTCGACTACGCATCACGTGACCTAGTATGATGCCCCGCGGGTCCGCATTTCCGCGCCATACTTAGTGCGTCACTTCCGCGACTTCCGCCTTAGCTCATTTGCGAGTTGTGTTTCCGTTCCGGCAAATCGCGAAGGTGTGCACACGAGGTCTTAACCTCATGTCCGATTTCATCTCGAAATCTGCTGCAGATACAGGCATCTGATATTATACAGACACCAATAATGGACGATTTACTTCGGGCATGGAAACTTGAAGAGTTTATCCCAATATTTAAGGGTAAGTACGATTCTTTTCCATAGAGTTAATCATACCTAAAACTAATTGTCTTCATCACAAAACGTGGCGGCCATGTCGGGTCGCTGGCATTTTTTACAAGAACTTTTTTATTTCTTCGGTAGTGAAATAACTTTAATTGCATCTAAAATATTTTATTGCACCAAAAAAAAAAAAATCATATATATATATATATATATATATATATATATATATATATATATATATATATATATATATATATATATACACACACACACACACACACACACACACACACACACACACACACACACACATATATATTTATATTTCATTTGGTCCATTAATGTGAAATATGTTAACCCTCCGTCAGCAAAGTGGGTCTGTCAAGGTTTTTTAAGCTGTAAAAGCAGTATAAAATAGATATATTAAAAAATTCACGTATACTCTCGAAGGCTTGAAGAACCTATTTCTACCATTGTATTTGTCTGATTCTTGTTTTAGTTGTTTATAAGAGTCGGCATTAGAGTAAAACTGAAATTCCGACTCTGCCGTAAAAGACCTAGATTGCTGACAGAGGATTTTTATATGACGAGAAAATATTTCCCCAAATATAACCTCTGTAGATTAATCTTAAGCGCAGGCTTGGGCGATCTCGAGCTTATTTTCTTAATTTTTGGCTTGATATCGTGGTTTCTCGCGTTCTCAATAAAAAGATTCATTGTAAAATGTGTTGAAAAATATCTATTTTATAATATAAATCTAACAAAAGAATAGAGAAAATTTATTTATTATTTTTGTTCATGCAACTTCAATTAAAAAAAACTCGTAAAAAATAACTAAATATTAACATGTAATAATATAAGAACTTATAGTTAGTATTATTTAATAATAATATAATAAACTGAAAATGACTCAGGCTCCCTTTCAAAATAATCTATGAAGCTTATATTTGGGGAATAGTATTTTTCGATACAAGTACGAGAGATGATGCTTGACCTGTGCAATTGTCACCCTTGCTTCGCTGAGGTGAAAAACTTTACACTCATCTGAGAATCAACACTTCCGCACTTGTATCGAAATAGTACATTGTGTGACAAGTGAGTAAAGCAGGTGATTTTCGACGAGTGTGAATTTTGTCACCTGAGCGAAGCAAGGGCAGCAATCACACGAGTTAAATATCACCTGCTTTGCACGTGTTGCACATACTATTTTTCGAACCGAGTCGTGAGAAGTTCGACTTTTCATGCATATATAGAGAGCGTTTGACAAACACCCGATTCGGGTACTCTTACTGAGCGTGCGTTAAGCAATTTGCTTCTCAATCGCTGTGCGTGAAGCCAAGTGCTTTAGTTACGCACGGCGTGCGAGAAGCAAATTGCTTTACGTACGCTCAGTAAGTGTGCGTGAATCGAGTGTTTCTCAAACGCTCTCTATACACATGAGAAGTCAAACTTCTCACACCGCGTTTCGAAAAGTACCATTTCACCATCTATAACTATTTTTCACGTAATGGAAAAAATATCAAGTTTTTTTTTTAATCACATTACATATGCAGTATATACTCTGAAAAAAAAATGTTCTTTCCTTTAAACCTAACTTCTTGTCAAAAAACAGCAGTGCTTTGATAGTCATTCAAGCTTGGTTTAATTATACATATAAGGTACTAGTGTCAAAATCGTGGGTTCAATGAACGTACGCCGTACGTAAAATCAGAGAAAACGTTTATGGCCCAACATCAATTGAAGATTTTAGAGTTATTGTGCCGGAACCGTTCTTAAATGTAGTCACATTGATACTTGGGATTTTGTCATATGATGATGCCATACTCATGCTCTTCCATCGAATTGAAGAATTCTGCTACATGAAAAATATTCATCAGGACAAATTTTTCTCTGAGAAATCATTTTGATTTGGATAATTGAACAGAAGATGACCCAACAATCCAGAATAATTGCAAACAAAAATTTTATTTTTATTTTCCATCTGTTTTGATCATCCGCTCTTCGTTTATCCAAATCAAAGCGAAGGAAAATTCGTTTCAATACATATCCTTCACGTAAAATGAATTTTCAATTTAGTAAAATAGCTCTAGTACGGCATCATAATGTAAAACCAGTTTTGATTTGTGTATCAGCTTATTTTTACTCATTTGACCAGTAGCATGTATGTTTGTGTAGTCTTGTACTATTATCTGAATTTTATAAACCTCAAATCAAAAGTTATGTCACACCCTGGCAATGCCATCACCCCTTTGTCACAGATAGTTCCACTCAACCGTTTCACTGTAACGTAAAATTTATTTTGTAATGTACCTTCAGCTCTGCTCAGTTTCTTGTAAAAATTTTGCTTTTGCTACAGATGAAGAAATTGATGAACAGTCAATGTTCTTAATAGCAATGCAGGATCTGGAAAAACTGATCCCTAAAGTAGGGCCAAGAGCACGCTTTTTATCTTGCCGAGATCAACATCGCCTATCGCTTCGGAAACTGTCTGAAGAGGTAAACCATATTTTTCTAATACACAAAATGGTGCAAACAATTAATCATCAAAAATATTAGTACCGCTGAGATGTTCTGTGTATTTTGCTAATTTTTTTTGTTCATTCTGGCTAACAGGCTAATATGTTCTATGTTTGTAAATTCACGGAGTATGCTACTGTTCAAATAAGCAAATATCTACATTTAACATTCAATTTTTCGAAAAAACAACTATTGAGTTAAAATAAATAAAATCAATAATGAGTTTCGTCAACATTTGCTGTTAAGCCACTATTACTGCATAGCTATATTGTGACTACAGTCCTGTAAGTAATCTAACGTTATTTAATATCCATTGTTATCATTAACAGCCCAATGATTTCACTTGTCTTGGCACAAATTTGAATGACGAGTTATTATCTGACACTGTTAGCAACGCATCTACGAATACTACAGTGAGTGAGTTACCCTGTTCAAACACTGAAATTTCCGATTGTGACAGTTCTGCAAGTACGCAGAGTCTCGCAGGACAGGTACATTATTGATAATATGATTTGATATCTAATTCTACAGCACATCTTAATTTTCCCATTTTATCGAGCCTTCGTGATGATGATAGCCATGACTTATAAGTTTTATCTACTCTTTGATTACCATGGAACTTATGAATCTTTTTCAGTAAAATTTGTTTGCTCTTGCAATTTAATTACTCCAATATAAATTATTTTCAATAAACTTACATAAATTGTTCTATTTAATTTTTAAGAAACTGAGACTGCTAATGAAAAACTCTCCACTATTGAAACCATTATTAAAACAAACTCGACTCTCTACGCTAGACCGAAAATACTTGACAGATGCCATAGTCGATCATCTGTTACAGCAGAATTTAACGTAAGTTCAACTGAAATTCTGTTTGTCACGTTGTAGTATAATCGTTGTAAGCCTGAAAATCTGATTTGTATGAAGTATATGGATAATACGGCAGATCCAACATTTTCCATATCCTGAGAAGAATTGTGTGCATTTGTTAAAACTATTTTTTAAAACCTATTATCTTGTGCATCGACAGAATAACACGAAAGGTATTCGAGTTCTGGGCTGACGAGATTGTTGCCATATTTAAAAGAGAAGAAAAAGGAATCTATTATGTACCATACATTTCGGGGTCTGATGGGAGGCTGTCAGGTGGAAAACTCTGGCATCGGTACTGCAATATCAATCGATATATAAAGAAAAAAAATCTTCTTTGCAAAGAAGATACCATTGCAGAACAGCCTCTTTCTGAAGATCTTTTGGAACAAAAAGACCAATATTATATGGATCTAAATACTATCAGCCCAGACGACGAAACTACCTTGAAAAAATTATGGGAAAAGACCTACGATTTTCGTATAGCTGACAAATTCAGTATCACCGAGTACTACAAGAAATTTCCCATACTAGCCACACCAATAGGATCTTCATTGGTAATTGTACACATCATTCAATCAACTATAACTTTTCATCGGTTTTACGTCTTTCGATTTACTTTCATTTTACTCGTTAATTTTCGTGAACACCTGATTCCAAAAGATTTTGTATGGTTTCAAAAGATATATGCACACTCTGATACATATTATATGACACAATGAAATATCTACGGTCAAGTGACATTAAGTTGCAAGAAGTAACGTGGAGTAGCATCACTCAAATATTTAGTCTCAATAAAATTAGTCAAGAAGCTTCAGCAAAACGTTTCCCCAAACAAATCCCTATAGATTCATTGTATCCTCGCTATTTCAGCTAGTCCAGGATTTTGGAAAATCTCAAATATGTGATCCAACTCTATTGATGAAACGTTGGCCTGATATCGCTCCTGAAATCTTACGTGTTGTTGACGAAAGAAAAATACGACTTCCATTTAAAATTGGTACGTATCAATAATTAACAAGTTTGCTTCAGATATTAAACAAGTATTGGTCACAACTCTAACATTACATATAACTTAGTGGATAATGTATCCCATTTTTTTCATCATACGTATCATTTCATGGAAGTTTAGAAACTTCATTTCATATTACGGTTTTTAGGAGACCTACTATCTGAAACAGCAGCGTTATTGTCTCTGACACACTTACTAGCACCATCGAATGTGAAAACTGGCAACAAAAAAAAGTGGAAGCCATCTGCACTTGAGCAAGGTTATGGATTCATCTTACACGTTAATGTGAGTTATTACAATTCATCATGAAAATCGATGACTGACAGGTTCATAAATTGAGCTCCGATCACATATATTCAACTTATACTTCTACTGAAAATATAGCATCAAATTCTATGTTGATTTATGAAATTTCCAATATTGTTGTCTTATTGGAGTGCTCACTAATTCCATTGCAATACTCTATTAAATGCTAAAATGGAGTCTGCTCAGAACTTTTTCTATATTGACCAAAGTTCATCAAAAATGTTTCGTCAGCTTTATAATACTATTGATCCTAATCACCGTACTATCATTGCAGGCAATGATTGACTTCGAACAAGAATTTGAAAGGATCAAGAAGCAGTTATCTCTGTATGATATGACGCTTCAGCCACTCGTTGTTGCTGTTGGACCACTGGCCAACTTTGATGCCATATACGTAGTTGTCAACGAAGTTAAGTACACTGCCAGCACTCTTTTATCAGCGGTTGATATGTGCTTTAAAATACATTATGCACTTGACGCGAAATACAATAGTCAATCATTACAACTGTGGACATTCATAGAAAAGTATGTGTATGGTATCAAAAGTAACAAAAATTACAACAACGTTGAAATTTTATGGAGTGATATCATGTCCAAATGAGTACTGTACTCAAAGTTCGAAAGTCAGGCGATACAACTGTATATTTTACAGATTAAAAGTAACAAAAATTTTAATGACGTTGAAACTTTTGGATCGTAGCAGTTGAAAAATCACTTGAAATAGAATGAATGTCAAAATCTGCAGGAATCGCGGCTTATCAACCCGTGCATTAGAATAGGATACATCATGCTCGTAGCGTGTAGTATCTGCGGCAGTAAGATTCCAGTCAAGGACATGATTTTACACGTTAAGTTCGTACATCGTTATCAGAATATCACTAATATATATAAGTGTACACAATCAGCTTGTCTGCGTACATTTTCTAGCATACGCTCTTTTCGTCGTCATGTTACAACACATGATACTAAATACGTCGAATGTATTCAAACTGTTCATGAACCGAATCAATTGGTTCCAGATTTTACAGATCTTGAGGAAGCTCTTGTGTCAAATTCATTTCTAAACGCTTCCTCTACTAACTCAAACATAGATTCTCAGCAAATTTATCCAATACTTAACGATCATGGTATACATTTAACTTCTATATTATCAATTATAACAAACCTATCTGGTGATCCTAGTATGTCACGTCTTCAAGTGACACGTGTTGTAACATACTTCCACGAATTCCTAAATAACAGTTACATCGACGGATTGAAAAATCTCATAATAAGTTTTATACAAGAGCCTTCTCTAAAAGAAATCGCGAGTAAATGTTTTGATGAAATACAAAACTCAATGATTCCTGTAAGTACGGAGCACAAACGAATGTCCATACTCAAATCGAAAGGTGTGTATATCGAACCTCGAGAAATTACTTTAGGGTATATTGAAGTCCGTAGTCAATCTGGCGTCTTGCAAAATAAAAAGGCAACTGCTCAATACATTCCTATAGCTGAAACACTTAGAGTATTTCTGGAAATTCCAAATGTATTTAACACAATTCGTGATCATTACAATAATTTAATTAACACTGATAGCCATATTGTCCAGAACATAATTCAAACAGAATTCTGGAAATCAAAATTCATATGTCCACACAAAATCATTTTGCCATTGCTCTTGTATGAGGATGAATTTGAAACTGCAAATCCTCTCGGTTCTCACGCTGGAATTTATAAACTTTCCGGTCTGTATTGCACCATTGCATGTTTGCCATCAGAACATTCAGCTAAATTGACAAATATATTTTTGATACAACTTTGCCATGCTGATGATATTAAGTCATTTGATAAAAACAGCATTTATAAACACGTGATACATGATCTTAACTTGCTTTCAACAAATGGCGTTGATATAAATGTGAATGGTAAGAAATTCACTGTCTATTTCCAAGTATTTGCAATGACTGGCGATAATTTAGGGCTTAATAGTGCTCTCGGATATGCACAGGGTTTTAACTCGCGATTTTTCTGCAGATTTTGTAAAGCTAATAAAGCAATGACGCAGCAAATGTGTGTTGAAGACAAATCTCTTCTAAGAACAATTAGCAATTATAATTCTGACCTGGCATTGAATGACTTATCTCTAACTGGTATCAAAGAGCCGTGCATCTGGAATAACTTGAATAACTTTCACTGTACAGAAAATTCTGCAGTTGATGCAATGCATGATGAGCTAGAGGGCATTTGTAAACGCGAATTAGCTCGTATTCTTAAACATTTCATATGTAAAAAAAAATATTTCACGCTTTCAGTATTGAATCACAAAATCAAATACTTTAATTACGGATCAAAAGTTAATCAGCCTCCATTGATATCGATGGAAAACCTAAATAGTGGTACTCTGAAAATGTCTGCTGCTGAAGTTAAATGTTTGATATCGTGTATTGGCTTAATGATCGGTGACTTCGTTCCCGACGATGATGAATACTGGCAATTATTCCAGCTGCTAAGAAGAACCTTATATGTAACATCACAAATGTCGGTATGTTCTGCCACCGTCGATTTACTAGCAAATTTAATAGAAGAACATCACCGCCTCTATATAACATTATTTGGTAATACTTTGAAACCAAAACACCATTTCTTGCTCCATTATCCTCGTGTCATGAGTAAATTCGGACCTATTCGACATTTGTGGTGCATGCGTTTTGAAGGAAATCATAGACCACTGAAAGGTGCTGCCAACATTTCTATTTGTCGCAAAAATATATGCCGTACAGTTGCGATTAAAAATCAACTGCAGTTTGCTAATATTCTTTTACAAGGTGATCCGTTTTTTAGAAAAATTACTTTCAAGCCAATGCACGTTTCTACAAAACATTTACAATACACTAACGTTGAGAATTTACCTGTCAAGTTCTCTGTATTCACGCCTGTGAAAAGTCTCCATGTACAAAACTATACTTATAAAGCTGGAATCGTATTGCTGATTAATGTAGAAATATTGCCGGTATTTGCCACCGTCGAACAGATTTACTGCAACCAAACGAATACTGCAAGCTTGCAGCCTAGTCTAGACAATTTTGCACTCATTGTACGTCTGTTTTCGACGCAATTTCTAAATGAACATTTACAAGCTTTTAGGGTAGAAAACACTGACACCTTCAGGTTCTTAGCACTTCACTCACACAAAAAGTTATTTGGTATTCAAACAGTGATCCGGAAATCTGATGGTATATACATATCCAATGATTTATCAGTATAATTTTGTTCATGGATAAGACTTTAAACTTTAATATGTCATTACAAAACGAATCATTAGTGCAAATCTAATATGCGATATGAACCAGAGAATTCTCTATAAATCTGTTTGCAGATTCCACGCTCCATAAGATTCAACGTCATTAATGTTTAGATTATCAAAACTTATGTCGCTGCTGCTGGTAGCCAGAGTTAGAAACCGGAAGGCCCTGGGTCTTCAAAATCAGTAATGATCTTCTTACTCATTTTCAAAACCCAAGGTCCCGGCACCCTGTACTCGCCCCAAGCCTTGTAGTTCTAGTTACTAACTCTAGCCATCAGCTTCGGCTGCATTTGTAGATATCCCCATTGATAAGCTATTACTGAATCACTGCTAAGTACCGGTTAAGTTTTCCATATATTTATTGAGATATATTATATATGACGATTTATCAGCAACAGCTGTTTAAAGTCACTCTGTGTGACGAACTGAATTTTATTCTTATTGTGTAAAAAGTACAAACGTCTTGAGACTGTCTCATTTAACGGATGGTTCTTCGAGAGTATTCGTTGCGAATTCTGCATTTGATAGTATAGTTTATAAAGTTAACTCCGTTATGATTTTTTATTATTTGGTATTTAAACAGTGATCCGGAAATCTGATGGTATATACATATCCAGTGATTTATCAGTATAATTTTGTTCATGGATAAGACTTTAAACTTTAATATGTCATTACAAAACGAATCATTAGTGCAAATCTAATATGCGATATGAACCAGAGAATTCTCTATAAATCTGTTTTCAGATTCCACGCTCCATAAGATTCAACGTCATTAATGTTTAGATTATCAAAACTTATGTCGCTGCTGCTGGTAGCCAGAGTTAGAAACCGGAAGGCCCTGGGTCTTCAAAATCAGTAATGATCTTCTTACTCATTTTCAAAACCCAAGGTCCCGGCACCCTGTACTCGCCCCAAGCCTTGTAGTTCTAGTTACTAACTCTAGCCATCAGCTTCGGCTGCATTTGTAGATATCCCCATTGATAAGCTATTACTGAATCACTGCTAAGTACCGGTTAAGTTTTCCATATATTTATTGAGATATATTATATATGACGATTTATCAGCAACAGCTGTTTAAAGTCACTCTGTGTGACGAACTGAATTTTATTCTTATTGTGTAAAAAGTACAAACGTCTTGAGACTGTCTCATTTAACGGATGGTTATTTGAGAGTATTCGTTGCAAATTCTGCATTCGATGTATCGTTTATAAAGTTGACTCCGTTATAATTTTTTTATTACATGTGTAAGCTTTGAACAGCAGCTGTTTAAAGTCGCTATTAATATTATTGTGTGAAAAGTAAAAACGTCTTGAGACGTTCTCATTTAGCGGATGGTTATTTGAGAGTATTCGTTGCAAATTCTGCATTTGATGTATCGTTTATAAAGTTGACTCCGTTATAATTTTTTTATTACATGTGTAAGCTTTGAACAGCAGCTGTTTAAAGTCGCTATTAATATTATTGTGTGAAAAGTAAAAACGTCTTGAGACGTTCTCATTTAACGGATGGTTATTTGAGAGTATTCGTTGCAAATTCTGCATTCGATGTATCGTTTATAAAGTTGACTCCGTTATAATTTTTTTATTACATGTGTAAGCTTTGAACAGCAGCTGTTTAAAGTCGCTATTAATATTATTGTGTGAAAAGTAAAAACGTCTTGAGACGTTCTCATTTAACGGATGGTTATTTGAGATTATTCGTTGCGATTTTTGCATTTGATAGTATAGTTTATCTAGTCAACTCCATTATAATTTTTTATTACATAATACATATTATGTAAGGTTTGAACAGCAGCTGTTTAAAGTCGCTATTAATATTTTTGTGTGAAAAATAAAAACGTCTTGAGACGCCTCACCTAACGGATGGTTATTTGATAGTATAGTTAATAAAGTCAACTGCGTTATAATTTTTTGTTACATGTTTAAGGGTTAAACAGAAGCTATTTAAAGTCACTATTAATATTATTGTGTAAAAAGTAAAAACGTCTTGAGACGTTCTCATTTAACGGATGGTTATTTGAGAGTATTTGTTGCAAATTCTGCATTTGATGTATCGTTCATAAAGTTGACTCCGTTATAATTTTTTTATTACATGTGTAAGGTTTGAACAGCAGCTGTTTAAAGACGTTATTAATATTTTTGTGTGAAAAGTAAAAACGTCTTGAGACGTTCTCATTTAACGGATGGTTATTTGAGAGTATTCGTTGCAAATTCTGCATTCGATGTATCGTTTATAAAGTTGACTCCGTTATAATTTTTTTATTACATGTGTAAGCTTTGAACAGCAGCTGTTTAAAGTCGCTATTAATATTATTGTGTGAAAAGTAAAAACGTCTTGAGACGTTCTCATTTAACGGATGGTTATTTGAGAGTATTCGTTGCAAATTCTGCATTCGATGTATCGTTTATAAAGTTGACTCCGTTATAATTTTTTTATTACATGTGTAAGCTTTGAACAGCAGCTGTTTAAAGTCGCTATTAATATTATTGTGTGAAAAGTAAAAACGTCTTGAGACGTTCTCATTTAACGGATGGTTATTTGAGAGTATTCGTTGCAAATTCTGCATTTGATGTATCGTTTATAAAGTTGACTCCGTTATAATTTTTTTATTACATGTGTAAGCTTTGAACAGCAGCTGTTTGAAGTCGCTATTAATATTATTGTGTGAAAAGTAAAAACGTCTTGAGACGTTCTCATTTAACGGATGGTTATTTGAGATTATTCGTTGCGATTTTTGCATTTGATAGTATAGTTTATCTAGTCAACTCCATTATAATTTTTTATTACATAATACATATTATGTAAGGTTCGAACAGCAGCTGTTTAAAGTTGCTATTAATATTATTGTGTGAAAAGTACAACTGTCTTGAGTCGCCTCATTTAACGGATAGTTATTTGAGAGTATATCATTGCAATTTCTGCATTTGATATAGTATAGTTTATAAAGTTAGCTTTGTTATTATTTTTTATTGCATATTTTCCGGTTCACTAACAGCAGCTGCTCAAAGCCAGTGCATGAAGAACTGAGTTCAATAGTATTATACATATGTATGCTTTATTATAGTATATATTTTGTTTGAAAATACAGAGTTTACTTATCAACTGCATATGTGTATCCTTAATCCAACCCAATGTGAATCCTTGTAAGCTAACTGAATCCTCATTTATGCATGCTTGCATAATTCCCGAGACTAATCTGATATAAGTTAGACAACTATGCTCCATATTAAACTGACATTTCCGAATTGTCAGTATTACTTCTATACGCTAGTCAAAATAGCTATGCCCGACGATCAAACTTACTTTTTCTAATTGTTACTACACCGTTAGAAGAATGTTGCAACAGTCATGTGATATAATTGAACCGACCTTTTCGAATTATCAGTACTACTTCAGTTCATTGGTCGAAATAGCTACATACCATAATCAGACTCACTAGTGCAAGTTGTTACTATGACTACTAACAGAGATTTGTATCAACTATGCACTATTATCAAACTCATCGTTGCGAATTGTCAGCATTACTCTTGTCCGCTAGTCGATCAAGCTATGCACCATGATCAGACTCACCCTTGCAAGTTGATGCTATGACTACTGCAGAGGCTTGCATTAACTATGCACTATTATCAAACTCATCGTTGCGAATTGTCAGTATTACTCTTGTTCGCTAGTCGATAAAGCTATGCACCATGATCAGACTCATCCTTGCAAGTTGATACTATGACCACACAGAGGCTTGTATCAACTATGGACTATTATCAAACTCATTGTCATGATTTGTCATTATTACTCTAGTACGCTAGTCGATAAAGCGATATACCATCATCAGACTCACCATTGCATGTGATTACCACACTACCGAACATGATAGTGACAGTTACATTCAAATGCTGTTGTAAACCTAATGAGGAGTCTTGACAGTCACAGCAAATAAGTTGGGCTAACAAAAGTTTATAGTTGATTCGTGTATATTCAAAATAACCATATGATTATTGTTGGCAATGTAGTACCACTGAGCATAAATAATAGTTGGAGTTACTACATTTTTTGTAGTTACTATAACAAAAAAATATGCCAGGACCGTGAGAGCACTATATTTTATAGTTGTTTTATAGTAGACCTAACGATAAATTTTTTTCAGTGTACCGTAGATATATACCTATAGGTACATACCTACTACATTGTGATTCTAGGCATGCAACTTTGAGCTGCAATGGAACTTTACTGACGTTCGTATTGTCTGACGTTTATAGGTATAGGATTACGATAATGTGTCCTTTATCATCTGCTAAATTTTTTTTTTTTCTTTTTTGTTTTACTTGATAGGTACCCCTTTAGCTCGGATTTTAGGGAAAAAACGTTAATTACAGGAGAGATTTTGATTCGAGATCGAGTGCAGGTTTAATGCGATTAAGCCCTACTAGAAAGAAAAAAAAAAAAAACTAAAATCAAAATTAACCTCTGTGCTTTTTGTACAAATTTTGAAGAAGATTGTTTGTATATCCTGACCCTGCAGTGATATTCGTTCTTCTATAGTTATTTGTTCAGATTGCTATGAGTTGCCAGAAATTGAAAAAAGAAAGGAACCAACAAATCAAAAAACAAAAAACGAAATCAAAGATCAGAATTTTTAGTTCCGAAAAGTGGAAATCCCGAATTTTAATATTATTACACCGATGCAGTCGAGTTATTGGAAAGGGTATTTCCCCGAAAGTCTGTAGCATAGTCGAGTCGATTTACAGAACTTCAAATCGAAAAACACCCGCGGAGGTTCGAAATTTCAAAAGCTAAAGGATCCGCAGGGTCGAAACTCCGGAATTTGAAATTCTCGAATAGAGAATCCTTCCGAGGTTTTTGGCCAGCTGCATTCCGATCTTTGCGAATTTTATACGATTTCCAACTTCAACGTTTCTGAAGATTCGAAATTGTCGCGAATGAATTTGTAATTTTGACCGTTTGAAACTTTGAAAATTTCGAAATTTGAACCCGGAAATCAATAAAAATGTCAAAAAATAAGTATCATCGGAATATTTTCTAAACCCTTCTGTGCAGCTACCCAGTTTTGGAAACTATTCGATACATTTCTTACCGTTCGTTATCTGAAACAAAAAAAAGGAAAGAAAGAAATTTTTTTCACGCTGCGAATTTTGGATTTTTTAATTTTAATTTTTTTTTTTTCATAGTATTCGTGCAGGCTTAGGTAATCCTGAATTAACGAATTGAGAGTCTGGTACATTTTCGATGAATATAATTTTCTAAAATTTGTAAAATGCAATTTTTTCAAATTATAGGTATAATGATCGAGAAATTTTTGGAGAAAGGAAATCCAACTCGAGCCTTACGTATAACTAATCCTCGTTATGGATTAAACCTATATCTACCTGCACTCCATTGCTTCATAATCTCTTCCAAAACTTTACTCCGGAACTCCGAGTTTGAGGCAAAATATATTTCGAGTTTTATAATTGAAGGGATTCCATGATTCCATGAATGATAAAAATTTGACCTAAACTCGAAAACAAAAAAAAAAAGAAAAAAAACTTCTTTCTATGCCCGCAAAAAAAAAAAAATAAATATATATATAAAAATTGGTCGATCGAATCTTATTCGACGAACAAATTTTCTTGGGAAGAAAAGACGATCGAAAGATTTTTTTTGTTTTTTTTTTTTCAAACTAATTACACAATTTAAAATCAGATTTATTATTTTTTCAACATTTTTGGACACATAGTTAATAATTTCGTGTATACATATGTCTGTAAAAATAACCTGGACTAAAAATCAGGAAAAACTAAAAAAAAAAATGGATTCTGTTTTTCAATTAGTGGAATCAAAGAGAAATATCGAAGCAAAAAAGAAGAAACGAGGTGGGAGTATACGGTACAACATAACGTGTCTCTAATATCGTGAAAAATTGGAGCAAAAAAAAAACCTCCGCATAAAAAGAAGAAGGAGTACATGAAAAGATGTGAAACGGAGATACGAAGATAATAATTTGTCCGATTTGTATAATGAAAAATATGCGAGTTTCAAAACGAGGAAAGTAACTCTGGAGGTATACCGTTATAGATATAGGTTCGCGTGACCAAATGAATAATCAGATTTCAATAACAGATACGTATCTGCTATCTATCTACCCCGAAATTTTTTTTTTTTTTTTTCTTTTTCTTTTTATTACTACCTTGCTAGGTTATAAGATAACGACGATCGTATTAATCCATTTCAAATAAAACGACAAATCAAACATTGCCCGGAATCGGACAGATGTCCGTGACACTTTTACAATACGATATTTTCTCAATTTTTCCTTCCTATCGAAATCCGGAAGAAAGGATTCGGTTACCATCACGAATATCACGGAACGCAAGAGTATACCTACACCTATACCCTTACGATATACAAATAGGAAAATAAGAAAGAAAGAAAGAAACAAAATGAGAAAGAAAAAAGGATTTAAAAATTGTTTGTCAAACGATTAGCGTTAAAAATGCAATTTAAAATGCATTTCGGTATGATTGCAGTAGTAGCAGTCTGGCTCGTGTCTTCCTTAAATTGCAGGTAGTACACATGACAAGCGTCGCGACGTCTGCTGCTGCAATGACACCCTGCAGGGTTGTACAGTGAAAATAAAAATAAAAAAGAAAACAGAAAATTAAGTGGAAAAAAACCCGAAGACAGTAAACGTCGCTCTTTATGTCAAACTTTACTGCAAGGACGGACGAAAATTACTAAAGGTAACAAAAAATAAAACAATAAATAATTTGTTCAAATATTTTTCCAGTTAATTAGACAATTTAATTAAAACGAGTCATACACAAATTTTTTCATCGTGAAATGATTAAGATTATCGTCATCAATATATTTGGCTTTGAAATAGATTTTTTTTCACTATCGCAACCCCGTTTTTCTACCAGTAGTGAGCTTTCACAGCTTTCACGCATGCTAAGCCGCGTAATTAATTAATTCGTACATGATTACTCCTTCGCCGATCATCGAAAACAATCCAAATTTCACAAAAATATCATAGACAACTACGACGATCGTGTGAACTAAGGAAACTACGATAAATTCATGTGAAGTATCAGTTTTACAAAGATTGACACAATTTTCGGTCATTATAGCTCGTTTATCAATTAATCAAAAGAGTTTATAGACCGATTTGAATATCCATAGTTCACACTATGCCTAAATGTCTACTGAATAGGCACCTTCAATCTTAACCTTGTAGGTTTGGTACTTTTCGTGTAATACTGTACACAAGAAAGTACAAAAAAAATTCAAATCACATGAATAAACTCAATAAAAGAATTATATATACCTATAAGCCAACAAAAGAGCAGTGAGAAAAAAAAATGATCGCAAAATGATTTTCGCGGTGCCTTGGAAGCCTTGAAATTACATTGCGGTACTCTTTTCTATCTTTGTGTGTCTAATATCGCTAAAACAGTTAATTTTATGTCTCAAGCTCGAGTTTCTGACTCGTTATTACAGTATTAGTTTAGCCATATTGTATTACTTCTTGGTCGTGCAGAGTACTTTGGAGCATAGCGCAAAAGCTCATCAAAGCAAAAATGTCACGAAGTATAATACAAAAGTATAATACAGGTAACAAACAGTATATACGGTATTGTTAAAAAAGTTTTCTTACGTACGTTACTCGTAGGTATATACATAAATTACACATATACAATTCCTGCAGTAAATATATATATACATATATACATATATACGTATCGGAGATGATAGATTAGATATAAACGGACATGGAAGGAAGAAGTCGCTTAATTGCAACCAACCGAGAAATTAACTATGACAATAAATTGACCCGCGATCGCGTACAGGTATTACATGTACATTATACGTACAGGTATATATCTATTATATAGGGGATTGCACGCGAGCTACAGACGTCTTATACATACACCTACGTACATGTATCTTATGTCTATGTACACATCGTAAGGTATTCCAATTATTTCGGAAGTTGTATAGAATTTTTTCGCAATAACGATTTTTTTTTTCTCTTTAATTTTTGAATTTATTAAATATATAGATATATGTATATGTGAGGTATATGTAATATAAGTGAAATAATACGAATATAAATTGTTCAGGACCGTTGTACCATTACTTCATGTGTGCAGTGATGGGGGTTAGAGCCTTGATCAGGCGAGGGGCGTTCGATCGTAATTTATATATGGGTTCAGCCCAAAATTTACCGTTCGTTTGCCTGCCTATGTATACATATATACGTGTATATATATAACTATATATATTAGTTGAAACAAACTAAACTGCGTGAGTGAATGGCATAAAGTAAAATATATACTATATAGTACATACCGATATACATAGGTATAAGGTGTAGGTATTAATATACCTGTATAGTGTATGTATATATATACCTGAACGCGCACTGCAGCACACTGCGCCTTGTGACTGACATGCTTGTATATAGTGTACCTATATACATATACTTATATACCTACGTATATAGAAGTTGTTTGAAATTTTATACCCGTAGATATAATTGGTTGAACAGAAAACAAAGAGAAGAAAAGAGAAGAGAAAAATAAGAAAATATATATATATAAAATATATTTTTAAAAAAGGTGGGGGGAAACGAAGATTTTTTTTTATATGTATGTATACATATATACATCATTATACGGATATATTTCCCCTTTCGAATTTTATTCAAATGTTAAACTTCCAGCAGCGCATCCGTGTATATGACATCGCGTGTTTTTTATTATAGTCACTGCGGCGCAGAATTGTTATAATATCGGATATGAATCGATAGACGATAATTAGTTCACTCCCATTTCGATATAGAAAATAAACGAAGAAATTGAAAAAATGGAGAAAAAAAATGGTTGACAAAATTGAAGAAAAGGGGTTCCGAATTTTGAAAGTTCCCAATGATCAGAATTATGAACTTATTTGAGACGATTTCGAATTTTTGGAAACGTTAGAAAAAAAAAACGTTCAAGACAGGATAGTCGAAAACTCCGAAATTCCAAGAATCCGAAAATTCAGAGTTTCAAGTTCCCGAATTTTGGCCATTCGGATATTGAGCTTGCGGAATATTTCGAACCCTCGGTAACTTTCGATTTGAAATTTTTTGAATCGCCTATATGCAGCCTAATCCCGGAAAATTATTCATTAATCCCATTTCTAAAAACTGTGTACAATCGTTTGTATTGAAATTCGTAATTTTTTCACGTTTCGAGACTTTTAAAAATCGGAACTTTCAACCTTCTTCCGATGACGATAAGAAAAAAGAGTATCGAAAATGAAAGGACCTCGCATCTGTCCTTATAATGTAAAAATAGTCGGGCCAAACCCCCCTGCAAAGTCAAGGGTTTCCAAGATATTTTGAAAACGGTTAGATTCCTCGAAAAAGACCAAGATACCTTTTTTTTAGAGCGTTCAATTTTGAACAAAAGTAGCTACGCGGAATCTTTCCAAGTAAATTAATTCTCGATATATAAAAATCGGAAAGTGCCACTATGATGTATTATATTATTTAAAATATCCGGCAGAGACGATGTATACGTGAGGATGAAAATCATGGGTTAGATAGACAATATATGTTAATAAATCGTATAGGTATATGTATACATATCATAAGTGATTTAAATTGTTTGAAATTTCAACTCCTGTCTTACTTATAGTTGCTATGTATACATAATGAGGCTGGCGGTGCCTGGATTCGACCGATTAATAACGCTGAACATGCTTGGATAAATATATTGCAACCCGATCCCGCATCTATAATAGTTTAGAATTAACCTCGGTATAAGACGACGACTAATTAGCGACATGCACATGCGGATGTAGGCATTCATCGAACAGCAAGACGAAGAAGAAGAAGAAGAAGAATTAGAGAAATAAGAAGAAGAAGAAGAAGAAGAAGAAGAATAAACGGAGAACTATTAAACGGAAATTAAACCTTTGGATAATTGAAATACTTACGACAGCTATTAATACTAACGGCGCTTGAATATAATAACGATATGGGTAAAGTATATATACGTATAATCGTCCGCAAGCTCTTTATATTGTTAAATATCGCGTGGTAAGTCGTTAATAATTCTAATCGTTCCACTATTAATTATTGCCACGGCCAAGTTTATCCAACTTCGAATTTGATCGAGTATATAATAATACTATACATATATATAAGAATATAATCGTTTCGTAATTGTACTGTGTAGAAATTTAATTAAATTAGCACAAGTTTTTTTTTTTTTCTATTTCTCTCGTTTTTTCTCAAAATTTACAAGTTCAGATTCTTTTTTTTTCTATGAAATTCTGTAAATTTCAGATTTTTTTTTCCATCTTTCTTTCGACCCTGTTCCTCCGGGTATACTGAGAAGAAAAGAAAAAAAGAAAAAATACAAAACAAAAAAAAACCTAAAAAAGATGAGTTATATTTCCCGCGAAAGGTTTAAAAAAAAAAAAAAAAGAAAAACGTGGTATATGGTATATGTGATGGTGGTGCGTGTTCGACAGTGGTTGAGGAGTTGGCCTGCCTTCTTCTTATTCTGGTTCTGGCATGGCAGCCATATTCATTTAATACCCAAAGCCACTTCCAGTATACGGAGGCGTCTCTGGTATAGCAGCGCGGGGGTGATATCGCGGTACTTATACGCTATAAGCGCACCGTCAAATTGCGACGGGCCCGCAAAATGGCGTGTCACAAGGCTGTTAATCCTTCCGCGTCCTCCGTGCCTGCAGCACAGAGAGTCCGGGCGCGCTCCTACCGTCCTGTCCTCCTGTCCATCCGTACGTACCTACGGTACGTTCTATCGCACGTATACCAGTACCCAAGCCCGAGCGTAGCTGACTATGAGAAAAGTTTTACCTCAACCCCGCGCGCGCCCTCTGGCGACGATACGAACCGAGCTTTCGGGCGCTGACAACGAGCTCTGGGTTTCATCGGCGCGTTCTAAGCTCCCGAAAGGCTACTCTTTAAGCTCGGGGACTGTGGGGACCGGAAGTAACCGTGTAGTTTAGGGTATCAGTTTAAATGGCGGTTAGTAAGAGCTGCTATTGGCTGGTTTAGCCGTGCGAGGCGTCGCGAGTTCGTTAGCTAGATGTTTCGGCTTCTATTCGTTGTCTTTTTTTTTTTTTTTCAATTCGTGATTGTCTCGTGTTTCGTACCCGTTATTTTAACTCGGGCCCTTATACCTCTGAGCAAACTACCGCCACACGACACACGAGTTTAGGATATACACTGCTCAGTGTGACAGACAGACGTATACGTACTTTTCAGACAAAAGAGAGTTTCTCATTCTTTTTTTTTTTTTAATGAGAAATAAAATTCGAGAGAAACAAAAAGTACATTAGGATCTTCCATGGCAATGCCTAAACTTTTTTTTTTCTATGTTCAATTCGATTTGCAGGGTTGATTTACTTACCCTTGATGTGGTCCTGCCAGGCGAGAACTCCGCATAATAAAGCTAGGGTCTTTCCACTTCCTGTTGGACTCTCTAGGAGACAGTGTTCCTTCTTTTTGCAGCCTTGGATCAGCTGGAAAAAGAAGAACAAAAAAAAATTGATTAAATGATAGAAAAAAGAAGTTTTTGAGGGGCTGGAAAAATGTCGAAGCTGCAATTTTAGTTTCTGCCGAGGGTTTTGGATCGTAGAACTTATATCGGTGTTGAGAAATTTCATGGTACTTATACATATCGATTTCAGGATTTCAGATTTTAACGGATCCGATAAGATTTTTATTTCAAAGGATTTCTACAAATTTTCGAAATATGTTTCACGGGATTTTTGGATAATTTTTTAGTGATTTGAAAGATTTTATTTTTCTCTTCAAATATTTCATAAGAATTGAAAATAATTGAGAAAAATTGGAAAGATTTTTATTTCAAAGGATTTCTACAAATTTTCGAAATATATTTCATGGGATTTTTGGATTATTGTATAGTGATTTGAAAGCGATTTTATTTTTCTCTTCAAATATTTCATAAGAATTGAAAATACAAAAAAAAAAAGATGTTCGGAGATTTTTTTCAAAAAGATTTCGCAGTTTTTGAAGGATTTTAAATTATTCTAAACGATCATTTTCAAAATACAGAATTTTCAAGCAAAGATTCCAATCGATAGTTCACAAGTTTTCAAAAGATTTAACAACTATCGAAATATTTTATGAAAATTAAATATAATATCGAAACATTTTAAAAATTTTGCGATGTATGGGAATGTTTCATATACATCGATCTTACAGAATTATACAAAGACTGAAAAAAAAAAAAAAAATAATTGCAAAAATGCAAAAACATCTCAAGGATCTCTAAAAGAATTCTAAGATTTCGAATAATCAACGTAATTTCGAGTTGTTGTAGTTTTTTTTTGTTTTTTTTTTTCAAATTTCACAAATTTTTAAAAGATTTTTCTCAAGATTTTACAGAAATTTTTACAGGACTCTGTAAAATATTTCAAATGATTTTGTATATATGCGGTTTTCCAAACGATATTTCATCGGACCAACGTGATTTCGGAAGATCTATCGAAGGTTTAAGAACTTTTAAAATATTTCATGAAAATTTCAAAAGATTTTGAAACTCTTTTTCTAAATTTTTAAATATTTCAGATTACGATTTCAAAATTTTGAAATTATATTAAACACGATTTAATATGACTTAAAAATATTTCGTGGAAAGAAACTATATGAAAGATTTCGAAATTCATAAAATTAAAAAAAACAAAATTGGAATAAAAAACAAACCGTTGAAAATTACCTTGTTCATAACTGCCATTTGTGAGGAATACGGTTTGACAGGAAACTTGACTTTGACACCAGCTATTTGAAGTTCCTCATGTTTCACTTCCTTTTTCTTAGCGTCTGCAGTTTCCCCATTTTCGTAAGTGATCTTGACATGTTTGAGCCATTTTTTGGATTTCACGATAGGCGCGGTTTCGTCCGAATTAACCGTAGAAACAGAAGATATCGAGTCTGAGACATTCTCGCTTTCATCACCTCGCGAAGATCCTTCAATATCGGAATTTTGGTCCTTTGCCTGCACCGCTGCATCGTCGTGGATGCTAAGTATCCCCTTCCGTGGCTGATTCTCCCATTTTTTTTTCCAATCAAAAGTCTTACTTTCGCTTTTATTCACGCGATTCCGTGGTCCACGCGGTTTACGAGGCTTTCTATTCGTGCTCCCAGATCTCGAACTCGAACTACCAGCTTGATAATTGTAAAGAGTAGCTTTATCTTTGTTATCGTTTTTTTTTTTCTCAAAGATATCGTCGTGATCCTCATCTCCGTTATTCTCAACATTTTTGATAAATTTTTTCAGGTAATTTTGCATCGTTACAACGCGCTGAGGGACCCCGTAATCCGGATTCAAAAAGCTCGGCGGTTCTTCGATTTTCATTTGTGTATAATTCAACGTTTCTCGTTGGGATTCCTCCCCGATAAAATTCTGGGAACTATCCTCACTCTTGATTTTCTCCTTTTCCGAACCGTCGTCGTCGTGTGACGTGGAACTCTGTTCGGTCAACAAATCGCTATCATCGTTCGTTATCTCCCCGATATCTGTCCCAGCTTCTACACTCCCGCCAATTCCGTGCACCGATTTTTTCGACATTCTGTAAACAATACAACGACAATATGTATTGCCGATCGATAACTGCACCGAGATAACCGCTTAAAGAAATCATCGTCGAGATTTTTTTCTCGACTGTGATGTAGATATCTGCGCTAACACAGAACGTGTCCCAGTTCAGAATGCAAAATATAAAACCAGCAAAAGCTGTTCCCAGAGATTCATTGGGTCCTTTAAACCGAGCTTTCAACGATGTCAGATACTTTACTTCGCCAGAGAGTAGCCGTATCCGTCAGAAATATTTTACTTTTACCTATACCATATTCCCTCCATGCATTTCACCTGCATCTTGAGTGAATTGCCTTGCGGTAATAGAAGTGCATGTCACATGTCATACGTGTAAAGTCACGATAAACGTCATGTTGGTTGATGCACGTGTAGTGGTTGACAAAATGGTAATAAGAAGAAAAAAAAGAGGATAAAAGATTGCAACAATAATGCGACGACAATGACTGATAGTAGCGTTTTGGCGGATAACTATTTCGCACATGGCAGATTTCGGCACGCTATTACCACCAGCCGGTATAATATCATGCTTACAATATTTTGTTCAATGGGAGTTATGTAATATTCACTTTCGGTGTAGATATGTAATGGAGAAAATTATATAATTAAAAATTATGACTTTTTATGGACTCGTCCCGCAACGGAACAGCTTTATGTTAATTAGTGCGGTGTACATTATACACCGTAAACGTATGAGTTTAAAAATCGAAAAAAATTCAGGAACGTTTATTACGAACGTATCTTTCGTGTGAACTAGGGAAACATTGATCCGAGCAACGGTACTCGGATCATAAATCGAACAATATTAAAATCCGCATTTATTCAGAACCGTTTCAGATATAATTCCAAAATTTTCACGTTTTGAAAAATGGCAAGAAGTTTTTTCTAGTTCACACGAAAGCTACTTTCGTATACGTCATTCTGATGTTTTGATTTCTTTATTTTATCCTGTTAGTTTCCGGTGTAGAACGTTCACAAGATAATTATAGCCTAATTTTGCTCAAACAACATTCAATTGTTGATATTTTTTGTATTCTAGTTATTGGATTGACTGTATTAGGCTCATTCCCACATATTTCAACCCTTTCGAAACTGAAACCAACCCTCGATCCTCGTTTCTATCTTATAGAAGAGATTTCAGGGTTATAAACATGCCTACTTGAAAATCAAAACAAACCAACAAAAATACAAGTACGATGGTACAGATAACGTTACTACGTATTGGATAGGTAAATTTCGACGAACTCAGACCAAAGAGAGATGTTGCTACACTTCACTTCCCATTAAAATGAATCACGATAAAAATACATGTGTAAAACTAACCTCGAAAATGGTCTTTTTCTGCTAATACTCACGTAGAAATACGAGGAACAGTTTGCCTCGTGTATGTGACGACAGAGTATACGCAGACTACGAATATTATGGCTATTAAAACGAATAACATCACTTAAAAACCACAACTATTAAGATATACATGAAAACACCGAATGTAAACATTGAGGTTAGTAAGACAGGCGAAACAATTGGCGCGAGTTTCGTCCGTCTCTGGATTTCGTGTCGTACGTTGGTTGGCCGCTATCGACCTTCGACGCGCGATGCGAGAGTCGATAGTCACTGAACGAACCGCGACGCGTTTGAAATTCGAAAATAGCCACGCTGGGTAAGTATCTGTGTATGTAAGAATCTAGAAGTGGTTTAGTCGATGGTGAATTGAAAGTGTTATTTTACAAAGACTATAGACTACTCAAGTTTCGTTTTAAACTATCAGATTCCTTTGAAACAAAAGGCTAGTCCAGATTTCGGGCCAGATATGTTACAGGCTATGTCCACAGGTCTAGGTATACATATATCGAATAGTTAATATCATTGCGCAACAACAACCCGTTTTTTGACGAACACTTTATTAGCTTTTCAAACCGTCGATTGTCAAACATTCGAGACTTTAGCTGGTGTCTAACGATTATTATAATAATTTGTTAAATTTTCTCTACGCATTTAATTATGTTTCTGATTTTTTTGACGAGATAATATTCGTGTTTCTATTGTATCCGTAATCGAAGGGATTGAAATCGGTACACATAACCAAATCGTTTATACGTGTATACCTAGATTTCTGGCTAAAGCTATAGTTAATTCAAATTTCCTCCACGAAATTCTCGATACCTTCAATCCGACGTAACATTTAGTATTCAAGGGGCGAAACAATCTTTAAATTTAGGTAACGGGGCGTAAGTTATGTATCCCTACAGTAATGCGTTATATGTATGTATATGTATACCTACTGTACGTGTATATTCATTGCCTGGACTACGGCGCGGGCGTCTCTACCCCATAAAACGAATTCAGACTATACGAGCCTATGTATTGGGTTTTGGATAGATGCGATTGTGTATGTGTGATAGGGTTCGGTTTCATTATTGTGAAATGCGTCAAATTGCTCGTGCAACACTCCCTTGCACACCATTATATGCGAACCTGAAGTATAATGCTAGATTATAAATCACCGAGAGTTTTATCGTCCACATGATTCAGTTTGTCAAATTTTAAACTGTTATGGTATAAAGGATCGCTTCTCACTTCATAACTCACTCCCCAATTAACCACCCTTTGACACTCCTCCACACACATCATCTTCGACTGTATGTCTTTATCATGTGCGTTGTTAGTTAATACAATTACTGTTTTTATTATATTATATTGTAACGATGATATGAGTCAATAAACAATCACAAGTATTCTGAATTTGTCTTCTTATTACGCAGCCAGTATTTGGTAAAAGTTTCGCATTTAATGTTTAGATACATATCGATTGATATGGTCAAGTTATCGGTACGAAATCGAAGAAAAATTTAAACAACGAAGCGCCTGGGGTCTGGAACCTGCAGAGAGGACATGAAGAAAAAAGAAAGAAAGAAAGAAAAAAAGAAAACAAAGGTAGAATACCCTGAATTTGGGATCACCCCGCAGTACCACGTTCTGGAAGGACACATTCCTCTTATCTTAACCAGAGACGAAATATGAAATATAAATAAAACATATTCTTACTACAGCGTGCAATAAAAATGTGGGGAGATAAAGGGAGTGCGCGACGCATACGAAATTTTCTTTGAGGACAAGGTCCAGCTCGAGCTCGAGCTCCGGCTCCTCCCGCGTCTATGCCAGGGCAGTGATTGCTGGGCCGCGGTCAGGAGGCGGCCACGAACAGAAATATTTTTATTTCCGGGGGGTTACGCTTTATATTTACGGTCGGGCAACAATAGGGCCGATTTCTCATGCTTTCGTTTCGCAGGGTTTTCCTGCTAGAGAGGTATTTTCATAATATCAGCGATTTGTCATTCCCTTCGTCCACGGCACTGCCACTGATGAAATCGGACGTTTCGGGGTGACCCCTCGGCTCCATACTTCGCTCCACCGCAAGTTACTATATCCAGAAAACCAGTTTCGAAAAGACTTTCTTAACCGCGACGAGGAACGTTCAGACTCCAGTGATTGATGCGACGCCAAAACCAGTGTCACCTTAACAGTTAATACATTTTTCGTTTCGATATTGTACGATTAAAGAGTCCGGAACAAACGGTCATTCTTCATCCAGAATCCCCCCCCCCCCCCCCCCCTCCCCCAAAAAAATCAAGAAAGAACAAAAACTTCTTTTCTTACTTACCAAAAGGATTGTTCGATCTCCCCGCGGTCAGGAAAATATATAACGGTAACGATTTTCTGGTCAATCGATATCTGCAGCTCCTATATAGGCAAAAAATGACTAATCGTTGACCCCTGCGCTGCAGCAGACCTAGACAATGACCGTGAAGGACTATAAAGACTATCAACTAATTTCCCCGCGTTGGTGCACTTAATTAAGAGTTATCTGTTCACCATCCGTTTATCGGAAGCCCCAAAAATAATTGTCTCACATGGGACCATCGGCTCCTGCATTGACTCCTTGATAAGATAAGACTGAGGGGTTGACTCTATATATCGAGAGATAAACATCTTTTAGACGACACCACACGTAGCGGAATAACCTAGCTATAGGTACGAACAAATATAGGTAGTATATGTGTGCCAGACGCGCCCCGATGGACACGTTCAACCGTGTGCAAATCCAACTATAGACGTTGAGCTCTGGAGGCAGGGTGAGGCTAGAATGATTCGAAACTGATGTCCAAGACTATCGTGAAAAGTAAAACAAAAGTATCATGCTGGCTGGGGATTTCACCGAGGAGTTTTCCTCCCTCGTTCGAAAACTTGATCAGAGTTAGGTTTTGTCCATTTCTTAATACTGTCTTCACCTATTTTTTTTTTTTTTTTTTTTTTTTTTTCTGGAGCTGATGTGCTTCGTTTCCCTGTGAAACGCTGAATGATCGCTGCATCGTTTACCCACTCCTGACAGTGTTGGTCAATCGAAGTGAAACCCTTACTCACGTACACGATGATACATAAATAATGCATAAGTTGGTGATATAAATACCGTAGTCTAGGTACGTGGAAGATGGGATTTGAGAAAATTGTAAGCCTCCAGGCTTCCTGGTGCGCAGTAGCTCAGGGTATTTGGACAATAACTTCTCGGCAGTCGAGGTTTCGAAAGTGGTAGTGGATGTGGAAGGACATCGATCAGATGTGATCACGCTGGAATTAGCCGTCCCTCGCAGGAGCCAGGACCAGCCCTCCCACCCCTCGAGCTAGTATTCCCTTTTTCATTGAACCCCGGGAAGAAAAAAGGCGAACGGACAAACAAAGAATCGACGTCGTCGGGTCGACCACCCCTATACATACGCCACGAAAATCTATGTATACATTATACATTAGGGTGGTCCAGAAACCTGAACTTTTCATATTTTTCAATGCTACTGCCTCATTGAGTACCAAAAATGGGTAAAATTTTGAAAAGTTGAAATAACACTGCGAAGTATGTGTACCAAATAAAAAGCTGAATATTCAGACTCGAGTTCGTGAAGAAGAGCGCGGTCTGTAAATATTAATCCATTGATTTGGAATTTTTTGAGTCGAAAAAAATCAGGAAACCGGTCGACCTGTGGGCCAACCCACAAGTTTTTGTCAAATGTCAACGTTTCTAGGTTTCATAGGGAGTTATATTTAACGTCAGGAGATATCGTTTGGTCTGCATGTTTATGTGCGAAATTTTGAATAGTTTTTAAACAATTTGACAGATTCGACTTTGTCTGATTCGAAACCAACTCACGTCTATCAAAAAAAAGAAATTTTTGTCCTGCGATATCTTTTAAACTAATCGTTCGATTTTGATGAATCTTGCGGCAATCGAAAGGGCTATCCAAGACTTAAATCTGATTAAGTTTTGAGACTAATCGCACGAACAGTTTAGGAGTTATGCGCTAAAAGCATGATTTTTTTTTTTTTTTTTCAATTTTTATTCTTCGAATAACTTTGAAACTACTCGACCGATCGACTCCAAAATCTAATCAGATCTAAGTCTTGATGAACCCTTTCGATCGCCGCAAGAACCGTTCCAATCGGTCGATTCGTTCTAAAGATATCGTACGACAAAAATTTGTTTACACATACACACATACGGATGTCCATCGAAAAATAGGCAGAATAGGTTCCTAGGACCCCAAAACTTCGAGATCTGATGAAAACTCGATTTTAAAACTCGGAACGAAACCGATAACTTCCCTTTTTTTTGAAAATTTTCAATTTTCATAGCAAGAAGTTAAAAATTGGTCTCTCTTAAATAGAGGCAGGAGCTTCCGAAGCCATTTTGAAGCCACCATCCGCATCTAGATAAGTTTGAGAATTTGAATACTATACTGTAAGAAATCGACGTATACGTAAATCGTAACAATTCATCAGGTAAATACGGAGTTTCAGCTCGTAATTTAGTTTACCGACTGTATACCAACCACGAGGAAGTTGACTGTCTCTGAGCTTGCAATATCCCCGTAAAACAGTGTCGTGGTTCAGGATAAATAGGGCGACAACTCAGGGATATGGGGTTTAATGACAAAAAGCTTTCGGTTTCGGGTATAGGAGGGTAGCTGCTGCTGTCACGAGGACAACGACGGGGACCTCCCGCTGCGTAATAAGTTTAGCTTCCTCGGTCGTAAGATCATAAACCAGGCTGCTACGATTTTGGCGCAGCGTGATACTGTGTTCCTCGCTGTTTCCTCCACCGCCTTCACAGTTCACCCGTTCCGATGTTCACTATCCACAAATTGGAGATGTTCCTCCATCCGTTTCTGTCGTTATGGTTTCACCTTACTGATTTATCGTCCCCGATGGGTTCTATCACGGAATAAAAACTCCGATCTTACACCGTATTTCATTAGTATCGCAGCTAATTCTATAATCTCCTGTTCAAAATCACGTCCAGATAAGCTCCGAGCCCTCAGTCCATCGAGTGCCCTTCGAGACCCTCTCCAATCTACTTACAGTTAGAAATTTCCGACTCCCGGAAGTCGTATACGAACTTCAAAATGTCTGGGGGGGCTAGCTCCTTGGTCTGGTATAAAGAGGACAATGTCTCCCTTCGTGGAAGTTATTAGGGTGTGATTTGATTTCCGAATTTGTCGCGAAACCGCCGTGACCCCCGACGTCCCCGGTTCCATATCCATGGCCCGGTTAAATGGCCGGTGCAAAAAAGTCATAAAATAAGTTATAATTTGGCGCACACGGCGTACGGCGTCGAGCGATGCTCAATGTTCCGTGTGATCACTGCATCTCACTTCGCTGAACTTCGCCCTAAAACTTCTAACGTCACCCTATTCCTACGAGGGAATTCGGATGGCCAGAAGCATCGGTCTAGTTCTTATTTCCTAAGGACGTCATAAGCCGCGTGGTCCCGGCGTTTGAAATTAATTAAAAACAACATCAGTGGAGACGAGAGCCGAGGACGATGAGCATCTTCAAAAATACACTCGAAATTGCATCCTCCGAGGGACATTACAGTCATGCCTCGTATATGAGAGTAACATTGCAGCTCGAACAATGATCAAAACTCCGGCAATTATCACCCCTTCGATGAGAGTGAGTTACCGATCGAATTGCAGATGTTCAAGAGAGTGTATCCCTTCCGTATTAAAAGGTCTGATTGCTACATGTTGTTGACGTGAGGCTAGTTTTAGGAACGGTTTCGGACGAACGATTTTTATCGGTAGCCAGACCGGGGTACCCGGAATATGCAAACGTGGTTAACCATCGGAACCGATATATTTAACTGGAAACTATTAACGGCTCAGGGTATTGAGAGTCTTGTTAAATGCACGTACCGAATTAGGTATAATAAGGACGCCCCGTCGATCGGTGCGGGGTCACAATTTCGAGAATACATTATCCGCACACACACACACTAATTTCTGTTTCTTTTTTTTCTATATCAAGGGGCATAAATGTCACCAAAGAAAAATGTCACGTGGGGCACGAATGTCAGTGCCACATCACCGTCCACAGGTTAAAAGGTCAGACTAGGTCTGGTTCAGAGATGAATGAATAAAAATTAAAATTTATAGAGAATCTGACACACGCGATGGAAAGAAAAAAAAAAAAATTAATTCCAATACGAAACGCGTTCGATGATCCGACATTTGGGTCGCGTCGTTTGCCAGGCGGGCAGAGCCGACGATCAGAAACGTCAAAGTGGTTTATAGGTGGTAATGGAGACCTATAAACGCCGGAAAGAAGTAATAATTTGTAAGGGCATCCCGTACGTTCTTCACGCTGTACGACCACATATGTCGTTACGTCTGACTCAACGCCGTTACAAAAGTAGAAACGCGTATATACGTTATTGTTTGGCCCTACTATACGTATACGTCCAAGAAACAAAACAGATATAAATAACAAACTCGGTGATACCTAACGTACGCACGAAGATCATCGGTATCCATAAACTGCAGCCTAAGCTTGCCCACCGTACAAAACCGTGCCTCCACGTAATATGGTTTTCCGTTATATCTGTACCGTATATACGGACACCCAAGTATCTGGTTACAATTGACACATGGAAGGGCTTCCTCGTTTTGTTTTACTCCCAAGTCGTATCTGCCGATCGAGGTTTGCCTCTGCATAGACCGTTGTAGAAAAAAAAAGAGAGAAAAGTTCGATTGATTTTTGACACTATATCCCGAAAGACAAAGGAGGAACGAGAGCTGGATGCATGTTCTGTGCATATGCAGCACGCTGATGATCGGTGATATGCCCTGAAACTTCTCGAAGGCCATAAATCTTTGCCCAATCGAGGGTGTGGTCAAACACACGAGGAAGAATCGCACCGAGTGGTGGCGCTGGTTTCACCCCAGTGACCCCTGTCACGACCCCCATGGTCGATCCATAAGACTTCCGCACCCCCATTCCCCGCGGCGAGCCTGCACCCTTGACGGCGCGCGGGACACTGGACAAACGACTGTACTGGTCAAACACGAGTAAACCGTAGAGACGTATGTATTCACTACATACACACGTGTTGTTTTCTATGTATACGACATACGTCGACGTCAGTGCCACACTGCCCAGGTCGTTTCCTCTAAAGGGAATCCCTAATTCGCTGATTTATTTGCGGGAATAATCGTTCGAGTAGAAATAGACTACCGCGTACAGTTTATACCTGACACACAGTAATTCCCACGATCGGGAAAAAATTTCAAGAAATAAGACGATTGAGACATTTTTGGGCATGTATTAGCCCTTCACTTATGGGTACTTTCGAAGTTTCTTCATTTCCTTTCGATCATTCTTTATCTTCGCGAATCTCATTCCCAAACTTATCGCATGAAGAGGTTCTTCCGTCGATTATATGGCAATACGTTCGAAACGTACGTCCCTCGGAAGCCAGTCGATTGAGAGAAATTTTGGAGGCTGTTAGAGCAGGTAGGGTAAACTTTACAGATAAGCTCAGATGTCTGTGTGCTGATCGGGGAGTCCGAACGAGCCATTATAGTGACAGAAATTAGGTGGCTTTATTTCCATATCGTAATGTCTGGCTTCCGTTTGATATTAAGCTTGAACGGGGCATTGATGCCGTTCATTTATACCATTGAGACCGGTTAGCCCATTTCGAGGTTACAGACCAGGTGTTAAATTGTCTGTGACGAGGCACTTCCACTTCCCAGTTGCACCGCCACCTCCGGGTCGAAGTGGCGAGTGTTCGGAGGCGCGGGAAATGAAAAATAAAGACAAAAAAACCAAAAAAAGAAAAAGGGGTAATCGTTCTAAATTGGGCAGAAAAACGGTCCTCCAAATTCGAAATATGGATTGCCGAGATAGTCTCAGCTATAAACGCGGCTATTATATACCTACCCGTGTTATTATATCGTCCAGACATAAAACAACCGCGCTTATTGCCTGTCAGGACTGTCAAGTCACCATGTGATTTTAAAAATTTCACACTTTTCCCATCAAAGGGTTCGTTCGTACAGGAATTGACTCGTCAGTTTCCCGCCGTTATCCTCGGCCTACGAGATACCTAATCGGTTTCTCAATCCACCAACAGCGTACCCAACAAGGTCTTCATGAAGATCGATTGCCGCGATCATCCGGCAACTTCGAAGTAAATTTAAAAGTCAGGTTTAACGTGATCATAGAATGATGAGCAAAATTGAAAAGGAATCATCTTGCTTCAACCGTTGAAGCTCAACGATGAAAAATTACGGAAACGGTGCATGATGTTAATTTTTGAACCTTGTATCGCGGTTTGGCTGCAGTAATGAGGCGAGATAAGACGCCTCCCGGTTTGGCCCCGACGAAAAACCCTCGGCACTCGGCAGAACGATACCCAAACGTTAAAAAAAAAACCTCTGGGCCTTTTAACAGCCCCAATGGCCCACACACGGAACTGGGACCCGCATTCATGATACAGCTATTACTACTATTTCACTTTGAACGCAGAATTATTCCTTTACGAGGTGTGCTCACCTACTGTGACTAACAGCGTCGACTAGCGACGGAGCAAAGTCGTTCTTGAATCGGATCAAAACTCTTCGATGTAACAAGTGACGAATGATCTGATCAAAACCGGTCAAAGATCGATCGATTTTCTTCAGTGACTGTTGTAAGCTTTCAAAATTTTGACTTCACTCGAGATTCCGTTCGATTTCGAACCCTGGAACTTTGAGGTAGCCGAATTAACTGAAGAGAGAATTTGATCGTGAGACGGTGCTGGCTCGGATCTTTCGCTAGAGGTATGTGTGCTCGGCTAATATGCATATCCCGACGACGTTTCTGTGGCGGATGGAATTATGGGTGGAAAGGCGTAAATTGGGGATAGGTTAGACAGCTCGCAGCTGCTGTACGAAAAGGGCAGTCAGACATGAGCCGAAGCACGTAGTTTTAATACGCGTCCGTCTTCGAGATAAGGATCACTCCTCACTTCGTCCGGTTTTAAAGCGTCTGAGGGATATAGTATATACATACCTATAAGGATGCCGCGATATTATAGTATAACAGTCGTCCATATAGAAAAGCGTGTATTCCACTATATCGGGCCAAATAGCACGTCGTTCCCCCAAAAAAAAACAAAAATTATATAACGCTCTCTTACCTCTACATATGTATAATATACAACAATAAAAAGTTAGGCTAACCGGAAACGTTGTACAAATTAATACGCACGCCATCGTTTCAACAGAAATAAGGAAAAATAAAAATAAAAATTTAGAGAGAGAGAGAGACAAGAGTTCCGGGTATAATTTTACACAATCGCGACTCTCTGAGATGGGATTGGACAAGGTGCAGTCATACACCTTGTAATTGCTATACGAGATCCCACAATCGGACACAATGTTCTAATTGTCCGGTGTTAAGGGAGGGGAATCCAGAGATTTAATCAAGATGCGTGACGTTTATATGCGGTATAACCACAGGTCATTTTGTATTAACATATACCATACATACATATACATACATTGTATGTACACGCGGATAATGGCGGAAGCAAAGTTGACAAAAGTAAAAAAAATTGCCCATTCTTTGACCCGGGAAAACTTAATTAATGGCCTCTTTGTTACCCGGCTAAACCAAACTTAATTCACATGACATGAAAAACAGGAGATCGTGAAGTGAACGCGGTGTTCCGTGTCTCGATTTTGCTGCACTACTTGCACGGAATAACAGGGGAACAAGAAAAAAATTTTTAGACCGATTGATTAGACATCGAAGCTACGTGAACGAGAGAAATTTTGATGGTTCTGAGCTTCTGAGCATGTTTATGGAATTCGGGTATTCTTGCAATCGAATAAGTGCATTTGGCCCCGTTTATCACGGACTAGATCATAAAACCGAGACGACGGTCACGAGGGACAGCCCATGGCTTAATTTATTATCAAAGATCTTTAAACACGGTAAAAGCGATGAGCAATGAGGACCAAATAGGACATCGGCGTTCATCGAAATATTATATGGGCCGCCGATGTCGCCGCTGATGTTTCCCAGCTTGGTACCTGCTGTCACCGTCATCGGGGATTCTCTCTTTCTCTATTTGTTTCTCTCCTCCTTTTCTGACTATCTGTTTATCTGTTCAACTCTCTCTCTCTCTCGCTTTTCCTTTCTTTTCTCTCGTTTCGTCTCCCCTTTTACTCTGCGGCTAAAAGGACAACGGAGACGACAGGTTAACTAGACATTGACGAAGCAATTACACCCGAACGAGGAGGTATACTCATAATTTAATTTAATAGCGATCGACGGAGCCTGGTTGGCCCTAAACTCATTTACCCAGGGATACTCCGTGCCGGGGAATCCCATCGGCTTCTACGACTGTGGCGACTGTTCAGAGATGATATTTTTACCCTTGTAGCTATTGAATCCCCGGATCAGGGATGACTTGCCCTTAAGTAACGGTGGAGAGACCATAATTTAAACGATCGAAACAATTTTTAATTCTATATTCGTTTCAGTTCGATCGATCGTCACGTCAACGCGGCCATAAACTCCGAAGCTAACAGTCCCATTGGCTCTGATTATTGTAAGGGAGAAAGTTTAATCAAATGTCTCGCTTTTCATTGTGCGGCATAAATTCAACGTATTTTATTGATCATGGTGCTCCACGATACAGGGGACAAGGTTTTCTCAGACAGACGACACACAAGCAGAAGTGAGTCGACTCGTTCATGTGTTTTTAACTTCCCGCTATGAAAATTGAAAATTTTTAAGAAAATAGGGAAGCTATTGGTTTCGATCCGATTTTCGAAATTCGAGTTTTCACCAGATCTCGACGTTTTGGGGTTCTAGGAAGCTATTCTGACTATTTTTGGATGGACGTCCGTATGTGTGTGTTTAAACAAATTTTTGTCGTACGATATCTTCAGAACGAATCGACCGATTTGAATGGTTCTTGCGGCGATCGAAAGGGTTTATCAAGACTTAGATCTGATTAGATTTTGGAGTCGATCGGTCGAGTAGTTTCAAAGTTATTCGAAGAATAAAAATTAAAAAAAAAATTATTTTCATGTTTTTAGCGCATAACTCCTAAACTGTTCGTGCGATCAGTCTCAAAACTTAATCAGATTTGAGTCTTGGATAGCCCTTTCGACTGCCGCAAGATTCATCAAAATCGAACGATTAGTTTAAAAGATATTGCACGACAAAAATTTCTTTTTTTGTCGTACAATACCTTTGGAACGAATTAACCGATTTGAATGATTCTTGCGGCGATCGAAAGGGTATACCAAGACTTAAATCTAACTGAATTTTGGAGTCAATCGATCAACTAGTAGTTTCAAATTTATTCAAAGAATGAAAATTGAAAATAATATTTTTTGGCAGCTTGAAAGGTTTGGACGGGAAGTTTTAGGTCTGGCCCAGCGTGGTCAGCCGCATTTTTTGATATGTGAGCAAACTGCATACTAAATGGTCATACACCTGACCAGGATTTTCTGTCTTCCCCTTTTTTTCCCCCTGTTTCATTCACGTCCATCTCAATTCCGGACATCGTCACCAGGATTTAAAGAATGAGCTCACTCGACTCTCTCGAACTTCGACAAAATTTCTATGTAATAGGTATATACAGTGTGGTAAATATCCGTCGAGGCTTGACGAGACATGAAAACAGTTTTAAGAGGCTTCCCGCATGTCGTGTACTAGCAGTAATGTCACGTTTAAGTGCTATGCACACGGCGAAGTCTAAAGGCTGAAAAACCATTCGTCAAAAATTTCTGTATGTATATGATTAGAGTTTCTACCGTTGGTGATAAACTCCGGATGTAATCTGGACGAATTTGAACCGTTTCAATTACGTCGAACGGTTTTATTTCCCTCGAAGATCTTCGTCGGTGTGAAGGCGGCTTTAACCGGTAGGTAAAAATAAACAGCGATCGTCTGCAGCCTGCAACGGAAAACGGCTTCTTCGCTAAAGCACGAAACCGTGAATGTCGTCCTGGAGTACGTACTGCACCGGACATCTGGGCGGCAATTACGTTAAACAGTGTGCGCGATCGCGGGCCCGAGTTCCGAGGTGCTAGTTGACTCGATGTATATATGTGTGTTACAAACGCACTTATAAACTTTGGTGCCATCACGTGCAGTGTCCTGCACGGAGCGTCCATTTACCCGCCTATATCGTTCTTATTTATTACACCTTTTACCTGGTGCAGGTCAACAGCTGTGGCCCTTGTGAGTAGTTTCACAGCTCACGAACACAGATGCAACACGCGAGCTGAAGCCTGAAGACTTGATGAGTGAAGACTTGAGGTAGGGACGTATACGTCCGGACGCCGCGAGATATGAGTGTCTCATACTTACCTGACCGCCTGACCGTGATGCGAGTGTTTCGTCGAATTCTGAGTCGTTTTAAGTGGAAAAATCTTCGTACGATGATCGGACTTATCTTCGAGTAAAGCTTCTCTTTTGTACTGCAGACGGACAAAGACTGAGTTTCAGAATCCGTCAAGATAACCGAAACCTGAAGATCCTGAGAACCAGATTCCCCGATGCCAATGACTCCCTCGGTCGTATACGCCGCGGTTTATTCTCACCTGTAGCAAAGGGCCATCAGGCTCGGTATGCGAGGACCTGCAGCAGGAAGAGCTTGAGGAGGCCCCGAGCCTTGGGCACACTTACGCGTTACGTACGTTCCGGATTTAACCCGACGCCACTACAGGCAACGATATAAATGAATAAAAGATGAGCTTCACACCGCTGCTTGTCCGCGAAACGGGTGAAGTTTTTACCTCGTATTCACCGACACTATTCAACTGGCGTCGGGTATTATAGCGGTCCATTCGCGCGATACACCGCCTTAATAAAGTCCCTTCTGATCGGAAAGGAACGAGGATATATACGGGGACCGTTCGAAGCTTTGGTATCGAACCGCGGTCCCAGATCCGACAGAAGAAACTCTGAGGTCCTTGTTCAATGTTAAGAAGCCCGCGCGCGGTCAACCGAGAAGAACGACACTCGCAATCGTCAGATTTTTGTCACCGTTGAAGATCTTTTAATACAAAATATGACGGGATCTAAATTTTGCCACATTTGTTTTTTGTTTTCTATCCAGACAAACTCGCTCCGGACCCCATCTTCCTGATTGGGTATATAAACAGGCACTTCTAGTTCTTGTGGGAGGAAATGGAACAACAGATTTCGCGGTCTAATTAAAGCCGAAGGGCTAGTTGGTTGGTTCGTTAGTTCCACTGTCCTAATGACGACATAGGCTGGTTTTAAGGTGGGAAAAATTAATTGACCAGGGACTGAAATACAGCCATCATCGCAATAGGTCATCACCGCGATCGTAAACGAATTGGAGGTTTTTCAAAGGAGTTTGGCGTTATAAAACGATCCTTATAATCCTCGCGCCGTAAACCTTCGTTATAAGGCCCAATTAACACGAGGCGTGTGACTCCGGTATTGTAAAGTCCGAGAGGCCCTTATTTGCCCTTGTGTAAATCCTATTACCAATAAAACCCGGCGGCGTGCGCGTTCGCTCGAGAATATTTCGATTATTGCTTTCGAAAATATTTTTTGTTCTTCTTCCCTCCTTTTTTTTTTTTTTTTTTTCACTGTCTTGTAACATTCTCCGTGTTAAAAAAGCGCGACCTTATCACTTGGATCGGTACGGTGATTGATATGTACGCAAGCGAAACTAAAAATTTTCGAGAATGCAGCCAACCCCCCCGGTTTGAGTTAGGGTCGTATTATTTTAATAGGCAAAGGGTGTCCAAGATCTGTACGATAAAAGGGACTGGTGTTATTTAAGGGTTTTTTTACAGTTACTTCTTCGCACGGGAATAGAATTATAATGACACTGTTTCGTCGAGTACGACGCGAGTGTTTAATGTCACGGTGTATATAGCTGCTGAGTACGTGGGGATCCCGGAACAAAAAGAAAACTGAAAATAAAAAAATAAGAAAATAAGAGAATAAAATAAGAGACGCGTAACATTCCTCTACGCAACCAACGCGCAACGTACCGTATAGTTTCGGCTTAGCCTGGACTGAGCTAGAAAAATACGGCTGTAAACACCTCCGTATATAAATTATATCGTAGTCATGGCGTCTCGTCGTTCGTCAGGGATGCTGGACAGAATTCAAATTAATCCTAGTTTCATATTACCCGAAGAACAAGCGGTCAACCGTCGTAAAGTATCAGGATCAAATGATGATTGAAACTGAATCATAAGGTGCCGGAGCTCTATATCTTCTTCTCTTTCAAAGGAAAAACGATCCTATATTAATTCAATCCACCTACGATTTCGATTTGTAAACATTTTATGAATGTTTAATAAAATTTCATATCGTATGTCAGTATGAGAGATACAAAAAAAAAATTAAATATGAACTACAAATCACGTTACGTAGGTAACAAGTATTTACGACGCAAACATGTCTGTTTCCAAATTCAAACACGCCACTTCTTAGCGTTTGCAGAATCGGAGAATATGCGATTCCCAGTCTCAAGTATGACGTTGAAAGCCGTCGACCGTACCGCGCAGGCGCAGACCGTTTTGTGACGTAATGCGCACGCAGTTCGAACCGGGAATAATCGCGCGTAATTTAAACGTTGAAATGAGAAAATTTGATTTATTCGGGATCTAGCATTTGAAAATTAATTTCGTTTTGTTTCTGATCAAACCTAGTCACTAAACCGTCAAAAAAGGCTCCTTTTCCAAATAATTTGAACGTCCTTATAATCTTTTCATAATCATTTTCTAACGTCTCAATTGAAATGCGAGTTTTTCGAGAAGTTTTAGCCCCATAATCGGGTTCGATTCCATCCCGATATCGAATAGTAACCAACTAAATACGCCGACTTTGGAGTTGGGAGTTGGCAGGTGTCCGCGCGATTCGAATCATTCGAAAAATGATCCAAAGGAAGCTGGGATCCCTCGGGGAAAGAGGCGATTCAACGGGTATAGAATGTTGCCTTGCTCTCGGTTGGAATTAAGGTTTGCTAAGGAATGAAGGATGGTAGAGACAAAAGGAGGATAGCTCAGAAGGCAGAAGGTAGAAGCGTCGCGTCGGTTGTAGAAGGGGGATATAGCGAGGACGAGAAGACGGGACGGACCAGTCGCTGATGGATGGAGCCAGAGAGTTAGCAAAGGCGTAGGTGTCGCGAGGTCCTCGTCCGGTGAGCTCAACTCGTATTTATTCGCAGTATGTACTTACCGAACTTCCGCCAATGCCCGGGACGAACCGGCCATCCAGTTTTTCACGGTGAGACAAGTGTCGCCCGACACCATCTCCTCTCCGCGAAAAGCTTCTTCGTTCTCTTCGCCATACCTACCTACCTACCTACCTACCTACCTGGTTACCGCGAGGACGCGTAGCGCGCGCTTCCCTGCATCGGCCTTAAGTCGCATCACTTTTTCGAACTCCGTGGAATTTTTCGAATCGATAAACTCACGTAACTACATACGTAGCCGAGGTCCGAGAAACTTTCCTGGTAATTGGCTCTTATTTACACCCCGGAGAAAATTAGACGCGATCGAGATCACTTCTTTCCTTCCCTTTCATTACCGCAATTAGACATGTGACGTGAAACTTTATCGTCTCTCATAAATTTTCCGAAAGGTGATCTTTTTTTGCAAAATTTTAGCGATACTAACGTTTTTCAGTTACGGGCTTTTCATCCGTTTAATCCGACCATTTAGTTACGTGTGATTCCACCAGCTCTCCAGGCGTAACGTTTGCCGTTTGAATACCCGAGAGTTCTGCAGCATCAGGGTATATATAGCCATAAATATAGACAACGATAAATAGCAACAGGCTATTTTCTATCGTTTAGCAATAGAAAGAGAGAGGAATTGAAATCTCAGCCTCTCACCAACGCAAAACCACTGCACGCGGTCAGGCAAACTGCAGCAGTGGAGTTTGCAGGGTAGGGCAGGGCAGGCAGGAGCATTACGTTAAGCATCACCTGCTGCAATTGTCCGTTGTAGGTAATAGTGTGTATATAGGCTGTAACTAGCCGAGTAGATACATACCTGCCCACGTACACTTAACGTCTACGTAACTTAATGCATATACAGAAACATATTTGAAGCCTGCATTTCCCAACTTTTATCTTTCCTATTTACCCATTTTTTTTTTCTTTCTTCTTCTTTTTTTCATCCCTTTTTATTTTCATCGGGTTTATATACCTCCGCCTCTTATACTGCTGCTGAACTGCAGCATGCCGCGCGCTCGTGTGGTTATCCAGAGTATATAAGGACTCGTTCGCGTCCGGGATAGTAGCAGACTCCGCGGGTTCCTGCAGGCCCTGTCTCTCCGCTTCCTGCTGAGATAACGACTGCTGGCAGCCACTCCTTCAAGGACTTTTACTAGGACTTTGCCTAGACCGTCGCGTCGCGTCGAGGCGACTACTTGCTTTATAGTTTGTTACCGGACCCGTAGCGTAGTAGGAGGGTTATCGATAAAATCGAAACTGCATAATTTCTCTGGGTTCGTAGAGCCGATTTATACTCACGGGGGGGGAGGGGGGAGGGGGGGGGGCGAGTTCCACGTTTTCTATTTCCTTTTTCCTCAGTCCTTTTACACGTTCTTTCTTTTTTTTTCTTTAGCAAGAGCGTAATGGGACTTACGTTTCATCCTTCGCCCAGAAATAATACCGGGCCTTTGACCCGTAGGAATTTTTGATGAATTTTTTTGTATACTCTATAATCTCGTTTGAACCAAAAAAAAAATAGATCGGAATTTTCCGTATCCATCCACCTCGCGAAATTGCGTGTGATTTAGAAAATTAGCGAGGGTTAGTCGTTACCGCGATTATATGCGGTGAGGAAGAATAAAAGAAAAAAGAAAAAATCAACTACCTTCGGCTAGTTGCTTATAGGTATACCTGAAGCTATTCTGCCCGTGTATAGGTATATGTATACGTATATTACTGAGAAAACCGGTACGACGCTGACCACTTTCGCTCCTGCCTAATAGACTTTATTGTTTTACAGTCCAATTATAGATTACGTTTACGACGCGATGGCCTGAGTGCGTAGGTACGCCTCTATTACCTTAGAGCTACTAATGAATCTGACAAAAAATTCAACTAAGGTATGTATGTATATATCGGGTATATAATAGCGTTTATATCCGATTTAATTTTTTCGGGATTTACTCAATTCTGGTTTTAACTATTAAAAACGCGTTCCCACAGCGAGACCATCGTCAAATTTTTCTATTCCCAATTCTCGCTTCTAGACTGGAATAAGTAAATCGTACAATTTGATAGTTTGGTAAGCAATTTATCGAAAGATAACCAATTTCGAAAAATCCAGATTGATTCAGACCAGATGGAGTTTCGTAAAAGGGTCATTATGCTGTTTGCTGTAACGTGGAAATGAATTTGGACGATTTTTTTGAGCGTTTAATGGCGCTATTACAAACTCCGGAATATATACGAACCCTGAGATTGTTCTGGTTTGAAAAATCGCACCGTTGATAAAAGTTATTTGAATTTTGAACAGAACGGAGTGATGTAACGTTCGGATAATAACGATATAGATGTATGTATAATGTATGGAGTTTTTAGGGGACATAGACGCGTGACCGTTCCTCAGGAGGACGTAGGCAGCAGATGGTATCAAGAACAGAAGAAGAAGAAGAAAAAAAACCGAAAAACTTGAAAAAAAAAAAAAAAACTAAGAAAGAGAATGAAGAAAGAGTTATAAAATTGTTATTTTTCCCACGTCTTTATAGTTTTCATCTGTCCAAAGAATGAAAACAGAGTAGGTATACGTATGCGAGTTGTGACTGCGGGCGTTGGATGTCCGTCCGTCCGCTTTACGTAGGTACGTCCGCGTGTCCGCGCGTCCACGCTCGCCGGAAGCCATAGGGCACCGCTATCTGTGACGGATCTAGCACCCCCTGGACCCTGAGACCCTGGAGCCCTGGAACCCTGGACCACGATACTCGTAGTCGCAGAGGTGCGCAGAGATGGAATGTTTTTTTTTTTTTTTTTCATTTTTTTGGAAACGGTATACAGCAAGAGTTGCATGAGATTAAAAGAGTGAAATTTGACACGATGTATACCTAATTCGTAGTTCTTTGAGGGAGGGCCGAGACATGCGGCAATCTTCCAACCATTTTCGTTTCACATTCAAATTTCACGAAATTTTTACTTCTTTTTCAATTTCAAAGGACCGAAGTCTCGATCTTTGTATCAAAAATTCAACTTTACGACTTCAGAAACTTTATAGAGACTATATGAAATTACACACGGAGTGAGTTCTGCGCTCTCCACTAGGTGAGATTACGGCCCGTGGGTCTCTCGGAAGTGGAAATACGTCGGCTGAGTACAATCGGCGCCCAACATTTACTATAGATACTCGTACTCCCTTTTGTCTATCAGCGTACACTATTTCTATGCAAGATAAGCGCAAGATTTACTGGATCGGTTTAAGCTGCCTAATGAGTAAAATATAAGTAATTACAAAATAAAAAAGCATCACGATGCAAATCTCGCCAAGCCAGTTTTAATGAAACACGACCGCGAGTATATCCGAAATGAAACCGAGACGTGTGGAACGTTTCAGGGTTGTATTCCAGACACGTTTCAATTCTTGTGTGTTACGATTTAAGACGGACATTTATCACTTACCCGATTGCATTATTCTTGGATGGAAAATTCGACTTATAAAAAAATCTCAGCGCAACGTTTAGTTTCAGCGAAAGTTATATACGAAGAAGGATCTCTGTTGCGTGGGAGGCGTCTTAACATGGCTTTATTTAATAGGTTGATACGAATAGACGAGTGCATACCGACGTACGACCTCTGGAAAAGCTATATCGTCCTATAAGGCGTTACACGAACCAAGCCTCAGGGGTTTCGACTAACCGAGCGAGAACCGAAGGTAGGTAGGTAGGTAGGTATAATGTGTTTGTCGAGGTTAAGCGCAACTTTTAAAATCCTTAATTGGCCGGAATTACGCAGAATTCAAACCGGCCACAAGAATTTTAAACTAAGATGAGTCAACGCCAACGAATTACACGCCAGTGCAGGTATATCTCTGATACAGTATTATACTAAACCGCAACTTTGTATCCGCAGTTAAAATATCTTTGCATATACATATGCGAGAACGTTATACACCCTGAAGTATATATTTTATCGAATGAAAGAGAACAACAATTTTTTTTTTTTTTAAATAAAACCTCGCCCAGTTTTACCACGGATTTATTTTTTTTTTGATTTCGAATAATCCAACATTCAGCAAGATCAGTACATCAATTTCCATCAATTTGGCCAAATCTCCAGCTGCCCTGAATCAAACTCTGCGACAAAATCTTTTTTGTATTAATCAAGGAAATTTTCGACACTTTCTTACCGCGAAGCAATGAGTGGCGTTATTTGCACGTGATCTAGATTTAATTGCTGTAAATTTTGCACCACGTATATACCGTGATTATATTCGCATTAGCGCCGCAGTCGTTGCATCGGAGAGTCTGGACTGCTGCACCGGACCCTGGAAGTCAAAAAACGCCACACACGAAGTTGGATATATTAGACACCGGTTTCCATTGTTGTTACAAAAATCAGGAGAAGTTGTAAGCCTTGGTGAACATGGCGAAACTTGAATTCAGTAAATTGCAATGCGAGTTGAAATTATTTTCTTACTTTATGACGCGATGTACGTTTTCGTATTATCTTCTTTTTTTCGGGATTATATTCCCGCGGTATTCTTCACGTATTTGCAATTATATTTGCCACTGCTGGGATATCGGAGATCGTTTCGCTCGCTAAATTATCCAGGATAACAGATTCCGACGTTTAGTCACGGCGAACATTTATTACATACCATTATGCGAAATCCGTAACCAATCTAAATCCCCGTCGCTTAAGTACGCCTTGATTTATCGTCCCGAATTCCAGAATCGAGAGGATCGGTTTCGTGGCAAGATTTACCGCAATAAAATTTATACCGCGTTGATCAGTTGCGATTCTGCAAATTCGTTCCCTTCTCCGAGTCGAACGTGATCAATAATTTCAAAATGAATTTTTGAAAAGGGAAAAATCGCACCCGCAAATTGACGTTTGTCAAACGAATGTCCTAAGGCTATATGGTGTCGGTGTCGGTGTCGGTTTGATATCGAACAAGCATCTGCGTGTCGTCCGGTCGGTCTCCGGGTTTAAAACGGGCTAGCCGGTAGACGCGCGACGCCAAGGAAGCCGCAAGGTACGCGCCTCTTTCACCCGGGTGTCGAAACACCTCGACCAATTATTGAGAAACTGGAATCTCTGACCACCCAGCCTCCTCGCAGTTGGACCACCGTCTACCGAGAGGAAATCGGTGCACAGATGAGACCGCGCCTCGGCCGCTTAATTAGGCCGGGTGTATTCCGACTCGCGCGGCTCCCCATAGTCCCCGGTCATTTCCGGATGATATGTATCCCGGTTTCTATTTGCTTCAGTGTCCTTTTTTTCTCCCCTCCCCCCATTTGGAAGAACTCGAAACGATCGAAACCAGGTTCAGGGCACTCGTTTCCGTCTGTCCTTGGCCAGTCGGACAGCCTATATTAATATCAATAATTATTGCCCACTTTGCAATTTATTTTTTAATAAACTTCGCAGTAAAAATCGTTCGAACGACCGGCATCATACTCCGAACATACTCGCGATCGATCGATCGATTTTTGCCGATTTGCCGTTTGATCGTTATTAGAAAAAATCGAGCCATCGATACCGATATTTTACCGATATCATTTTCATCGGAATCTAATTGACGATATAATCGTGTTTTAGAATTAAACCGGGTGATATCGATTATCGTTAGATCGTTTTTATTTTCTTTTTCCGTTTATAAGATATGGCTGGAGAGCAATTGGTATATATGTATATCCCAAGATCGCGGGATGAAGCGTTCTTTTAATTGCGTTGTTAAAAGTTGATCCCGCTGCGCGAAGACGACATTCTGTGCCGGCGGTATCTCCCTCGATCTTCGATCGTTCGGTCACCGATCTGTATTAGAACTCCCCAAAGATCGTATCTGGTAGGTAGTGCGGTAAACCCGACCCCGACCCCGGTTCACGATCTTTATCTTCGGAACACCCTTACCAATGGACCTTACGTCGATTCCCTGCATACCTACTGCGACTATACCGCGCGTATACATCGACGGTCACACCAATAGCCGCGTACAGTGGCACTCGGATATATCGTTTCGTAGATCCATCTAATGGGAATCGCATTGGTGTCTTTTTCAACCGACATCTGTGCCCTTCAGGTATGAGTTCGAGGGTTCGATAATAGTAAACGGTTCGACAAACGGAACTGAGCTAGTATATTGTTCGATGCGACTGTAACGATCGTAGAAATCGTTTTGTAAACTGTGGTAAGACGATATTTTCCAGTGAACTTCGGTGACGTTTATCCAGAAATTGCCGATCATCCATTTCATGAATAAATCTCAAACAACTACTACGAGTCCTTCGACGAACGGACAAAGTTATGGACTTGTAAGGACTTCTCCACTTTCTTGGTACATCAACGATCCAACGTCCTAAATGTACGAGCGTTGATCGGCAGTCCTTTCCTTTAACAAAAATTACACCCCACGTTTTCAGCGATCACTGCCAACGCCAGTACAAGGGTGTAGTTAAGATATAGAGGGTTCTATGTATATGTGAGGCTGACTCATCTCTGGCGCATCTATCCTTAAGGGGTGTATCGGTATCACCCTCAGCCCCGCTCGCCCTTCGTCCTCTTCGCACATCAATTCGGTGGTACGATTCTCTCCTCCTGAACACTCCCCGTTCCACTCCGATCCGGATAACTCCGTGACGGATAAAGTCGGGATATGTAACATATTTGTGACGGTTCAATAGCCGGCACCCCCGGCCCCAAACGCGTCTGTTCGTTTGTGAAATTAGTGCTGGTTTTGTCGTGTTTAAGAGTCGGGGGGGCTCCCACTTTGACCAGGGTCAATTCCGCAGGGGCTTCAGGATACTGGGATTGGCAGTATCAAAAAGTCCTGCGGACTACATGTACGCCGTATATTTTCGAATTACGGTTCCTGTGCAATCTCCACGTCAGTGGATACATAAGATGCGTCGCTAATCGTTACCGGACTAATTGAACATTTTCTATAAGCATATTCGTATATCGTTTGCACATGACTCTCTTTGCATCCGATAAACGAACCGTGAAAAAAATTCAACCGATACTGCAACGTCCGAGGTGTTCGAGGCTGCTGTTACATCCGGTCGTTCTGGATACGGTGTCGATTTTGCGGTAGACTTAAGCCCCTTGTCTGTTATTAGGATTAGGTTTGGTTAAACGAGGATTAATTACACCGTGAACGAGTGTATATTCTTCAGAGATCGGTAAGTTCCCCGCGTCTTGTATTATACCCACGTCGGAACGAAAAGAAGAAGAAGAAAAAATCGGGAATTAAATAAAAGATCGCACCTTGGTTCGGAAATTATGGAAACGGCTGCGTCGTTGTATATTAATTCGTTAACACAAGCGAGCACAGGGAAGTTGGGCAAGTGCAGCTGCCTGTTTCCCGGTCCGTTTGGTTTAAGTTCGTGGGGTTTTTTAAACCCACTAATTACATAAGCGAATTAACACTCGTTCGGCATTCGCTCAGAACTTTGTCATGGGATTTTCGGTGGATATAAACTCGTAAAACCGTGCCAACTGGCACTCTATATCACTCCCAGCTCTTCTCTCTCCACTCATCTACGTTCACGTGTCATCAAAAAGTGCGAAAGCTTAATTGGAAGAATCGAATCTTCCGCTTGGTCAACTCGCAATCAGAGAACTCCGGCTCTCACTCCTTCGAGGTGGAATCGCAGTCAGAGATGGTTGCCTCGAGGGGAAAAGGGCCGACAGACGGGCAGACAGACGGACAGCTCTCGCGCGCTTTGCTCCTCGCCTCTATAAGGACCTCGCGTTGATTCTAGCGTCTAGACAACTTTATACCGCCAAGTGTCACGTATCGTTAAGGCTCGGTTCACACAGAAAAGTATTATCGGTAACTCGACTCAAACCTCATCGAAATTGAACAGTAATTCAACAGTGCCCTGAAATCTGCGAAGATTCCGATTCATCGGATTTTATGTCGCCTCCAAAATCTCAGTTTTTGAAATTTTGTAACCACTCTGAAAGTATCGAAGTTTACGGATGGTTGTCGCTGTGTATCGATTGACTCCTGACACCGATCTGATTTAGCATTTGCCAAAAAAACAAAAGAAAAAGAAAAATTTTCAAGTATACCGATCGCTGTCTAGCTCGTTTCTTCGGCGTAAATTAACCGTTATTTTTTGTCGATTCAACGACGAAGAGTTACTCGATGAAATAAGAAGACGTCGGGACGTCCAGCTGTGTGGAGGTAGCTTACATTAGCTTCCTTTGCTGCAGCAATCGTCGGTCTTCTCCGAGCAAGGCGAGGATCGGTATAATAAGCGTCTACCGCGGACCGATCCTCGGCCAAGCGAGTCTCACTGCACCGGCTACAGTGATGACGCGACGTTTTTTGCATCGGTGGTGTTGTCCGCCACGACGATTCACTCAACGACGCTTATAACCCAGCTGGCACGTGGAACTTATTAACCATTCTATCTCGGGTGCAAGATCTGTTGGATATAACGATTTATTCCGAAAAATTCTGATATTCATGCGAAATTTGATATAAAAAAATAGAAATAAAATTTATCCCGTCGTTTTTTACCACTCGAGGATCACCGGGAAGATAAAGAACGAGAGTTGCTTCTCTTTCGTTTCAACAGGAACCATTAATCTCCGTGAAAAAGCCGAGATCGGTATAAATCGGCAATTTGTACCGATTAAATCGGATTATTCGCCGCCGAGAATCGATGCGAATCGATGAAATATGGTGATCGGATAAATCGGACTAACCGATTCTATATAATTTTCAACTTAGTCTCAACGCTTTTTCGAAAGTTGATGTAGGAAGCAAAAATCGGCAGCCGATTGATCGTCGATCGACACTTTTTCTTACCACAACAAAATAGAAATCTCAAATTTTCATTAGGAACGGGAAAAGATGCGAGATTATTATCGAACTTATCGATTTATCGAAATGCTCCGAGTGCAGAATGGATTTGATACTTGAGGTCGATTATAAATTTCGCGGATCACACGTCGATCGACGTCCCAAGAATTAATACGCCTATCAATTAGCTTAATGAATCGTAAATTAATTCGGATCGCAGTCCCAACCGACACCAACACTATCGTATCTACTCCTCGTAGATGGGGTAGAGCCAAACTCTGAAGACAGCTGCACCGGGCTGTCCAGCCCCACCTGTTTGTCGCAGCCTAATTACGCGGCCCTCCAGGTATAGAAGTTCAGGATTCACCAAGACGACGATCGACGGACGGACGGACCTGGAGGACGGCAGGAAGTTGGGACCACACAAGAAATATATAACCGAACATGAATCAAACGCGTCGTATCGCAAGTTCGCCCGTGGTAATGAGTATGTTGATCAGCATTACAGCCGTTTACCAAACGCGTCGTAGTACCGACTCGAGTCCGTCTCACGTACCTGGTACAAGTCAAAGTGGACGTTTTAGTAGCAGCACTTCGTTTTCTGATCAGCATTACCGCGGCGTAACACGTCACTTGGTTTTGAATTCTGTTGCTTCAGTGAACGGATACCGTTGGCTGTAGGCTGTGAACGCTGTAAGAGAATACGTGACGAAATACTGGTCTTGACTTTGGGGTATTTTACGAGCCGATAAAGGGATAACGAAGTTTCATATTCCTATACCCTAACCTGATTACTTTTGGTGACGTTTTTAGTACGAGTAAATTTAACTTCCTCAATATCACGGCCCCTGCACTGCACTGCTCCAGGGCCATTCGATGCGATAGCGTAGTGCTAACGACCTCACCAAAAACTTAGTTCCAACTTTCAAATTGCCGCAACGCCTATATAACAAATTAAGAAGCCCGGCTCCCGGTAGCGCTTCAACAACCGAGCAATAGCTTTCCTACTCCGTATCCAGCCGTGATACATACGTTTAGGTATATTCTCTGTTCGTCCGGATAGGGTGCCGAGAAAGTTACCTTTTCTTTTGAAAATATGACCACTCGTCGATGTCCTGTATTCTGGTACCGCTCACGGGGGTATATCTGTTTCATATACGTAAATTGGAGCGACTATAAGTTGAGAAAAAAAAATATATACATGGATAATGAACAACGGTGTGGATATTAATTGATTAGATCTGCAGAAAGTGGAACAGAGCCGTATACCGAGGTGAAGATAAAAAAGGAAAAAGAAGAAGAAGAAAAAAATGGTAAGAATTTATGCACTTACTTGCAACGAGATGTTGAATGTGTGTCAATAATAGGGGAAACGAGAGATCGTAAAATATCGCGAGACAAGTTGAAATCTAGTTGTCTATCTGGCAGATGACCTCATCGCCGTCATTATCTACGGAGTGAAAAAGCTGTCCAGCCTTTCATGGCTGCCACCGACTTGCTGGCATCACTGGCTCCTGCTCGTACGACTCATGTCTCATGTCTCATGTCTCCGGTCGACGTGCCCCGTGTCCGTAAGGAGCCCGACACTTAATTGCTTATTTTCCAGGATCTTTGATCAAAGTTACGTCGCCTGGTATTCGAAGGGGGTCAACGGTGCAAAAAATGTTGCATTTATATTATCAAACGGTTATCTATTTTCACACACACACATGCGTGTACTTTTTTTGGGCCACAGAAGACCGTCAAAATTAAGGATATAATCTCGACGTCTCACGTACACCACGAACACATGCACGTATAAGTATATTCAAATGATCCCTGCAGCATGCACGAGCTGAGCCAAGTCGAGTCGAGTGTTTACTAATCGTGCTAAACGTTCCTAAACACACGTAGTTAGCACCGTTTATCGTTTCGACTCGCTTCGAGAGATCAACAGATCCTCTTCCAGGTGGTGAAACCTCTGAGGAAATTGAACGGGCACGCTTCCTCGTAATCTTCGTCTTTTTTTTCAGTCCATTTTAAAATTGGAGTGGCAAATGTCTGACGAAACTTGGATCTATGATCACATGAGGATTGGTTATAATCGTGTGAACAAGGCTTAACAGTTTAACTCAATTGGCTCTGGTACGAACTCAGGTGCGAATAGGTCCCCAAGGCCCGTTGAACGATCACTCAAACGAATTAAGTCATAGATCAAGACGCCTGGCGGTGACACTCGGCTCGGACGTGTCTCAAATGGCCTTTCTAACGGCTAAGAACGGCGCGTATATGTCCGAAGCCTGCGGCTGTTAGAGAAATAGAAACTACTTTAGTAGTTCTCATAGGTGAACAAACAGCACCGGCCTAGGGGACAGCCGAGACGCAGGTGCTACGATAAACTGCTAACTGATACGAATTACACGAATTACTTTTTCCCCTGTACTTGACTGGACACACGTAGCTGGCCACTTCGCTTCTTTATTTACCAATTTTTCGTTTCTTTTCTTCCTTTTCCTTCTCCGTCTTCTTCTTCTTCTTCTTTCACCCCGTGCTCCGCGATACTTTAAAACCCGGACTTTGAAGACGGCGGTGTATTTCGTGATTAAAAGACGTTATGCCTTCTCATACTATATGCCCAAGTCTGAGCGCCACGGTGTCGGGCCACAACGTAGGGCCCAACCTGTATATACCGGGGCCGAAACTCCTCTGCCTATCTCTTTCACTGCCATATTTTAATGTTTAATCGCTCTCACCTCGGTCTTATCTCCCGGCTTCATTTCATTTTGTTTCGTTTTTACAATTTTTTTTTTTTTTTCTCTCTCTCTCTCCTCATTTTGCGATCCTCGTAAAACCCGCAGGGTCCTATACCCGTAATAACGGGGTTCAGATGTATTTGTATATCCTGCCTTAAACAATCGTCGACGAAATTAAACCGCAATTAACGGGGCCCTGTCAACCCGGTGAATCACGTCCATTCGGTCTATTGTTCTTTTATAAGAGGCTAGCTATCGCTCCGGGCCTCCTATACGCCGATTAACGAGAGAATAGAATATAATTAAATGGGATTGTTGGTCGAGATTCGTAGTCAGGGAGAAAGACACTCTTCCCATGAAATCGGTCGATACTTTTTACTTGTTTATGAATGATTACCTAAGAGAGAAAAAATCCAACGAAATGAATTTCCGCGGAGAAAATTTGCTACGTCAAACCGCGCGGTCGAGCTCCACGTCCTGCAGGTTCTTTTTAAGACGAGTCTAAAACAATCTACGAAGATCTTGGGCCTGACTACGGAGCTGGTTTGCCACCGCGGGGGGCCTCACGGACGGTCCGCACACGCGGACCCAAAACCAACATCGGCGCCGACAAATAACTACCCGCATTATCCGATCTCCCAGGCTACCATCTCCGCCATCTACTCCGTTCTCTCGGCGCCCCCAGCCTCCGTATTTATACCTTGGTTATATACCTATATTCACGCCAATGCTATGCCCAGTCTTGTGTCGAAAGGACACGGTAATAAATACCAGATGAAAACGATTAACAAATTTTAACCGTAAAACATTTTCATATACCGAAGATATAGAAGTTGGATTGATAACAGAAAAATTTCTATCTTGTTCCACGGTTTCAATCCCAGGCGAAGTACGAAATCGGTAATTTTGCAAAACCGCAAATAGCCAAAAGAAGCGCCACAAGCTATCGAAGATGGACCAAAAAACCAGTAATCTTGTTTACTGCAAGCTATTCCTCAAATTACTTGATTTTGGATCATCAGGAGAAGAGAATTTCTTCATGTGTGGAAGGAAGAGTGTCTCACAATCGAGTGATCATCGTCAGATGATGAGGATGACGATTTTGAACTGAAAACAACTACGATTATCACCCGAGATTAATCAGTCTCTCATCGTGTCCAATAAAATCAGACCCAGACCAAATTATTAGGGTTCCGATCCTGACGATGATTATTTCTTCATGGAATCTTCTAGTTTTTGACACAGTGATTGCATCTCTATCCTCTGCCGTGGCTTTGGGTTCATTTAATGCGCTTCTACGTTCGCGAATGGAGGATTTAATGTAGGTACATTATGTGTCCCGCACATAGGAGGACGTTAGCGCGGGGAGCGAAGATCGTACGTCGTGATTGTAAATCAGAGCAAATTGATCGCAAATCAGACTCACCTCCATCTCGATCTGAACCTCCGCCCACGCTCGTGCATGCAGTGTGCGACTGGCCTCGGATGAACGAGTTAGCGTCTGGCCCCGTGCGACTCTCTGCACTACCGCGGGCCCCAACGTTCAAGCTACACCTTTAGGCGGCATCGGTCCCACAAACGTGCCGACAAACGCTGTCTCACTAGAAAGCCCCCGCTCGGCTCCGCGCACATATACGTATCTCTTTCTCTCTCAATAGCGGTTTCTCGCTCCTCTAAAGAGTCCAACAGACCCCGTACTCGTATACGTCTGTGTACATACGTTCGTTATAGACACACCTATACCTCGGCAATTGACTAGTGTCGGCGGCTGGGCTGCTCGGAGGCCCCCAAATGTGTGTGAATGTGTGCCTACTTAAGTGTATTAACTAGACGGTTTTTTGAACGCGGGGGCGACCCAGGAGGGAGGCAACCAGGTGCAAATCAGGATCAGAACTTCTTACACCCCGCAATACTCGTACCAATAGATTATTGTTATAGTGAAGAAGTATTAATGCAGTAGATTAAACAATGGGGACTGCAGGGACTGCAGCTAGGGTTTAGCCGGTCTGCGAGCTCCTGGGATTAAATTTCGGGCTCTAAGAGGGTTCGTTAAGTTCCAGGGAAACACATTTTTCACTTTTTTATGAAAAAACTTTTGCGAGCCGAGTATCGGAAACGAGATTTTCTAAACAAGAATTCGATTCAGACGCGGTTTCCACGCTTCGAATTTCTGAAAAAAAGTTTTTTCTACTCGACTCGAACACTTCAAGTCACAAAAAAACACTTTCTGATATAATGCCACGGGGTGAGGAACACCTCCAACCATCGTATCACCTCGTTTTGAAAATACGACCTATTGTCAGCGAGAAATCGATTCCGGTGGTAGAAAAAGGCTCGTTTATGACTGCGCTCGATATTTTTGAGCAATTGTGGCCCTAGAGCAGCGCGCAGCGTCGTCTCCTTAATCCGGGGCTCGGGGTAGGATCGAGGAATCCGTAAGGTTGCAATTCGGCTCTCTACAATGGGGACGCGTTCTCCGGTTAAAATAAGCCTCCTGTTAACCGTGCGAGGATATCTATAGCCTCGAGGAACAACACGAGCCGAAGAGTTTCTCGTGGATGGACAGGGACAGGTCCGCATTGTTTCCTTTGGCCAGTAAATTTTATAAACCGAGGAGTGTAAATGAGAACCAACTTCTCCTGAACGGGATGAGAGTGTCGCCGGCTCCTTAAGGCCCCCGTATTATAGTCCCGTGGTCAATCGGCTCCGATTCTGCAGCAGCCTAGCTGCAGCAGACCAGGACACGCGAAACCTCGAGAGATTTATTCCCCGGCTAAGATACACCGGGAGCCCTTTGTCGACCACCGCGGTGAGAAGTCCGCATTTTTCACCATTTTTTCCAATCCTCAAGCACTTTTTATACAACCAAATACCTAGCCGCTCACCCTCGTGCCCTCGAAGACCCTAGTCTTCTGGCTACTGGAATTGAGCCTGCACTCCGGTGCTTCTCTCCTGACCCCGACCCGGAGCCACGAACCTCGAGCTCCACTTTTACCATTCTTAGATTTCTGCTCATTGGAAACGAACTTTATTCTTTCATTTGACAAAGGAAAGAAGCACTGCACGATTTCTTGAATTTATTGCCTTCAAACTACGGTTCAAACTTGGTCCGGGTAATGATAAAAGGGTATGAAAAGACTAATGCAAACTGCATCGTAAATAAACGTCTTCGTATAACAGTTTAACTGTCTTTACAAATTGAAATTATTCCGTTTTCGATATGATTCGAGACGGACAGAAATTTGTCCGACGATCGAAGAGGGACCATTTCCCAAGTCCGTTAAATTGTGAGAAATTGGCGTTTAATTTCTACGGTTAATTGGTGTAGTTTAACGCGTTAGATCGAATTGGATAGAGTCCTGTCATCAGGATTTCGAGTTAAATCAGTTCAAGATCGGTGGAATTCGAAATTACAACGTGAGGATGGACAGGTGGACCTGCAGTCTGGTCTAATTTCATCTCATCTCATCTCATCTTCATCTTATCTCACGTAGAGAACTATATACATAGCCGGTTAAAGGTATGTACCATTCAAGGAGTAAACTAGACGAGGAATCTCTCGCTGATTAGAGGATGGTATATATCGGAATTCCTGGCTCGCGGGCGGCTTTGATCGGATGTTTCTCGGACGCATCTTCGAGCCCCGCACTTGTCCAGGTGAAAATTAGGGTCCGGTCGCACAGCGTCGGTAGCCGAGGACTCAAAGACCGGTCGTCCGGGTCTTCAATAGGTCCGCGGCGATAGCGCCGTTGAATTAATTGACACTGAAGGTGTCGCCGCACAAAACTATGCAAAGTGGTCCCTGCAGCCCGGAGGGAATTGAAAACGTCGAGGCGGTCAGACTCTGACGTCTTGGATCGGCTTCGGGAAGGCCGAGAGAAGCGCTGATTGCAAGTTTTGAGATTGTATTGGTGCAGGATTTCATTTTTTATTCTTCTCCATTTTTTTTTCTCATTCTTTTTCTTCCTCTTTTCATCAAGTGGGGGAACTCGAGACGCGGAACCCGCGCGTTACTCGCCCCGGCTACCGTTTCGATTACCACGATTGCAGTCCGCCGGCGTCGTCGCTGCAGTCGGCGACGCCAAAGGAGATACCTGCACCGTCCGCGAGTGTGCGTATACGTATATTAAATCGTCCCCGTAATATAGACGCAGGGTCTACAATATATAAGGTGAGAATATCCCATAGGATGTGTATATAAGGCATACGTATCTACGTCCTGAAGAAAAATTGTAAAAAAATATTTTTCACCCGTTTCTGCAGTATCTTCTTATCTTTTAACTTTATGCACCGTTTCACAAACGAAAAGGAAGTTATTACGGTCCCAACGAAAATTCAAAGTTCAGTTTTCATCCCGCAGATCTCCGCAGAATCACCTCCGACTATTTTCAGATCGACGTCTGAATGCGATAAATTTTTCATCCGACGATATCTCGATAACGAATGAACGGATTTCGTTCTTTCTTATGCCAATCGATGCGGTTCCTTTTAACTTAGATCCGCTTAAATTTTGGATTCGATCGGTCCAGTCGTTTCCGAGTTATTCGAAGAACAAAATTTCCAAAAGACGAAATTTCAATTGACAATATCTCAAGAACCGATCAACGGATTTCGATGTTTTTGGTCTCAATTTATAGGATTTGCTCCAACTTGAGCCTAGTCAAATTTTTGGATTATTTAATGCAGTAGTTTTTGGGTTAGAAGTGAAATAAGCAAATTTTAATTCATAGTTCGTTTATTTTAAGATCTTCCAAGTCTTGAACCTCGATAATCAGTCGCAGCAAAAGAACCACGTGAATTATAAATTCACTCACCTCTCATATCCCTCTTTATTTTACATATCGCATACCTATAGTTCGCTTCGCTCGACGTCCACCTGACTAAAAATATTGGGAGGGACAGAGGGTATAGAGGTATGTAACTCGTGTCTTCTATTATTGGTATGTGTAGTGGCAAAGGAAAAGGGCGTCTTGGATAGCGGAAGAATAAAATACAAAAAGGGGTGTTGCTCGAGTTTCCGTTAGCGGTGGTCGCACGCTACGATGTAATGACGGGTGTTATTCTCCCTGTAAGTCCCGCTTCAGACGATAACTACCGACTCAGCGGCAGAGTTCGACCACTTACTGCCTTATTCTACTCCACTGTGTCGACTGATACAGTCCAGTCCTTCGCTACTGCGATTACCACCATCCGCGAATCAAGAAGAATAAATGTGGCTTATTTTATGTCGAATGGGAGCTCTATGCGTCTGGAAATACTATAGCCTTTTTTATGTATACATATACACGTACATTCGTATGTAATTCTTCTTTACTTTTTATTCTTACCTTATACGATGGTCGTTTCTTTGTAGGCGAATAACCGGGGCGCGTCTAACCTCATATACGGCCACGACAACGTACTAAGGTACCATTCAAAGTAATTCTACGTTCGCCACGGAAAGTGGTAATGTTATGGTATCCACAGAGCGCAGGCATGCATGTATATCAACTTATGCCGGATACCCAGTTTGCGGACTGAGGGAATTCCGAGGAAAGTGACACGGGGGACGGTGCTCGATCCTGTGGAAATCGATCTTCAGGTTTTGGATTTTTGTTCCTTTTTTTTCCTTCAAGTTTCGAAGCATCCAATGATGAATTTTGGAACTCTGGGGATTTTTAAAAGTAAAAATTGAACCCTGGATCTTCAATTTTCTGACTTTTCATCAAGACGATCGACTCTGCTGTGCGGCTATAACGTCGACTTTCAAGAATCCCCAATTGCCGAATGTTAACGAGACTAAAATCAGCGACAGCTGTCTTACTCGGTAAAATAAATGTACTATGCCGTTCCCCGCAGTCCGCAGTACGTGAATTATAGGTTAAATAAGGGCCCCTATCCTAGCCATAGCCGCGGAGTAGAACGGGGCTAAAATAAAAAGTGTAAACGTACAAGTTTGTTGAATCAATGCTCCGGATTACCATAAAATAGTAATAATAAACTCTGGACAAAATTTAACCGTTTTATACTGAAAGGCGGGAGTCCGTGTCTCCTGAACTAAATTCTCCGGTCCTTACGGTTCTCTGAAAGGTAGCTGTTACAGTCCTTAAATGTAAAATGTGGGAGGCAGCGAGCTCCCCCGGTTTTAGGGGGCAGAGTTCTTGCAGCATTATGATTCGAACCTCTGCGGTTTGGGACGAACCAATTTGTATGCTGATGGCTATCTACGAGGAATAATTTATAAACGATATTAAAGCTCGCTCTTTTAGCCAGGGCACGCCACTAGACGGTACCACCAATCTGTGCCGCGTATATACATTACACCCCTTTCCAATATTGTATATACCTAAATCTATTCGCGAGGGCTACGGTATTTTCTTATACAGCCGCAAAGTGATGAGCGAAACCCGTAGTTAGCGGTTAGATTAGGTTTGGTTTGAGGTCCTGAGGGGTGGGGGTCGGTATCGATTCGAAATGAGCATCGATAAATACGGGGAGATGGGATATCGTGATCGGGGAGATCGCCTGTCGGATAAAACGGAGTCGAATGAACCGAGTAACTATTCATTTCCTAAGAACGGCTATTTGTTATAACTCGATACGTATAGTCAACCACCCCACGAACTAGCGTAACTATCTTACCGCTAAGGATTCGTGATTTTCGACAGTGATCACGATCAACGATTACATTTTGGACACACGGAGGGAAGGCTTTAGGACCCGCTTCGCACAGAGGTATAAAAAAATATTTTTATTTCTATATTTTACGGTCTTTTTACCAAATTTTTGCGACGAAAATTTTCTGCTCGATGGGACCAGCCGTAAAAATTACAGTTCGAATTTTCGAAAGCTTAAAAAACGGTATTCTATTAGCATGCAACGTTTGATTGAGAAGAAGAAGAAGAAGAAATTTGTTACGGGCGAAAAGTTGGTTTTTTCTTAGCCCCGCAGTCGCCAGAGCAAAAAACAATCAGGCAGTTGCAATTTTGCTTCCAAAATTAAAAAAATCAATTTTGGTTGTTTTCGTTTCTCTCTCTCTGTCTGAAAAAAAAAAAATAAAAAAACAGGAGAAACGAGACAAAATTTTATAAAATCGATACCGCTGTAGGATCAGTCAGAGAGGTTCGGTAAATTACAACGAATGAAATAAAAATTCAGGAATGTCGAGGATTTTAGTACCTGGATCAATTAATCAGCCTGCAGCCGCGGACACCTACACCTGATATATTAGATTCCCGTAGTATTCGGGAGATTGCAGAGAGTCGTTATAGGTATAATATTATTATCGTCTAAAATCTATAATGATTGAATATTTTATAGAGAATTATAAAATATTTTACTTACGGTTTCCGTTTCGGGCGGCTGTATATGTATATGTTCGTATCCACTGCAACGTTGAAGATGTCTGTGTATATTTACGAGCTGCGTTATATAGGTAGCAGGTTTACAGATATTCTAATCGTTATTATAACACTCTAATTATAATTAAATAACCGGAATTCTAGTAACACGGATTTAAATTTTTGATTTACAATTTATGGAAATAAAAAGAGAAAAAAAAAAGAAGAAGAAAAATAGCTAACGTAACGCCGCAGCTACTTCACTTTGGTAGAAAATTTTACACTCCTATCAATTTTCATACGATTTGTTTTTTTTTTTTTTTTTCTCTTGTTTAGGGCAAATTCGAAAATTTCATTGTTTCTTTTTTTTTTTTTAATAAAAATTTTGTGAAACTTTTGAGAAATTTTTTATAAAAAACATTTTAGATTTTTGTATATATAGTATAGTTTTTTTTTTTTATATATAAAAATTGTAGATTTTTGGAGTTTCTCGTTTTTTTTTTTTTTTTGTAGGAACCAAAAAAAAAAACAAAAAAAAAATTGTAAATTTTTTTCAGTTATTCAGAAATATTCTCGTTCTTGTCCGACAAGATAGAAAAAAATATAAGAAAGAATGAAAAAAAAAAACGGATTTTTTAAATTTGACGCGATATTTAAAAATTTTTTTCTATTTTTTTATTTTTTTTTCTCTTCTAAATATAGTTGGATCCAAAATTCTGTAAATTTCAGATTTTCTGAAATAATTCGTCGTGTACGTCTTAATCTTTCTTACCAGTAGTGTTTTTTTTTTTTTTCTTACTTTTCAGATAAAATTGTTAACGTATAAAATAAAAATGACCCCAAAAAGTCATTTTCTTTATTTTTTTGTTTTTCCACCGTTGATGTGAATCGTATTGCGAATGATAATATATATATACCTACCACGCTATATGTATACTTTATCGGAATAATAAATGAATTAAATACACAATTATATTTTTAAATTAATATATATATATATATCATTTTTACTCATATGTGAGGTTTGGAGTTTTTCGGCTGGGTCAATTATTAGGGTAGTTTGATATACAATACAAGCCATTATTATTATTATTATTATTATTATTATTATTATTATTATTATTATTATTATTATTATTATTATTATTATTATTATATAGGAATACGAATCAATCAAGGTTTTTTGTTACGGCCACGCAGGGCCAGTTATTGCTTTATTTTGAGGGTCCGTGTTTTAAAACTCAGGGCCGTATGCTCGAGGGGGGGAGGGGGGGCAATATTAAAAAAGAGAAATAAATAAATTAATTAATTAGAAATTTGAGAAAAAAAAACAACTTAAAAAAATGGGGTTGAGCAAAATCGGGAATACGATTATATATATATATTTTTTTTCATATACATACAATATAATATATATATACAAAACTTTTCTAGAGGCTTTGAGAAAAAAAAAAACAGAAAAACCTCGCCTATAATCACGAATTTAAAAACGACCCCGAGTTTTTTTTTTTTTTTCTTCTTTTTTCTTCTTTCAGTTTACGTATTTTTTTTGTTTTCTTTCTTTTTTTTTTCACCCCCTGTATTATCATACAACAGACATTATATATTTTGTGCATTTCTATAATACGCGTCGTTCGTTTAATAAAACATATTTATATGTATATTAATACGCTTTGATTGAATCATTCTTTCGTTCTTTGTTTTATTTATTTATTTATTTATAAATTTATTTCTTGATTTATTTATTTAATTCAGACATCCAGAGTGCTGCCGTACGTACGATTTCTTTCATTCGTTTAAAGACTTTTTTTAATAGTAATAATAATAATTATTATTTAATTACGAAAAACAGAAAAAATTTTGAAAAAAAATCGTACTCCTGGCTCCTCTGCTCGAAAATACGTACGTATATTATATATACTTCGGTTTCAACCCATATAGGTATATAGGTATATTATATACATATATATCAAGTTTATAATATGCTACTGGGACTGACTGGCCTATGAAAAACTTGAGGAACTGATATTTCCTACCCAATTTAAATACCTTTTTGTGTAATTTAAACAAAAAAATGAAAAACAAAAAATTTAATTTTTTAGAATATTAAAACCGGTGATTATATATATTTACTCTCTATTTTTTTTGTTGTTTCAATTCTTTTGAACTCGCTGCATCATGTATATACCGTTTAAATAAATAATATACACAATAACCAGGATAATATGAATAAAGGAATATCTTTTCTTTTTTTTTTTTAATTTCTGTGAAATATTTTTCGTAAATTTAGTAAATTGCTATTATTATCCCTAAAATTTAATCGTAAATTTATATTATTAATTTTTCAATTTGTTCATTCATTTATTTATTCATTTACTTTTGTTCTATCATTTTTTTTTTCAGTTATTTATTTATTTATTTATTTATTTATTTATTTATTTATTCATTTTATTTTCTTATCATACTAAAACCTCTCCTTCTCATTTAAAATACAAACGATATAAATTTTTTTTTTTGTTTCGATTCTTTAATAACTCTGATTGTGTTTTTTCATTATTTATTGATTTATTCATTTAATCAACTTTTTCTTTCTTTTTGTTTTCATTTATTTAATTATATATGTATAAGTTTCTTTTATTGTTCGATGTCTTAATTTTTTTCCTTCCTTATTTTTATTTATTTTTTTCTTTGCTTGGTTTTTATCAACAATTAAGACTCGCACGAATTTGATTGTATAGGTTTACCGATAATTCTCATTTTCTTTTACATAGTTTTTTTCTTTTCTTTTTCGATAGGTATATACTTGTTTATTGGTTTTTTTTTCGTTTTCTTTTTCTTCGTCATATTTATCAATTATCAATTACCATCATAATTAATTATCAATATTATTATTATTTTTATTATTATTATGAATTATAATTATCTACAGCAATTTCTACGATTTATACAGATGGTTTTATTATACATAGATAAAGAGATTAGAGAGTATGTGTAGTGAATGAAAATATGGTGATGAAGAATTGAGAATAAGGATAGAGATGTATATGTAACCTACTATACATATAAAATATGTATGTACTACATAAAAACCCGAGTGAAACTGACTATGATACATACAAGAGAAAGAAGAAGAAACAACAAGCAATATATGTACAGGAAATAAATAAATAAATAAAAAAATCAATAAACAAATTCAATTTCGATAAATTCGTTGACGAACCGAATCAAATAAATCGAAAATCGAAATACGTACGAAAAAAAAAAGAAAATGAAAAAAATAAAAATAATTCTCTGCAAAATCATTGTCGTTATTATATTTACCGCGCAGTACAGATTCATAGATACATGCCAAATGGTTTTTTAATTTATTTATTTATTTATTTTTCGTCTGCAGTATTTTTTTGTGTTTTTTTTTTTCAGTGTTACGGTACACGAATCAAGGATATTGAAGGATATCGAAATGAGAAGTAAAAAAAAAAAATCAAAAATCAAAAAAAAAAAAACAAAAAAAAAACAAAACAACAACAACAGATCTGTAAATTTCATTTTTTTTTTTATAATTTCATGTAACAAACTGCGATCAGAATTAGACAAATGCAACAGTGATCGATTTTGGTATATACATATATAATACATACGTATGTGTATATCTATACCTACGTATAGTTATATTGTATATAATAATTGATTAAATTAAATAATCAAGGTATCGGAATATAACATATGCATAGAGTATATATATAGGTATACCTATAATCTTGATAAAAAGGGGTGGTTCTATGTATATTTCTTCTCTAGTTTCTCAATTCTAATCTGACAAGAAAAAAAACAAAAAACAAAAACTAAACAAAAAAACGAAAAAAAAAAAAAAAAACAACAAAAAGTAATAATAATAATAATAATAATAATAATAATAATTTGCAGCACGCGATCATATCTATGGGGTATAGGGTACATGTATATACATACAATTATATACATAGGTATACATATATATATGTATATAGTGTAGTTTTGAAACTTTAAAAAATATGTATATACGTATGTATGTATAGGTATATACGCCTATATAATATATATATATTCGTATACGTAACGTGTGAGTGTGGAAGAACAAAAAAATGTATTTTATACTTGCTTGTTTCTATTTGTGTTTTTTTTGTTTTTTTCTTGTATCCCCCTTCTCTTCTTCCTTCTTCACTTTTTTTTTTTCTATTCTCATTTGTTTTTGTTTTCTTGTTGTTATCATTTCTTTGCTTCGTTGTTGTTTCGCCTTTATTAAATTATTGGTTTTTTTTTTTTTTTTTTTTTTTTTTTTTTATCTTTTATTCTTTTATTCTCTCGATCGATATATTTATTATAATAATATAATATATACCTATACAGGGTGAAATTTTTTTTCTATGTGATCGATACGGAGATCAGCGCGTGCGTCACATATGCGTTTTTGCCTTATAATTATTATTATTATTATTATCATTATTATTGGTATACATATAGTTATATATATACATGTGTATATATTATACATTAGATATATATATTATATTTATATCTATAATATATAGACATATACATATACACATACATATATGTATATACCATTCTAATTAATAATATAATATATTTAATAATTAATAATAATATAGAGGAATAATCGTATATATATAATAATATATATATATTGTACTGTATATATATATAATATAATATAATGTCATATAATATAATATAATATCACTACTATATATAAGGGTACATATTTACAGGGCTGGAAATAATAGAGGTGCTTTATATTGCATTATTATTATTATTATTATTTCAATTACTTCAATTAATTATTAATATTAATTATTATTATTAATATTAATATTACTATTATTACTATTATTATTTGTATAATTATTATTAATAGATATATATATATATATAATATATAATATTCTTATCATTTATATATATATAATATCCGCAGGTAGTAATTAGGTGTTTTCATTTTTCTTTTTTCTGTTTTTTGTTTTTTTTTTTTTTATTCGTCAATTATCATTATTTGTTATTAATCATTATTAATCATTATTAATATTAATATTATTATTATTATTATTATTATTATTATTATTATTATTGTTATTATTATTATTATTATTAATTATTATTTTTCAATATTTTTTTTTCAATTTTATTTACCTTATGTGTAACGTATAAGGTAAAATTTTTTGTTTTTTGTTTTTTCCATTTTTTCTTCATTCCTCGTTGAATTATTATTATTATTATTATTATTATTATTATTATTATTATACAACGTCGCTCGGCAACTTATTAATATTATATATATGTATATAGGTATACGATTTTATTTTTCTCTTTTTTTTTCTGCTTAGACTAACCGATTCATTCACGTGTTGTCAAATTCAAATTTTTTTCATCCAACTTTAATCGGATAATTTTTTACTTTTTTCTCTTCTTTTGTTTTGTAATTAAATTTTGTTCTTTTTTTATTTTATTATTTTTTGTTTCTTTCCTTCTTACTTTTTTTTTTTTCATTATTCGTTTCATCCGAACGATAGCTTGTTCTTTTTTTTTTTTTGTTTTGTTTTTTGTTTTTCTTTATCGGGTAAATCCTTGATCGTCCCGCATATCTCCATTACCATTATTAATTCATCTTTGATCTGTGTACCTACATGTATAATATATAGGTAAATATATATATAATTACTCGTTAAATCCCACGTATCTATACATCATACATATTATATTGCTCTCGCGGCATTCGGCAAGTATTATTATAATCACCCCCCTTAATCCACTAATATTTTTTTGTTAAATTCATATAATTGTGCTCGCGGTTTCAATCGCGTTCTAGTAATATTTCATTTATCAATCCAAGTATCCATCCATGTATGCAAGTGTATGTATGTATGTATGTGTACAAGTGCCACAGAATTTCTTCTTTTTTTTTTTTCTCTCATTGTTGGTTTCCAATAAAATTGGTTTCTTTCAGTTTTCCGACTTTGTGCTGTACGTACTACGTACCTGTACACTTGAAATTTTTTTTTTTTCTTCAAGTATAATTTTGTTCAATTAATATTGCACCGCGACTGATTGCAAAATTTAAATTGAAATTGATTTTTGATTTTTTTTTTCAATTCATTTTTTAATTTTAATTCAATCAATTGTTGAATCACGATAAATTGAATAAAAAAAATCACACGTTGCGGTATCGGTTGAACATAATATATATATACATATACACATATACATGTACTATTGATTTAAAGCGCTTGAATTGTTTTTTTTTTTTTTTTCGAGCGGATGCAAGGTGAAGAAAAAAAAAAAATCAAAATTTTTTTATAAAACGAAAAAAAATAAAATAAATGAATAAATAAATAAATAAAAATTCTGCGGCAGTACCGTGTGTTCCGTATGTTCAAATTACATTATGAGCTCAGATTTTAGGGGAAATTTCTTTTCTTCTCTGAATTTCGAACCTATTTCTCTGAATAGATGGACCTGAGGAAAAAAAAAAAAAAATTCAAGAAATCACCCTTTTTCAAGGGACCACCCTAATTATATGTATATATTATACATATATACATACCATAATTGCGATTATCATACATACAATATCCTGATATCATCCTAGACCTTTCGACGCATCTTTTATAATGTTTCTTCTGTTATTTACTTTTTTTTCATTTTGTTTTATCTCATTTTATTGTTGTCATTATTATTATTATTATTATTATTATTATTATTATTAATATTATTATTATTATTATTATTATTATTATTATTATTATTATTATTATTATTATTAATATTATTATTATTATTATTAGTAATAATGTTATTAATATCATTATTATTCATTTTATAATATAATAATATAGTTATATATGTATATATGTTTATATATATACCTATATTTAAATATTTACACACATTTTGCCAGATACATGGTATATATGGGAAATTCCATACCGATACGACCTGGGTCTGACCCTCGACCACCAGGATTCGGTTCGTAATTTTTTATAATCTTCATATCTTTCGAAGGCACGCTAAAGGGAATTTTGTGTCAGATTTTTTTTTTTTTTTAATTTTTTTTTTTTAGTAAATTTGTCTCAAATATAGATGTATAAAATTACTCGAGAGGAAAAAAAAAAAAAGAAAATCACATCGAAGCTGACACGGTTTAAAAATTTCGAATTTTTGTCAGATCTTTAAATTGTGGAGTTCGATGTGATTTTTTTTTTTTTTTTATTCTTTTCCTCTCGAGTGATTTTATTCTTCTATAATATATTTGAGATAAAAAATGACTGGAAAAAAAAAAAAAGAAGAAAAAATTCTAGAAAAAATTTAATTCGCCTCTGAAAGGTAGAAGAAGAAACATGTATATGGAAAATTTTACGGACCGAATCGAAGTGGTTGAGAGTCAGACTCAGGTTGAACTGCTGCAGAATGCCCCATATATTTATTCTCACCGTACACCCTGCACTTTATTTTCTTTCTTTCTTTATTTTTTTTATTTTTTTTTTTGCTTTCTCTCTCGTCACCCTTTTTTTTATCTCCCTCTCTCTCTCTCTCTCTCTCATACAGACAAATAGTACATAACCGGTGATCATCGCCACCGAATTACACGGTATACACTACTATACAATCGAATTAGCAGGTTTTTTTTTTTCGTTTTTTTTTTTCATTTCATTTTTTTTTTTTTTGTTTTTTTCTGTTTTCTTTATTCATTTATTTAGCAAAAGTCGTTCTCCTTCACTCGCTCTATACATTATACATATTATACTCGTCATACGGATGTTAATTATTGTATGGGGGAGAAAGAAAAAAAAAAATTTTCATTTTTTTTTTGTTCGCGTGAGATTTTATGTATTACGAGGACCTCCGACCTAATCCCTTTCAATTTTTTTTGTTTTTTTCTTATTATTTTCATGTTTTTATTTTCCCAATTCCGACCAATGAAAGGAAACAGATTTTAGCTTTTTTTTTTTTTTTTTTTCTTTCTATCCATCGTTTTTTTTCTTGGGCCTGTTTGACAAACTTTTCGACGTCACAATTCATATTCATGCCGGTGTACCTTGGAAATTGTTTTTTTTTTTTTTTAATTTTTTCAAAATAAAATTTCAGGGAGAACCTCGTAGAAATCCTCAACGTAAAATTATCGAAAATACTATTATTTTGATTAAGAATATTGATTGTCAGCAAGAAGAAAAAAGAAAAAAGAAATCGAAAGTTCCACAGCATTTTTTTTTTTTCTTTTTTTTAACCGTTGGATCCATTCTTTTATTATTTTCTCTATTTATACCAGAGATCCCAAAAAACTTGGAAATTCGTTGCAGAGGATGAGAAAAGGCGGTCATTTTTCGAGTTGACGAAGGGTGAAAGAAAAAAGAACTACAAAAACAAAAAAAAAAAGAAAAAAGAAAAGAAATTGAAAGTGTAGAGGTCGGAGGTCCGCACATTTCGTGCTAAATACCACAGCACACCCGATAATACCCAAGTATTTAAGTATCCGCGTATAATATTCGGAGCTGAAGCACCGGGCGTAATAAATCGCCGATTCAAACCACTTTGAATAATAAATTGCACTTAGTATGATGATCGTAGTTTTAAAACCCCGTACATCTTCAATTCATAGTCTTACACCTTCGGGCTACGACGGTGCTGACGTAGAGTCCGGCTCAAGTCCGCCATTTTCATCGCCCGAATAATCGCCACGGCTAGATAATTCTACCCTGTCCGGATCCTCCGGTTCATTATCATCATCGTCATCGTCGTCTTCGTCGTCTTCGTCCTCATCTTCCTCCTCCAACGTGCTCGTGACAAGGTCCGTCTCCTGTCACGGACTCCCACCTCCACCCGTCTCGACGTCTCCTCGACTCGAAGGACTCGTCGTTCTCCGTTTACGTTGAAGCCCGTTGACCATATTCTCGATCGACTTCAAGTCACCCGTCGACGAAGCCGCCACCGCCGCCCCCGTCAATCCACCGCCAGGCGACGGTGACCCCGTTGGCGGTCTGGGCGGTGGTGATCGCGGACTTAAGGTCCTGCTACCAGGAGTGACGGTCTCGAAAGCCGAGCCGTGAGACGGCGCCGGAAGTCCGTAGGGTGAAAATCTGTGACCTTTTAACTGATGAAGTGGACTGGCCAACGGATGTGGGTAATGGGCGAATAGGGCTGGATGCTGAGACGCCGCTAGCGCGAGCTGAGCGTTGAAAAGCATCCCGGGAGTAACACCGCCGTGAAGACCGAGCGGATTTGGTGGTAAAAGTGGTCCTGGTCCTGGATAAAGTCCCGGTACCGGTGGGTAGAGGCATGGTAAAAGAGGTGGATGGAGCGGTGGACCAACTGAAACGTCGGGCCTTGGTCCCTCGGAGGTTGCGGTTGCAGTACCGCCGCTCTCCGATCCCGAGGACTCGCTCCCCTCGCCTCGGTCACTTGCACGGTCGTCTCTGTCCCTCGAGTGGTCCCTATCTCGATGATGATGGGCAGGATGAGGCGTATCCGGACCGACAACGTCCAACAGTTTGTCATCGTCGTCCAAGTCGTTACCTGACGTCGAAGAACGACGCTTTTTTGGCATCTGTTCACCGGATGAAAGACGGGAACCACCTCCTGACACGGTCAACAGCGCCTGCCTTCTGCAACAACGACTCAGAGTTAGCAATCGCGAATAAACAATTTTCTTTTTATATACTTTTTGCACATATCAGACATTCAAGGATCCCTAAAACCAAGTTCCTTCCCGGATTAACTTCGACGTCGGACTAGTTCGAGGGTCTCGAACGTCCTTTGCTATTCTCTGAATCCTGATGACTCGAAACCGGTGAGAATTTTAGTAACGCAAAATTTTGCTGTGATGATCAGCGTCGATTAAAACAAAAACAAAAAATCTACGAATGGATAAAGCGGAGTCGATTCGTATTGCAGAATTTGGTGCATTCGGATTGCAGCGCGTGGCGTTTGTAACGGTTTTAATTATAATTGAGGCAATAAATAAGTAGTTATCCTCAGATTTATCCACTACCCAGTAGTTTATTGCTTATGACAGACGTGGGATATAATTAATTATCTTAATTACACCGCCGCTCGCGGTTCGCATGCACGAGTGCGCCAGTACTTAACCCAAGTTAGCAGGCATTCCCTCCTCGCCCCGTATACCCCCTTCATACACTGCCCAAGCATACGCCACCTGGATCTTGTTTGTATGCATTTACGTACATACCAACAATATATACACACCGTCGTAAGTATATATATACGTCTCAAATATATACGTATACGTGTATGTACACTAGGCAAGTAGCTTTATGCTGGTTTCACCGCAAATTCCATTTTTTGTCCCTTTTTTTTTTTTTTCTTTTGCTTCATGTCTGTCCTTTTGCAATCTTTTTTCTTCTCATTCTTCTCCCCTTTCGCGAAGCGGGAGAATAACCTGCACTAAACGCGACCCTTTAATCCATCGGATATTTCACACCTCTGACCTATCACGAGTCGGTGGCGATGGTTTGGGGATAATTAATGCGGTAGACTCGTTCTACGTGGGGATAAACCATGACTGTTTTTACACTGAGGGGTATAATGGAGAGAGATTCGTATGTACGGAAATATTGTCTTCTGGAATGAAGAAGATCGAGAAGTTATAAGTGAGACAGGAGCTTAGTCTTTGAGCTTGCAAGTCTATTGCCTGCAGTTTCCGGTCAAGCTACTATACACCTCTATCCTGTCAGCGATGAAATCAAACATCCGTTTATAATACCGTGCAGATCGATTGATTTATAAATAAAGACACGACTAGGTGGTCTTTAAATTGTTAATAGAATTTTTCTGACGGGATATTCGTCGGTCTAGTACTGCGGATGTAGTGGAAATGGAAAGAGATGGGACCGGGTCGAAGTTACGAATTTTTTTGAATCCATTCACGACGATTCCGAATTTTTGAAAACGTTATAACATTCAGGATATCGAAATTGGGAAAGATCGGTTCGAATTCGAAAATTTTATCGAAGGGCACGATATTCTCCATGTTGTTCAATTTCTTAACCCTCGGTGTATATCGATTTGAAATTCTTTGAATCGAAAACTTCAAAAACTGCGGATCGTTGACATCAAAATTCAAAATTTTTGCCGTCCAGGACTTCTAAAATTCGGAACTTCGACTCGGTCCCAACAAAGATCAGTCTAAGCCATTGCCAAACTTAGTCCAAGTCGTTGCATCGAGTGCTTCGTTACTTCGATTCGTGGCAAATTAATTTTTTTGGGGCGCAAAAAATGACCCTTCGAAACAAAAAAAGGAGGAAAATAGAAGAAGAAAATAATAGAAAAACGATATTAAAGTTTCCACACACGCACACTCCCTCAACCCGCTGGACGGTGTACTGTTCGTGTATAATGGTTGAAGCAGCACAAGATGACTAGACGGTTGCGGTTTATGACGTAACGTTACATTAGGTTAGGTCAGGTTAGGGGCTGAAGGGAGACGAGTACTTTCGACCGATAGCTCGACAATATAAGCTGTATGTAAGTAGCTGCATCAGGTAGAGCATAGCAGCAAGCAAGCAAGCAAGCAATGCATCGGCAACAGCACAGCACAAGGCTTAGGAACCCGGTAATTCCCCGTAATGCGATCAGCGCACACAGCGAGAGAGAGAGAGAGAGAGAAAAAGAGAGAGAAATGTATGAAGAGAAAGAAAGAGAAAGGGAGAGAAGGAGAGTGAGAGAGAGAGAAAAAAAGAGGACTAGGAGGACTGTCGCGCCCGACTGTGCTACCATCACCATAATTCGACGACGCGCCTTCGCACACATTTGCGATATCCACGTTATTTCAACGTGTTTCCGTATACTGGACGACGACGTGTTTCTATAGTCTAGATCAATAATGCATTGAGGAAGACCCCTTCTTTCTCTCTCACTCTCTCTCGTTGCACTCCCTCTCTTCCACTCTCTTTATACGCTCTCGAACTTAGTACGACGATAAGTAGGTCTCCGTCCAGAGCCAGAGGTGCTTTTCACGCCTTCACAGACGAGCTCTTTGTCCGCAAGCTTTTCTTAATAAATTCATAACTATATAGATACAAGATACGATGATGTATGTACAGTGACTCGATTCAGTGAACAGCGGAGAAAATTATGGCGCTTGAAGTTCCGGAATTGAGTTAAAGTTCCGAATTTTGAAAGCTCCGAATGCTCAAAATCGCGAGTTCATTTGAGACGATTTTGAATTTACGGAAACTGCAAAGTCCGGGGTATCTAAGTTGGGAAAGATCGGAAAGATGCGGAAAGTCCAAGAATCCGAGAGTCCAAGAAAAGGAGTTTTGGACTTTCGGATCGAGTTTTGAACTCGCGGAGAATTTTGAACTTTCTGAAAACTATGAGTCGCCAATATTGAAATTCGGAACTTCATCCGAGCCGCAAAAATTATCCACCAACGTTGAGTCGACGTGCAAGTTTCAACAGAGTTCAAGTTCATCCCTAAATAGTCCAGACCAAGTATAAGACCGACTGTTTTACTCCTTCGAAGAAAATTCCTCCAAACTTGATAATTGAATAGCAAAAAAAAAAACAAAAAATAAGCTTGATCATCCGAGTCACGTTCGCATTTGTCAAAAAATTATCTACTCATTTTGTGAACAACTGGAGCCCCAAATATCCTAAATCGAAGCACCGGTTGATCCACATCCTTTCGTCGAGTTCTTTTACTTTGACTGCGTCTAACTCTGAGACCCGATGACTCACGACTTCCAACTTCAACTTGATTATGGTCCAAAGGATTAACGAACTAAGTATTGTAATGAAACTGGTTAATTGAAGAACAATTTGGACACATGTGGCAGAGCTTAAAATGTACCCCTATCCGAGATGCTTAATGAAAATTGTGGCTTATGTATGTACCTACGATTTATGTATTCGAAAATTGACGATGAGCGTTCGTTGTACTTTTTGGATGTGGTTTTGAATCGAGTTTGCCGGACACTGCATTGTCGTTGTGTGGTTCGAAGATGAACGATCAAGGAAACGCGTTACTTTTGAAAGAAGAAAATTTTTTTATTTTTATTTTTCTTCACGAAACCGGTGAACCCTCCTGCCCACGTCAGGACGTTTTGTAATCGTCTCTTGATCCCCAACAACCCCAACAACCCCAACGACCCCGACCCCGGCGCGACGCGACGCGACGCCTCGCTTCTACCAACGCCGATGGGCGTCTCTAGCGGTGAGCTAACAGACTGCGTCCGTGCGTTTTAGCCTCGAGAAGTAAAAGATCAAACCGTTCAAAGCGATACGAGGTGGGGACCACCCTCGAAGTTTCTCCTTTGGTTCTTACAAGCCGAATAACCCACACAGTCAAACCTGGATTAGGTAGTGTCGCTGTTGTGGATGGATAGGGAGGCGGGTTGACACGGGGTGCGAATTCGACGGGCTGATCTCTCCTCTCCTCTGAATTTTAAATTCCTTCTTTCTTCCTTTTCTCTTTCTTTTTATCTCTATCCTCGCGTTTTTTTTTTTTTTTTTCCAAAAGGGGACGATTTTCGGCTGCACCAAAGTGGAACCGTGGATATCTCTATTCCCATTCTTCCTCATTTTCCTCATATAGACCAAAGAATCATCGTCCAAAATGAAACGAATATTTTCATTATTTTTTTTTTTTACTTTCAATGGCGATAACCTCGACACCGACTTTCGACTTTTGACTTTATACTTTGCGGATTAAACAATGACTTGACTCGCAGTTTCGTCTTTCTTCTCTTCTCCCTCCTTCTCCTAGTAGCCGCCGTGCTGCGGAAAAATTTTCAACCAACAAAGGGGTAGCCGTTTCTTTGTGGGAAGATAAAAAAGGTATAAAACATAGTTCACACACGTCAAGTGCGGCAGCTCATACTGGATGAAAATCCATCCTCGAACCCTGGAGCAACGTCGTGGCGTGGCGTTGTGCGTCGCGTCGCGGCGCCCGCAATGTGGTATGAGACCGTCAGCTCCGCCCCTGAGCATCACTATGCTAATCCGATGATTGGCTCCAGGTCTGGTTCATCTCTTTTTCCCTAAGCCACCCTTAAGCGGAGCTATACCCACCATGAGCCAAAACTAACCCTTATTCTAATTAGTCAACCAACGCGGTGCTTTGTAACGATGAACTAATCAATTTGCATGTTTCCCCGGCTCGAATTAGACGCTATTAATACTTCAATCGTTTATTCAGACCCGATATAAGCTGTGAGGAAATTTCTTACGGATCATGTAAGCCGGAAAAATCAATCCACCAATGTCCAAATGTCGAGCGCTACAATGTCACTTAATAAGGAAGAAATTCCCTGACTTTTCCAGGTCTGCCAGGTCGGAGAATACCCCGTCGATCTTCCAAATTACATTTCTGAGATAATTCGGCGAGTTTGGAGGACGGATAGGACCCTAATCTATCGTTGGATATTTTTTTTTGGGAACTGGAAACCCGAAATCGTAATAAATCTTGAGAGAGATGATCGAGAGTCATTTTTCGACGGGATCTGATGCGAATTTCTTCATTGCATTGGATGAGACTTCACAGATTTGATGAAAAAAAAAAAGAAGAAATGTCGATCCTTATTACAGAGATAAAGTGTTGCTCCGCGGCAGGGCTAAAAATTGATATAATAAGTATAATAGGACCGATAACTCGGATGCCTCGAGGGCAACGGCTACGGCTACTGCACGAAGTATCAGGCAGGGGATCGTCGAGGGAAACCTATGCATACTAAGGTAACGTGATCAAAATCCACTTGAATCTTTCACCCCGAGCTCAATGAAAACGAAATGGCTTTCAACGGCGTTGGCTACGCGATGGTGGTTCACGGACTGGTTTTTAGCACAGTATTGGTGCTATTTGTGATAGCGATGGTACGATGGTCGACGTTCATGTTCTCGGTGATGGTGATGCATACGGTGGCGGCGGCGGGGTTAACAATACCCCCGGGGGTTGGGTTTCCCGCGCATAAGCTCATAAACTTGCAATATTGAATACAAATGGATATCTCTGTCTGGTTTTTTGAGGGGTGCAAATGAGCCCTGGCTATACTGCCGACAGACCGACCAACCGACCGAACAACGATATACACTGGTGTGTGCGACCCCCACAGACCTGGGGTGCCCTGTTAAGGTTAGCCTAATGGCACTGATACGAGGGACAAAAAGGTTTTTAGCCAAATAAATTATCGCCCCGTCTCGAATTATTATCGCGATTTTTAATACGATCTAAGATACGACCAGGTAAACTCAGTCAAGGAATTTCGATGCTTAGACTGGAGGACAGGGTCCTGCAAAGGCCTCTCTTTATCGACGAGACAATACGGTCCATTCCGCTCATTGTCCGTCATTTCCGCCAGCCTTTGATTATTTTGCGATATTATTGAAAATTTATGTCTCAGTAATCGGAAGATATCCGATACGAAAAAATGATTAACGGATCTTCCAAATCGTTGATACAGATTGACATTGAATTTGAAGATAGTTAGAAAGTTGATTTCCATAAATCTACGCTTCGATTCGATACGAAAAACCGAAGAGATCAGCGAAGGAACTTGGATTTTGTCTTCGTTATCGTTTACTGCGAATAACTTTTTTCTTTTTGTATGTCTTTATATGCATAGAGTTGTCCAAAAGAAAAAACAGAATCGATCGTTTTTGGATGCTTTTGCGGATCTTTTTCTTTATTTTTAGTTTTAGAACGTTGGCGTTTTTAGGTTTCAGCGACAGTTCAGAATTTGGAACTTCGATATTCTTCTCTATCTTTTTTTTTTGGACTACTCTAACGTATGTAATAAAGAAAAAACAAAAAACAATAAATTTTGAAAGCGATACTCACTTTTTCTCTCTCTTCCCCGCCCCGGTGTCCCTGAAACCCTTTGCGAACGGATTGTTGTCGATCTTTAGCTGCGTGATCTGTAACAAGCGACAAAAAAAAGAACAAAATGAAATGCGTGGCTATATAAGTTGAAAGTAAAAAAAAAAAAAACCAAAAGAGTTAAGAAATAAAACCGTATCTGTTCCGTGAGAGAACGGAACAAATCGTGACAAAAAAAGGCCCTCTGTGTACCTAATAATCGAGAACGAAAAACGTCGAAAACGATTCGTATATAATAACCACTACGAGTTTACTGGGTCTTCCGAAGACCCAAAGACAAGGCTGTTCATTTATCGCGGTTTGTTCATTGCATAATATTTACTCGGACGGTACATAGAGGATGAGCCCATACGGATTGAGTGATTATTATTTAATGCTAAAAAAACGAAAAAAATGAGAAGCTTTTTCAGTTTTTTTTTTTTTTTTTTTTTTTTTTTTTTTTTTAGGAAGGGGGCAGGTTTTTTTAACGATCTATAAAGAAATTTTGGAGAATTTTTTTTTTTTTTTTTTTTGCGGACAGCTGAAGCCAAAATCCAACGACTACGAGAACGTGTGTAAAATATACTGTAAACGGAATTCTATACGTAAAGTAACAAAAAAAACAAAAAAAAATGTGTCGTCATTCGGTTATCGCGAACGATTTAAAACGAATAACAGATATAAAAAACTATGTATAATATATAGGTATATATATCTGAGTATATATATATACGATATGATAATTTATCCGATACATATCTTCTTATCTGACTAATTTTACCCGGGACTAAATTATTCGTTAAAATGAACAAATTGTTCAGATTAAAGAAGAAGCAGAAAAAAAACGTGGGTTCATTCATATATCGGAGGCTGTGTGGCTGTACAGCTATTCATCTGAACAAGAATAATAATTTAACGGTGATTCAAATCTCGTCTTTGCCGGAAAGGAAAATACAAGAAAAAAAAGAAAAAGGGGAACAAAGAAAACAATCGTATCACACAAACCTCCCCGTTAACGTATACCTACGTATATACCTATTTACTACTACTACATACGTTTACGTAACGTACGGGAACTTGTAAGGGCAACACTTTCATCGAATAGATATACGTACGGTCCGGCGCGGAACAGAGCAAAGGCTTCCGTTAAGTAAGTAGGTACACGACGTTGAGGCTTAAAGTCGAAGAACAAGTTGTATTATAACCCCGAAAAGCTCGCGAAAAAAAAACAAAAACCAAAAAAGAAAAAAAAATCGATATACGTACGCTTTGTTTATCAATTTTTTTCTCATCATTTTTGCTTTCATCTTCTTTTCCTTTATTTCGAAATTTTTTAAAAATTTTTTTTTTTTTTTTATCACCATCCGAATTCACTTTCTTCGAAATTTGACAAGTCGATTATACAAGGAGAAGTACGAACGGACCTCGGAAAGAAAATCAAGTGAAACGGAACAGCTCAAATTCGCAAAAAGATTTATAGAAAAAAAAAACAAAAAAGTACATGAGGCAAAAATAAGGAAAAAAACTTTTTCTGTTTTCGAATTATATATAAAAAGATGGATAATCCGACGTTTTAAGGGGACAAAGAAAGCCGCTTCCGGTCCGATGATTCCCTATACACTTAACGCGTTTAAACGTTTTACGATTTTCGACCTCCCTCCAACCCCCTGACCACCGTTTCCTTACTTACTTCGTGGTTATCAGCCAATTGTACATTTAAGCTTAATGGATTGTACGCCCGCACCGAAATGACGTATACTATAACGTTCAGAGAGAGGCAAATAAAAACACATATATACAGCTTTTCAATACATATATATCCGTAATATTCCTACCACCCACGTATACACATACCCACCTACCACCGTAATGTATATAGTAAACGATTCCCGAACATGGGGAGGCTTAAAAGGTTTATAGGTTTTTACCAAGTACAAAGGCCGAAAATCAAATACAGCTGACGGACTACAGGAAACGTCATTTGACACGTGGGAAATATCCGGAGATCGGAGAACGGACGTAGAATCAGTATTGACTGCTCACGGGACGGAAGAACCGTTTTTTTATTTTTTTTTATTATTCAACTGTAAAGTCAAGCCTCACGGTCATCCATCGCCATACTGTCAAAAAAGAAGAAGAAGAAGAAGAACGAAAGAAAATTAAAAAATAGTAACCAGCAACTGACCTTCTCGTTCTGGTAGGCAGTCACAGCGATGAACTCAGTTTCCTTAAACACGTAACTTCTGAACGTCGAGTAAGGCAGCTTGAGGATATCGTTGGCTCGTACGAGGTGAAACCTTGGCTGATACTTGTGCATAGAATTGAGTATCGTCTGTAAAAAAACAAGGGAAAAGCATACATTGGGACAGACTGTTTTATGCCAAAATTGTGTCGTTCTTAAAAACTAATCGAAGTAAAGTTTGTTCGATCAAGCGAATACGTTTAGGACTTGCTAAATTCTACACGCGTCTTACTTCTACTGTGAGAACAGCGTTGAGAGATCTGCGCGAACGGAGCCACCTGCCCGCGGCGATCGGAACTAAATCACGACACTGTCTATAGAGCGTTTTCTTTGAACGGAGATTTCAAACGAAGGCTTGTCTGTATTAGCCTAAACTGAAATTAGAGGTTCGACGTAGACAGTCGGACGAAAAAAAATTAAAAAAAAATTGATACGATATCGTAGGGATCAGACTTGAGGTGGTAAAAATAAACGGTGTAGGGAATACAATGTGTTCGAGTAAATAACATGGTGGTTATGTATATCCCCTTTCGCACACGATGATGGCTTGAATAAATCGAGTCGGGTATGGGATCGGTGGCGATTATATAACCTGTTATTTATTCAAAAGGGATGTGCAGGCTGTATATCGGGCGTTGCGTGCGTGTATGGTGAATTCGTAGAGGTATGTGTACGGATGGATGAAATCGTGTCTGGTATATGTATGAGCCATTCCATCAAATCCTCTACGCAAATCCGGCCTCCAAATTTTTTATGTTTCCTTCACATTATTTAGGTGTCGATAAAGAGATTTCTCGAGTATGAAAGATCTCTGACTTCAGTTAATAGGGGTTTTCGTAATTATTAGATTTCGCTTCGAAATTTTCCATTCTAATTAAACGGTTCAAAAAATGCCTTGAAAAAAATCAAAAACGTGGTGTTTGATCGGAAATTTTCTGAATTTTTCGAAAATGATCGTCATTTTTTCCTCACTTGTCATTTTCAGCCCGAAATTCAAAAAATAAGACTTAAAATGTCAATTTCACCATGTTATCCATCGTTTTTTGAAAATCGGATTTTTTTTCTGAAAGTTCAGGAAATTTCCGATGAAAATCATGTCTAAAAATTTTCCGCTCGTCTACCTCCAAATCACAGTTACGGTTTAAATAAAATTTTCGGGGTTTTTCTCATTATTTGTTCATTTCTGCGTTTATTCTTGATCCAGAATATAACGAGCGGAAAATTCTTAGATATGATTTTCATCGGAAATTTCCTGAATTTTCAGAAAAAAAATCCGATTTTCAAAAAACGATGGAGAACATGTTGAAATTGACATTTTAAGTCTTATTTTTTGGATTTCGCGCTGAAAATAACGAGTGGAAAAAAAATGATCATCATTTTCGAAAAATTCAGTGAATTTCCGATCAAACGCCAAGTTTTTAATTTTTTTTCAACGCATTTTTTGAACCGTTCAATTAGAATGGAAAATTTCGAAGCAAAATCTGATAATTACGGAAACCCCTGTTAACTGAAGTCAGAGATCTTTCATACTCGAGAAATCTCTTTGTCGACACTTGAATAATGTGAAAGAAGCATGAAAAATTTGGAGGCCGGATTTGCGTACAGGATTTGATGGAATGGCCCATATACACAATTCTCGTCATCGAGACTGATGGATTTTTGTCACTGAAGTTTACGACACGAGTATAAAACGTAGTCTAGATGCGAAGAAAATAAAATCTAAAAAAGAATGTTAAATAAGTGATATAAAAAAAAAAATGTAGCCGATGTCATTAGGGTCGTAATTAGTCCAGGCTTTTGCTTAATTGTCCTTGTATACCGGATTACGAGGGACGCGGTAAACCAGTCGCGAACAAGGGCGCGATGTGTTATTCAAATCGACGCCCTGGTCGTCGTTCACTGGATATAGCTAGTCCAGGGTCCCCCGTTCACCACGACCAGAAACCCTAGCGAATGACCGGCCACGCGAGATTTATCGTTAACATGTATCCGCGGCCACGGTGGACCGCCTTTGTAAACACACTAATTCGCGTGTGCACGCAGGTACCTCGGCACGCACGACGAGGAGGAGAAAAGAGAAGTGGAGAGGAGAGGAGAGGAGAGGAGAGAGGCTCGGATTTAAACTTGGCCGCAAATCGAAGGTACATATAAAATCTTTAAACGATTACAGGCAAATGTGATTTCCCTTTCGAGAATCCGAGAAGCCTCGGATCCTCGGATCTTGCAAGGATCAAGGGATACATTAAACTGCTGCGCAGGAGGAGGACCGCTTAGCGGCGAATGCCGGAGGATCTCGGCTATATGCAGATGCCGTTTCTTAACCGCTTTCAGGGGGCTCTTTGTACCTCCTCCGGCAGCATATCCTGGATTGCATCGGCTAACAAGATTGTCACCGACATTCCCCTGCACCGTCCACCGGGGCTATCCCCTGCACCGCAGCGGCATTGCGATAAATAAATCGATCCGATTCCAAAGGCTTTCTTTAAATTCACGTTCTTTTTTCTTTCTTCTTTTTTTCCACATCCCGTAGAAACTGCGGAGAAACTTTCATTCAACGAACGACAAAAGTTCTCTGCATGGAGAAAATTTCATTTTTCCACTATTAGCCTTCCCCCCCCCCCCCCCCCCCCCCCGTTTCCCATGAGTCCATCCGTTAATTCCAATCGCGCGGCGAAATTCGCGTAATTTGTAATTTCGTCGTACCGTGTAAAAGACCGTTTCATGAAGGGGTCAACAGTACGCGGAGATATGAACCTTATAGCCAAAGCTACGAGGATGCCATTACGCGATAGTAGTTTAGTACGGTCGGCGAAACTTAAAGAGAAATAATTAGCGGTGTTATATATAGTATATGAGATAGTATTATCTGGCCGTTTGTCATTAGCCTATCAAAGCCCCCTCTTTCTCTCTCCCTCTCTTTCTCTCTTTGCCGCTCGGTTCACCGAATAATTCCTTCCTTGTTTAAAAATATGTGCGAACACGGTTGGCAATTAGTATTTCTTAGGAACCTATCGAACGGCCCTCCGGGATTATGGCCTTCCGCAATTCCAGGGGCCTAATGCATCGATGAGAAACTAAGAACGAACCGAGTTCTTGACCGCCTGTAAGTCGCTCTTAGAAGGGCCACCTACTCCCATGCACAAGAAAACTCTCTTCATCCTCCTCCTTCTCGTCTTCTTCTTCTTCTCCTTCTTCTTCTTCTTCTTCTCTGTGCCGCTATTATCGAACGGCGTCAATTGAGCACCGAAGATAAGCGAGAGGGGGAGCGAGAAAGAGAGAGAGAGAGACGGGCATAGAGAGGAGGAAAAATGTCGAGGAAGACTACTACAAGGGACAGAGAATAAGTTCCGTACAGAAGCCGCGGTGGCTAATGACTCTGTCCGTTGTAATCGAGCGGCGCTATCTGTCGCCTCGGCTACCTGCAGGCCCACCCTGGTATACAAACGAGACCCAAACGAGGGAGGGCCCACCTACTAAGATTTCGAGTGAACCGAGAGTCCGGCCAAGGCAGCAGCGGCTTGTTTGACCCGTTCAAATGTTGATAAAAATGGTAACAACTCCGAGATCCTGCCAATGGATTAATTCAACGACTTTTGATAGACCAGATTAGGTGTTTCGGCTCATTACATGACGATTTTAATTTTCAGTTAAATTCTATAAAAGTCATGGTACGTAGAGACTATTCGAGAGAGGTAACGGATTTTCCCGCCCCTAAGACAATAATGATAATTGAATTTGCGCGGGTGGCGCCGTCTTGGTGTTAGCCGGTAGAGTATGGAAACATTAAAATGCTAGCGCAGCGAGAGAGGAGAGGATAAAGACGAAGAGAGACTAAAAGACAAAGAGGGAGCTAGACCGTAGCGAAGAATCGTTCGTTCGCCTAGGGGTTCCTTATACCCACCACCAACGCGTAGTTGTATACATGTATACAACTTGTAGTCCGTCTATCGACCCAGGAGTGAAAAAAGGGGTGGTTTTTCGTTGAGGGATACGCTAAGAGAGAGAGAGAGAGAGAGAGAGATAGGGTCTTGTCTCCACACCCCCGTATATTTCGTCTCACGATCCTAAATCGCGGTATTTTTTTACTTTTTTATCTACCTTACGAGGATACGTTACGTGGATGAAGACGGTGCAGAGCAGGAAAACATCGATGTCGAAGACGTGTTTCATGATGATTTGTGAAGATTTTTCCCTCGACAATCGATTACTATCCCGAAAATCGTCCCAGTCCGGATCAAAAGATGAAAGAAAAAATTAGTTTCGTTGGAAGTACACGTGGCTAATTCTTTCCACTTTTCGCCACCTCGCGGTGATGAGACGAGCATCGGTTTACATAGAAAAATTACTTTTCCTAATTTCAAGCAAATCTCACGTTTTCGGACATCCGGTATCCGAAGAAGATAGACTCGAGTACGATGTAAGAATCTAAAAATTACGATCGGCATTTCCATTAATTGAATGGATATATCGAAGGTGAGGTGAAAGCGTCGTGAAAAAATACTCTTTCTTGGAAAACCATTCAATTGATCTTCAGACACAGTTTTGTTCCTCTAGAGCTGTTGAATTAGACGCGTCAATCGCTCGGTCCTGATCGAACTGAGTTTTCTTTATATCGTCGCCCTACGTCGAGTCGCGGTGTCTGCAGACCTTAGTTCAGACTTGAAATAGGGACGGGACAGAGAAGGGGGGAGGGATGATGAGGTAAGGAAGAAACCCCGGTGAAATATGTTGAAAAATTTTAAACGGAAATCACCTTGCTTACTACAAAGTACAAAGCACGGTTCTCCCGCGGGAACGGAACGGGGCTGGCTTGCCTCTCTCTCTCTCTCTTAGCTCGCTTTGAGGTGTTTTCGAGTCGATATCGAGGAGGAAACGCGGCTTGCTTGTAAGGGGCCGTGGAATACTGGAAATACTCTTCAAGACGCGTGGGAAGGAAGTGTGAAATTGATGCAAACTTCAATATCACTACCCCGCTGGGAGGAGGGGGATGGATAAAAAGTAGAAACGACTTTGTTTCACGCGCTGTCACGCCGTTCCGTGAAAAAAAAAAATAAAAAAAAATTTACCCCAGTTTATTTCGGCACCATCAACCCATACATGCCTCGTCACAAATTTGAACCGCGCGGTTTCTCACTCAAAAAACAAAAAACAAAAATACTCGACTGGATTTAAATTTCGATTTATTATTAAAATCGTTTTCCCGCAACGGGATTGCGGTGCTGGACTTTTCATCCTGGCTCAGCACTCGTCAGAGTGAGACCAATAATCGAAGCGTACAGACAATGGTCTTGATTGTCCACGATTGTCCAATTTTTTTCTTTTTTCTTTTTCTCATTTCTCGCTCTTTCTCTTTCCCTTTTTTTTTTCATCCAGTCTTTACCCTGTAAGCCACATTAGTATTGGCCCTGGCACGCTGTTCGCGGTTACTGTCTGTGGCCCTAGCGACACCCTGGCGTTTCCTTCCGCGCGATCTGAAGGGACCCTGTAATTTTTGCCGACGTGGGTCAAACCTAAAAAAGGGGCTAAAGGGCTGGCTGGCTGGCTGGTTCGGGCTCATGAGGGACAACCACGCCTGACCTGGCGTTAAGAGATTCCGACCCCCCCGACGTCCGCCACCGCGATGTCTTATTGTCGCTCTCCCCGGATAGAATTGGGCGAAATAACTCGACGATCAAAATTCCGGATTAAATTTTATTCGGTGAAAGAAAACAAAAAAAGAAACAAAAATTGGGTCCGTTTCTTCGTGCATTTTTGTACCCCGGTGTCAAGTAAATTTGGTTTTCTTTTTTTTCCCACCACGAAACGACTGAACAGCGATCGGACCAAACTCCCAGACGAAAAATTGGACAGAGAGAATAAATGAGGAGGGGAAAGAAAAAAGCGATAAAGTTAGATTCTGGTCATGCGTGTCGGTCATCACGTGCTTAAAAAAGTCTCAGAAGCCGCGTAACCGATAAAAAGAAGGCGATAAGTCGAGGGATAGAAGAAAGAAAGAAAGAGAAAAAGAGCGAGAGAGAGAGAGAGAGAGAGAAAGAGAGCGAGGGGGGGTAGAGAAGAAACGGGTGAAAAAGAAGCTCTATATACGAAGTGGTAAAGTTTCAAGTAAGAATTTGAAAATTAACCTCGCATTAACCCCGACGCTGTTTATAGCACCATGAAGCCTCCTTTCGTCGACAAACTGTTGCCGAGCGGGAGGCTAAAATATACATTCATATATATTTTCCTTCAGAAACTTTTTCTTTTTTTTTTTTTTTTCTTCATATACTCCGCTCATTCGTTATAGTGTGTATTGCTTCGTTCAATTTTTTTCTCACAGTATAATATCTACACGACTTATTATCGTTGACCCAGAGGCTCGAGTCCGGATAACCTTTAACGCCGATGCTTCGCTCCTATCGCGACACGTGGTCTTCTTATTATAATTTAGCGTATAAAAAGTAAAACCTTATATACCAAATTCATTCCATATAATCATTCGTACACGAGTAACAATTAAGACGGTCCGTAACCATTCGAATTTTGTTCTTTTTCGATATAATCAGAGAAAGACAGACAAAGAAAGAGAGAGAGAGAGAGATGTCGTACGTTATTCTTTACCCCGCATGAATACTAATTGTAAAACAATTCTCCGTCGAACGTAGATTCGGAGAGGAGAGACGAGATTTGGAAATGTATATATCTCTCTCTAATTTTAATCGATGAATTAAAATTCTTTGGGGATTATCTTCAGATTCGGAATACCTAAGGTTGAATTTATTTCTTTATTATTATACCTCATTTGGTCGCGGTATAATTGGAATTGAAATTAATTGAGTTTTACAAAGAGTGAATATAAAGTATACAAGGTATAAGATATATTTAATGATCAGCGGAAATATTCGCCTCTAAGGACTTTGACCGTTCGTGATATCGTGATCGTCCCAGACCAGACCAGACCAGACCAGGCCAGGCCAGGCAGCCACGGATCGAATACAAATTTGTAAACCCTAAATTAGCATGTACCGCGGTTGGTTTGTCCTGTGTTCGAATTTATCTCGTTTGTGCCCGGGCTAAGGACGTGACAACATCGTACATTTTCAACCCATAGCACATCATGATCAGCGTTTTACCACGCGTTTCTGTTTTAAACTGTGAACGAACAACGTCGTATGTCCTTTATAGACGATGTTAACTAACTGATACAACATCCGGTAGCAAAGTAGGCAATATTATAAGTCAGGAGTTGGCTCGTTGAATCCCTGGAGTTTAACGAGCTCAACGGCTATCGAGTATGAGTATAAAGAAACATGATCCGAGGAAGAGATGCGAGATGAAGACGGAGAAAGAGACGAGAGAAAGAGAAATAGGAAAAGGTTCAAAAGTTCCGAATGAATCGGATTGGGATCCTCGACTCGAACTTAGTCTCGTTGCTGGAGGCGATAGCCTGTACCGCGCGACCTTATGCTTCTCAAAGAAGCGGCGACACGTTAGGAATAGGAAGGAGGCGTACAAATACCATCGGTTGTCTCCTACAGAGGCAGTAAGTAAGTTGGTTAAACATCGCGACTTAAAACATTCAAACGACAAACAGCCCCGGGGTAAAAAATAGAAGAGAAAAGAAATGGGGAGAAGAGAAGAGGAGAGGAGAGGAGGAGACACGCGGGGAATGGACCCCGAACTCGGTGCGTCTGTCCATTAGTGAGTTTGCGTGGCGGCGCCTCTGATCTCCTACAGATAGAGCAAACAAGAGACACAGTCGATTCCCTTACTCGAGAGAAAACTTCACCTCCAGAAGCCCGAGACCGCCGTAGGTACCGCATCGCAAACCTTTGCAGTCATTTCGCGTTCGATATAATTTTCAAGATTAGTAATCGTCACTTTTCTCACCCGTGATCGTCGCTTAGTCGTCATTAAATCGCCTCGTGACGTTTTCGCGTCAGTTTCTACCGCCAAATATGCATCACGGTCAATTTTAGACGACTAATTTTCAGCAGATGTAGAAGGTCTTTAACGGCGCGTGCAGCCTGGCGCCACAACCAGACTCTTTCTTACTTCCCGTACGAGAAAATTTGTCGAAACAATTTTCCCGGTCGAATTGGAAGCCAAAGATCATCAGATTTTGACCAAAAATCGTGTTTCCTGTATCGCCTCTGTCCGTCGTCTTCGTCGGAGTGTTCAGAGCGATTAATTCCGGATGATGGTAACGCGTCGTGAGATCAATTTTCTGGATCTTCACCGAGTCGGCGATGATTGAAGAACTTTTTCCGGAATTTTGATACAAGGGGAAAGAGAAAAAGCGTATTGCAAGCAAAAGTGCGGCGATATGCCATAACTGAATCCACCAATTCGAGGAATCCGACGTATTTCGTTGAGCTGAATTCAGTGGCGCCACAGTATCGCACGTTATTACTACGTAGTCCAGATTGTGTCGATGTGTGGGGGCATACCCATGTCGGTATATCGGTCGGGCGCCAGGGAACTGGATATCGTGTAAGAGAAGCACCTCGTTATGTTTCGGTAATTAGCCGAATCCAACGGGTGTTTTCAATTTGCTCAAAGACACCGCGCGAACCGCAACATATACAACGATAATTCCCAACTCCCGCTGCAGTTCGCGGTCCCAGGGGATGGGATAGAAGAAGAAACTTAGGGAGCTAAGAACCTCTACGGGGAAACGACTCTCTCGCGGAGCTACATACACGGCGAGAGCTGTCGACGCCGCGGTGTCGCTTTCAATAATTGCCGTCAAAGAAACGGCTACCAAATGTTTTAGTAGCTGTCCCGACATTTCGTCTCAAATTTTTGCCACAGAGTATTAAGAGAGTATTAATTTTTGCAAAGAACGTCGATGAGGATTGGTCGGAAATGTAGTTCTGAAAAAAGATTGAATACATTCCCTCTGAGTAGAACTCAACTATTCGAAACTACTTCCGAAGAAGAACCATGGTCGACTTTCTACGACTGCTTCAGAGTCGGAAAGAGCGTTGGCTTGATCGGCCCCACGGTTTAACTATCGGTGGCAAAAAGTGTAACTCCGTACAATAGCAGAACCTGTATTATTATAATAACTTCGTTATGGAAGTTGAAATGGATTTGAAAATGTCGAATATTCCCTCTCACACTTGAACCTCGCGATAGTATATCTGTAATTTTTTTTTCTTAAAGCTATTGTGTTCCGGAGACTTTGAGGTCTTATAATTGAAGAGCGGAAATAAATCGAATAAGTAAAGACGAAGGGAAGAGAATAAAAAGATTGGTCGGTTGATCGGTTTCGACACTCGAAACTTGAAACTCTAGTGGCGTCGGTACTGCACCTTAACCAGATATATTAACTCGTGTAGATGGGATCGAACGATCAAAAGCGTAGTAAGAGAGTGAAGTGCCGGTTACGGTACGCCGTTGCTGCAGACAAGGACCAAGAAGTTAACGACATAAAACGCGCCCGCGCAATCGAGGAGAGACTTGTCCCCTTCGGGTAATCGTCGTCACCCGGAGGTGGCTCTGATGGAAATTATGATTGGAGGATTGGCGGATAGAAGAGGCCAACAACAGTGAACAGGCCATAGCCCAAGCGGACGTCGCGAGTGGCTCGGCGTTAAGCAGGAAACGCTCCCGACGAAGCGGACCAATCAACCATTCCCCCACCCGTTCCATCCACCGTTCACATTTTATTATTTCAATTCATTTTTCAATATGGCTGCTGACGCGAGACGAGCAGCTTGGTCAATCTATGAAAATATCTGACCCCTAGACACCGAGCAACATCATATAATTACGCCACTACCACGTTGCGTTGTAGCCCCGTTCGTAGATCGACCGATGAACGTATCATTCGACACCCGCACTCGGTCTTCGAGATTTCGAACCAAAAACTGCTTGAAAACGTGATCGTGATAAAAGTCATGCACATCGGTCATCAAGCCGGTCTTGTTGTAACTAAAAATCTCGTGGATCGATCTCACAGTAATTTCGCTATTTCATGCGAGAATGACCGTGCAGAAAACCTCAGATTTAAATAAGCGACAACCTTATCTCGTGAAAAGTACACACTCGGTGTGCTGCTTGACTCGACTAGGTCCTAACTTAAAACTAGAATAACCGTGGCTAGGGACAAAGGAACAATAATGAAAAGGCGTTGAGGAAACTCCTCCATCTCGGTAAAAGACACCGCCGCGAGTTAGTGTGAGAGAAGAACGTGTCTCTTAGTTTACCGAGTCGTGGTAGTGGCGCGGTTCTTCTATCGCGGTGTTTCAACTCGCTGAGTAATAACTCCGTACTTTTGTACAACGTTGTGTAAAAATGCGTCGTGCCACTTCTCGAGTTATACCAAAACCATCAATGATCCATACAATGTCTGTGCAACTGGAATCTAGTTACAGAAATATCAGTTCATAAAGCCAAATTGTATCGGTATGAAATTAAACTCGTATCTGTTCATCTGTTGATCAATTAATTCGCGATTTGACGTACGTAATAACCTGTTTATTGGGAAGAGTAATGGGCAGTGGTTTGAGATACCCTTTTGCTCGATCCACGGATAACCATGTTCCAAAAAAACTGAAATACCTAAGAGTGAAAATTCTTTTACGATAAAAGACCGAAAGGGGACGAAGTTGGGTTAAAATTGAAGTTGAATTTCCTCTTCATCGGGTCGCTTGAGAACCTCTACGAGAATAAGGATATATCCGACGGTGAGAAGGCGGGAATCAAGGAACTTTGCCTCCGGCTACGGTGTACCGGAGTACCACGAAGAGGAGCTCTGAAGAGCAAGAGGGATGGAGAGTAAGGCGAGAGATACACGAGGCAGAAAACCCAGCTGTAGACCCCGGTAATCATATGTTTGTTTAACCTCGGTGGCCCCTCCGAGGCCGCGACGAGCTGTACGGGACCACCTTGGCCACCCCGAGCCGAAAAAAGGAAGATTTTGTTCACCATGGTGAAGGTGGGGAAGCCGGAGTGGCCTGGAGCAGGACTGGGCGAAGAACGGAGTGGGAAGAGGTCAGTTTTACACCCAAGAGGTGATGGATGACCCGCCGCCGTCACGGCTACTCCCCTCGGCCCGTGCAGACTCCGGGGGTAGAGGATATTAATGGAGGAAGATTTAACGCGGTTTTAACTAACGTTAACCAGAGTATTATACAGCTCGGAAATTCACCATGTTTTGTTCGCGGACCATGCGGAGGGAGAGAGAGAGAAGGGAGAGAGGAGCCGGCGAACGGAAGTCCGGAAAGAAGAATTCATCCGCTATCTCCGTCCGTCGAAAATATAATCCGGGACCCCTCCAGCGTCGGGTTGGCTCGTCAGTTTAAACATTCTCTAACCGACGTGTAAACACATCGTGGAATCGTACTTTTCCCGCCGAAAAAGTAAAAAAGGAGGAAAAATATTCCGAAACAAACTCGTAACGGTGTAATAAAATATAATGGAATAACATCTCAGCTCCGACCGGCCGACCGGCCCCGTGGACCATAGAGAGATAAATATTGAGACGAAGAGCGAAAATATGAACTCTCGCATTTTCTCTTTGAGTTACGAGTGGACACGGTGTTCGGGCCCGATCTCCCCACACATAGAAACGAACCTGGGGACCCGTGGCAGCCTGGTTACCGCAGGTTTCGTCCTTCGGACGGTCCGCAGTGGGCGATGGGGCGGAGCACCCTGGCGCCATGTCGCGGGGGGTCCGGCATCCCACACCGTGGATGACCGCCAGGTTAAAGTTAAGTTAGGTTGGTTCTGTGGGCTCGAGGACTGCGGCACTCTCACCGTCCGAGACTCGGTTATGTGTGTATAGGGTGGTTAACCCATACAGAAATGTGGATCCCATGTATTTACCTCGAGCTCTCCGTGTATCGTACAAGTCGGGTTATTAACATCGGGGGCTATATCGCGGGAGGTGTGCTGATGGAGGTTTCCGAGAGATTTGTGATTTAGATGAGCTCACCATGGACGCTCCTCACGATCCTATACAACCGAAGCCCTTTGTTTTAACTTTAACAGAAAATCTTTCAACCGACAGCTGCGCCCGGGCCATGGGCCGCAGTCGTTAACTAGTCGCGATCAGGTAGAACCGGGGCCTTCTCACCGAGCGATATCCACACAGCAGAATATATAATACCGAATTGATGCCTACCTACGTGTCCAGTTCCTCTTCGTTCCCGCAAACCTACGACGTGATTTCTTTTCTGGCACATGCGTCGGGGTGAAAAACTTTTACTTTACGCTACTGCGGAGATCCTCTATTGCCGGATAAAATAGCGACGAGATAAACAGTCGGGAAAAAATCAAGGTTCATTCATAACTCATAAAAGACGAAAGAGGCCTTGGAGTTTAGTCCAAGATGTACCCCGCGCGGGAATGCGAGGGGTCTATAACTTGGCGCCAACAAAAAGTCATCAATTTCCCGCCTAGGATCGGTGGAAATTCGTATTTTGACTAGGTGCCCCCACGCTGTGACGGGCGCCGGACGCCCAGCTATTCTCGCAATGGACTAACCTGACGCGTTGTTTGTTTAGATGATTACGGGGTATAGGGAGTGAAGAACGGTAATCTAGGATACGGAATATGAACTGTGGAAAGGGAGAAATTACCGAAGTAGGATCACGGGGACGACCTGGCCCGAAAACTAACGTCTAACTAGGCATCGCTAATTTAGAAACATCTGCCACTGCGCCAGGCATCAAGAAGCCGAAAATTGGGGGGCCATTTTTGGTTATTTTCTATATAATTTATAGGGTGGTATTTTCATATTTTTTTTCTGTTTCTTTTTTGGGCGTATTATTCAGGGCGGTCTGCTCTACGTAGATAAGTAAATTTCCAACAGGAAGAACCTCCGCCAGCCAACCACCGTGCCCAAGGCATATGGCGTGTGCGCCCCGCCGATCTAGGTGACCGATAAAATTGTATAACCATGTAATACCAACGTATGTAACGTACATAGGTACAGGTATATATGTACGTATATACACATGGCTCAATTTATCCCGAAGGATGAATGCAGCGGCAGCAGTTTATTCGGGGTGCCGACTACGGCGGCGCGACGGCAGCCGAAGGGGAGAAAAACCTCGCTCGCTATACCACCAACGAGTAGAATGAACTTTGATGAACGATATCGTACCACCGATCCGAAGGGATGGATAGACGTATAGGTAATATGTATTGACTAACACAATGGGGCGTCGACGTCGCACGGCCATCGCCGTGATTTACTTCGAGAATTAAGATTTCGAATTTATCTTCCAAATACGTAAAAACGCAGGGAATTATCAACCGATTGATGTTCAGGTTGACAGCCGAGGCCAGGGATTATCTCGGCGTGAAATGGGATCGGCAAGAGTATCCGATGAACGTTACATGTAGTTCGGCTAGCAAAAGGCAAATGTCGATATAACGAGAGGAAATGGAAATAGAAGCGAACCATTACTGAACAGTTGGAGAGAAAAAAAGAAAGAAAGAAGGAAAGAAGAACCGAGGTAAAAGTGAAGCAGTTAGCATACCTCCACGCGATCGCGGGGACCCCCAGACAGCTCAATCGAAGGTCTTCCCGGTCGTGAAACGATCCGTCGAAGACAGGAACACGTTTCTGTTCCTCCTCCGCGTCTAGACCTACAGCACGTGTCGCAGCTCGCTCGCGTGTCCCGTGCTTAACGCTACACGATATCTATACTTCTATTTCTATTTCTATTTCTTTCTATCGGTTTGAAAAATCGTGTCGTACAGATAGATAGACAGACAGACGTATGTATGTACATAATACCTACAACTTTGAACATCGAGGGGTAAAACGCATCGTGACTTGAAGTGGTAACCTCGACGGAATCAAAAACTCTCGTGCTACTTAAATTGTGCCACTCGATTCCGATACGTAATCGGTACGAGGATCGTAACCCGAAAAAAAAAAAAAAAAGTAAATCGAAGGAAAGGGTATAAGTGCCTTTTAAAACGCGGTAGCCGATCGTCTGGGTCCACGGCAGTACGGCGTGGGATGATTCCGCCACTCCGCGGCAATATAATATAACCGATACGAAACATTAGCGACAAAATACTTTATCTGACCCGCACTGCGGCTCGATGAAAGGGACCCTCTTATCTTCGAGGTGTCTCGGAGAGTAGAGGCTTCCCGTGTTTCCGAGATAGACCTTATTAATGCGATACCCCCTTTACCAGCTACCGATCAAACGGATGCCTACGGCCATACACACTATAACACCCGTCTCTCTTTTTCAATACGGATTATACTCTCTACTCGGTGGTGAGGTACAGGTTCCCTAAGTGTGCCTCGAATGGAATCGAATGGAATGGAATGGAATGGACGATATGTATCGGTACCTAACCCACTCCGATTGTCCATGGGTGTTTATTTCACGAGTTACCAGAATTGAGACCGTGAAAACTGTTAGAGAAACGATCGTTACGAGATTTTTTGGTATCTCGAAGCGTTCAAGAAAAGACCAAGAATTTTCTACCAGATCGAAAAATCCTCACAGGTCGTTCGTTTCCTTGCGCTTCGGATTCAGAAATCAAGATTGATCGCTAATGGCGACGGCTGTAAGCATTAATCGATCAAGTTTTGCATTTCCCATGTAATTGCAGAGACCACATCCCTCCGAGACAACGTCTAAGGCCTTTTTAAACGACTCTGGGACACGGATACTCGACATTTTTTAACTTTTTTTTTTGATATCATTGCAGATTTCACGGTCTCAATTTGGTTCCTAGGGCAATAAAGACCCTCGCCCCATTCTAGTGTCGAGTAAATGTATTCTGGATATAGATTGGACCTAAATTTTTTCATAATGGGATCGCGAAGCAAAGAGTCGTTTCGTGGAAGTAACTAGTTATACTTCAGGAGTATTTCCCTAACGAGCATGGACACGCGTTTCACCTAAAACCCGTAAAAGTTAGCAAAGTAAAGAGAGCGAGCGAGCGAGAGAGAGAAAGAGGCATTTTATCGGGACGATCAACTACTGGGAAAAAAAAATATATACAAGGGTAGAAGAATTGCTTCTGCTCCGCAGTCCCAGAAATTTGTTCGAATTTTTACAATTCCAAGTTTCTCGTATTATAGATATTATAGCGTGTCGTGACAATGCCGTTGGGAACGAAAAAAATATATTAATCCTGTCGTTATACCCGTTCGACTAGAATATAACTCGAAATCGACATGAATTTCTCGCTTCCGGAATCTTATTGGGCAGTAAATCACGTCGGATCGGGGTTTTCCGATTAAGAAATAAACCAAGTTGAACGCAAACGGTCTTCCTATAGCCGATCGGCGAACGACTCGTAGTCCAGATTCCGTATTTTTTGATAAAACCGTAAATGAAAAAAAAACGAAACGAAAATTCCTGAATAAAATATTAAAAGCCGAGTAGTGTGACCAGAGCCGAATGAAACGGTCGCGTGACCGAACGAGAATGCACTCAGCGTTGATGCAAAATTACCGAAATGTCATCGCCGGAGATAGAGAGCACATCTCTGTTCTCAACGCCAAAAATCCCGGATCCCGAAGAAGGTCAGCCCCGGGGGCTTAAGGAACCATAATTTTCTAGCTGTCAGCGGATCCCCGAGTCTTAATGGGTATCCTCAGTACCCGCCCAGCACGAGCGTCTCACGACAATAGAGAAGTAATCCAAAAAGCAAGAGCCAACCGAGTTCAGGATGTTGGCAATTTTCACGCTGATAAAAAAAAAACCAAAAAAATAAATCAACACCGTAGCGCTACCAGACGTGAGACGCGGACGTACGGGTATATAGGTAGGCGTATAAAAAGGCTACTGGTATACCAGTTACAGCGAGGATTTCCCAGAATTCGAAGTCAGAAGATGCTCCCGAACCCATTAGCCTCGATCTCGAGAGCTCGGACCCGACGCAAAGATACGAGTCCCTTCTTTTGGCGGGGATTAAGTCACGTGACGATACCTTGAAATATTTTTCCTTTACCCAGAGCTTCTGAAGTTTTCGAAACTGCAGAAGTTTTCGAGCATGAGCTAGATCACGGGACATTTTGCTATCACAGTAAAACGTAACGACTCTCGTAGTCGAATATCTACCCTCCCAAAGCGCAGGTGGTATTAACGTCTACGTGTAAGTTAAAACGAGGATTCCTAAGGACTAAAAGGAATTCCATGGTGCAGGCGCAGGCCTGGCTAGAAGAAGGTGGTTTGGATGGACGGGACCATGTTCTGGGCTCGAGAAGTGTCGGGTCAAGTTAAAGCGAGCAGGACACGCTGAGGCGCCGCGGCTCTGTCGTCCTCACGGTCGAATGGATAGCGCCAAAGCTGGACCTGATATTTTTACTTCTCATTTTATCTTCTCTGTCTTCTCTTGTTATACCGATAAAGTTCGGTCTTTCGTTCAACTTATGCAGTCGTAGAATAAAAATCGGCATGATGGATGGTCTAATGAGAGTCGCAATTAATTCCTACCGCATTTGAACGAGGTAAAAATTTTCCCGTCTTGATTCGCAGCTGGAAAGACTGCGAAAGCCGGACTGTGAATGCTAATCTACGAAGGTGTGACTAGACTCCGGTTAAATCTGTTTGAATTACGATTAACACCGTCGGTGGTGGAGGCGCGAGGCAGCGTGAACCCAAAGCGGTACCGGGCGAATAAACCCGGTACCCAGTAATACGTGGGAGGTTAGTGCGGGCGGTGTGCAGGTATGTAGAACCCGGCTACCGTAGTACCATACATAGAGCTATCCCACTGCACGAGCGAGTTGCACAAGCCAGAATGAAATGAACACAGAACTCTGGCTAATTAATATTTACCCTCCGACAACATCACGCCGACACGACGATCTCCTCCTCTCTCTGTTCACGAACTACGCCCAACGTCAATGTTACCGCTAAGTACACATCGTCTAGGGTAGTAGGTACATACACAGAACCGTACATACCGGGCTCACCCGTGCTCTAACTACCTACTAGTGATCGTGCGGAATATATGGTATATTTAAACCAATGTTAACCTGCAACGACTAACTCTGCACTGCTGGCACTGGCACTGGCAATGTGCAATAGCTTTGCGCGAACTCGTGTGCATATTTCATGGCGTTTCAATGGCAATAATCTATCGACGTTGTATACTATACTGATACCGAGAAGAAGAAGAAGGTACATGGGTACTCTGTGGGAATTGTGATGATACCAAAGAGCGTGTTATTATTTTTTTAACCTCCCGCTATGAAAATTGAAAATTGTAAAATAAAAAAAGGGAAGTGATTGGTTTCGGGCCGATTTTCGGAAATCGAGTTTTCACCAGATCTCGACGTTTTGGGATCCTAGGAAGCTATTCTGACTATTTTTGGATGGACGTCCGTATGTGTGTGTGTGTAAACAAAATTTTGTCGCACGATATCTTTGGAACGAATCGACCGATTGGAATGGTTCTTGCGGCGATCGAAAGGGCTTATCAAGACTTAGATCTGATTAGATTTTGGAGTCGATCAGTCGAGTAGTTTCAAAGTTATTCGAAGAATAAAAATTAAAGAAAAAAAATTTTTTCATGTTTTTAGCGCATAACTCCTAAACTGTTTGTGCGATTAGTCTCAAAACTTGATCAGACTTAAGTCTTGAATAGCCCTTTCGATTGCCGCAAGATTCATCAAAATCGAACGATTAGTTTAAAAGATATCGCACGACGAAAATTTCTTTTTTATTGATAGACGTGAGTTGATTTTCGAATCACTCGATGTAGAATCTGTCAAATTGTTTAAAAACTATTAAAAATTTCGCATACAAACATACAGACCGAACTATATCTTCTGAAATTAAATATAACTCCCTAAAACCTAGAAATGTTGACATTTGAGAAAAAAAACTCGATTTTCAAAAATCAGACGGCAAAAAATTTTGTATATGGAAAATTAACTATACTTATAACCTTTTTCAATGTACTCTAAACGCAATATTATTAATTTATTGTAACGTATTTGACACACAGCGGGAAGTTTTAGGGTTGGCCCACAGGTCAACCGGCTTCCAGATTTTTTCTACTTCGTTTTTACGGTACAGACCTATGATAACTTGATCAGGGATGATTACGGATGAGATTTTTCCATCTCGTTACGAGCGCGTCATGCACGGACCCCGATACTCGAATGAACGAAGTACACCGTAAAGAAGGAGAGTTAATTATTATTCCCCACGGTTTGATGTCTCAACTAGTTACCCTACCGCCTCGGAAGGGTTTGATCATTTTCTTAATTTATTTATCCTTTTTTTCTACAGATCCAAATCCAGTTACTAGTTCAAGTTCAAGTTCCAACGGCGTAGCCGCCGCACACCGTCCGACTGCAACTCCCGTGATCGTCCTCTGGTCGTGTTCTCATCGCGGTATGAATAAAAAGAAAAGAAAAAAAAAAAAGAAAATTCCTTGAATTCCTTCCCCTTTGTCCACCCGGAGGGGGATACAGACCGGCCAAAGATGCTCCAGAATATTAAACTCGAGATTATTATTTTTTGTTTTCAAATTCGATACTGAAACGTCTCGTTTCAATGTCCGAGCCGAAAACGAAATTCACCTAATTCACTATTCAAAATCTTGAACTGAACAACAAACTCAATTTCTTCTTTCTTCTTTTTTTATTTCCTTCATCTCTGTGAATGAAATCGAAATAAAGAACAGTATGTTACTATCGAATAGCCGAAGAGTGGTGACGGATAAGATCAGAGGCATGGTAATACGCGGCAATGGGCAGGATGATGAAGGATGTAAGAACCGCATATATGTAAGGAATTCACGGCATTTGCAAGAGGCTGTACATCACAGTCGAGGCGACGAAAAATCGGTTGCGACGGTAGGGGATATATATAAGATAATGTGTACTTGGCGCGAGACTCTACCGAGTCACTTGATCCAGAATCTGAATACAAATAGGTACCTAGTATTATTTTTGTATTTTTTCATTTATTTTATTTTCGGACTTACGGATCCTGCAGGATTCAACTGGGCAGATATATAATATAACCATACAGAGATATCCAGGTAGTGATTATTCGACGGTTAACAAGACTTGCGGCGGTGGTGATGGTGGTCTTACGTGTGGGATAATTCTTCTTGTGTATACCCCTAATTCTCACTCTCTCTCTCTCTCTCTCTCTCTCTCTCTTTCTACCCCTCCAGTACCACTACTGGTTTATCCATCGCATACACATGTATGTATGTACATATACACACCGACGATCATCATCCTGGTGGTGTTATTCCGTTGGAGGGGGATCCCGACGACCGCCTACAGAAACGCCCTTCGTATTTCCCCTCGTCAAACTCTTCTCTCTCACGTGTGCTTTTTACGGTTCGCGTATAGGTAGGTATAGGTACGTTACGTGTATACGTAGTACATAAAACGTGCAGCTTTCATGCATGTGGACGCGATCTACGTAGGTATATACCCTTCATTATACTGCACGTCGTTGTTTGTGTCTGTGCACAAGGTTTTTTTTTTTTTTTTTTTACATTTTCTGATTTTTCTCTTCTTTTTTCTTTTTTGCACCTGGGAATAGGTGTATACGTGTTGGCCACTGCTAACCCTCCGCAAAAATAAAAAAAAAAACAAAATACGTATGCAGTACCTTGTACGTTGTACTGCGCCGATAAAAATTCACGTGGTCCATCATGGTCCTGCGATATATTTTTTGGTTTTTTTTTTTTTTACATTATCCCGCACTGCACTGTGCGTACATATATATCGAGGAATGGGATTATTATCATCCCTTAAACAGAAAGTTTCTTTTTATCCAAGAATTCGATTTGCGTTGTCAAAAAAAAAAAAAAAAAAAAGCGATACGAATGAACACGGGAGGCTGCTTCTGCTGCTGGTTTCGTATCGCCACTTCGTTACGTGGTAATAAAACAACAAAAAACCAACCCAAAAAAAAAAAAAAAAAGGAAACGTTTTTCACGGAAAGAGAGTTCAAACGGATCAGAGAGTGGCTAAAACCTCGTTGATCATCGGTTTTTTTATATCCTGATAATTCATTTTGTAATTTTCTGTTTCTCTTATAACTCGGTTTTGTTGGTTTGTTGGTTGGTGTCGATTCCGGACCATTTAATGATGCGATTTTTATCGTATCTGATCAGCCAGACCGCGGGGAATTGTTTCTACAACAATTTACCGTGGAAATTAGAAGCATCACCGTTTCGCAGAGTTTCAATATCCGAATGCAGTGCGTCGTATCGAGGACGATTTTAACGGATACTGCTGCAGGGTCCAGGAATGTAACGTGACGAATGTATATCTTGTTCACGACGAATTCCTCCGGGGAGAAACGAGTTTTTACAATACCTACACGTCTTTGGTTCGAACGGATGACGCGGTCCGCAAGGTTTCGCTATCGTATCAAATATAATTATACACGAACGAAATTTCATCCGCGGAGTTTTTCGACGATCTAAATCGAACTCGATTTCCTGTTCAACTTGTAACGAAACTGGAAATTATGGACACGTTTCGAATCGCCCATTTGGCCTCCTTTGATAATTTTTTTCTTTCTCGTTCCGCGTTCTGTGACATTGGAAAAGTTTTCTTTTTAGTCCCGATTAAACCCAATTGTTTAGACGAATATTGCCTCTCCACACGATCCACTCGGCACTTTCAGTTTTTCATTCCTGTGCCAGTCTATGGTACGATACGTACGCGTTAAACCAATTTCCTGTCACGATCTCGACGAAAGGAAAACAAAAACGAACGAAAATTTGTTTAAACTAAATCGCGAAACTTTTATGATGGGAAAAAATTCACCCGTTTTATGATCCAACTCTCCGTCGATTAGATACTTTCATATTTTTCTATTCTTTCACGTCAGAGTTGATCGAAGTTAACAATCCTACGTCCGATAGCCCGGAGTCTATTTCTCCGCTGTGGAGACTCTTTGGTGTTTATACGACATACGTAGGGAGGAATGAGGATCGGGGGGGGACAGCAAACGGGGCTAAAGACGGATCGGCAGGATCGCCTTACAGGCTGTTCGATTCTATTAAGGCGAGTCTCTCCCCTGATCCCCGTGATCCCCGTGATCCCCTATTTCCCTCCTTTAACTCCCATCGTCGGGAACAACCCCTCCCCCCTTTGGGTTGGTACAAACATCCCCAAAGAACTCAAGTCGAAATCTATCCGGGAGTTCTGAAGAGAAAAAGAAAAAAAGAGAAGAAGAAAACCGACGTCGTACCAACGCCGCGCCCTTTTTCTCGCCCTTTTTCATCCTCGTCGTTATTCGTCTTATTCTATAACACGTATATAGCCACTAAAGGCAGCAGCAGCAGTACTGGGCGAAAACCAAGATCCGAGGCACTCTTCCCCCCGGAAATCGATACCACCAATTCGTATATAATAGGCGATAAAACATCTGCCAATTACCGATAATTATAGAGATCGTTTGTTCGTTCGTTCCCTTTCGTTTTTTTTATTCTTCATTACCGGCGAGTTTCTAGGCCAGACGATCGTTCTGTCCCAAAAAAAAGATGGAAAACTACACCCGGCGATGGTCTAAATGAAATTTTTGCCATAACGGAAGGAAACGGCCTATTTTCGGGCATCCTTTGGCCTTAAAAATCCGGTAAAACGGAACGTCGAATTGAAGTAAAAACAGGACTCCGGCAAAATCCGCGGTTAGAAATTTTTCTGTCGGTAATTAAATGGCACCCCGTAGAGTTTCATCGTGATTGATCCTGGCCATGCAGCCAATAAAGGTACACCACGGACTCGGGCCTCTAAGAACGAATGAAAGCGAACTGGCCGACGACGCAGGACGCCGTGAAACGCCGGCGTATAGTGGACAGCAAAATGGCTACCCAGCGGTCTTTACCCGAAGTGTGATGGTCAGCGTTTCGTGGTGTGCTTCTCAGCCAAGCAGTGCCACTGACACGCGATTCTATAATAACCATATCGCATCGTGGTGTGCTTATAGGTTTAGGTAAACCTTTTTTTTTTTTCATATCGCAAGAACTTCGTGTGAGTTTTCCGTTGTACCATAAAATTACACGTGGGCATATATTCCTAATCGTCTAGCCGCAGTATGAGCAGATGCATTCGATCTCAGTTTCCAAAGCAAACCGAATATTTTTCATTAATTTATAATCGTGCCCATAATTTCCTGATCTTCCTACTTTCTTTTCTTTTTTTTTTTTTACCTCATCACGGGATCTGGTAGCGCCCGAGGTTAGGCACGTCATATCGCGAGGTCTACGGTCAACCGTCTGACCGTAGAGAGAAAAGCAGCAGCTGTCTTCGTGTTTGACTGTCTGTCTCTTTACGGCCACCGTCGGTTTGTCCGGTTGTCAACTGGCCCGTTTGTCTCTGTGTACTTTGCGGCTTACACCGTATGCACACTCACTCATCTCCGCAGGGACTTTCGGACCGCGGGTCCGACGAGCCGAAGATTCTAATAGACCTGTTTTTATCCTTGTTTCCGCCCTTTCGGCATTTTCCGAATGACAAAAGGATTTTCTGTTTACGAGAAGGAAGGAGATTACTCTCTCGAGTGGACCTCGCTCACTCGACCTCAGCCGTCCGTTTGCACTAATTTCATTTCCTTCAGTAAAAATAATACCCATCAACGGAATTAGGAGGAAAATCGTCCTCAGCGGAGAGGGAAAAGGGATCCAAGTCACTCGTCGAAAGGAATTCAGAGTAAAATTAGATGTGATTTTGATGCAGCGATTTTCGTGGTGAACAGTTCGTCCGAGTTTTGTGATTTATAGCGGAAAACGTGGCGTTGAAAAAGGACTTTGGGTAAAAAGTGGTGAGATAGTGACTCGAGTCCTTTTACGGCAAGAAAAAGGAAAAGTAAAATTTCGCATCACACGGTCCTTTTCCCCGCAGGTGAAGAGGACCGGGACCGTGCAGTGGTCCGAGTAGCCAGAACGCTGCTATTAGCCAAAAAGGGTTTTCATGAGGCTCTCAGGATGTTTTCTGGCCTTTTGCACAAACTGGATCGCCTACCGGGGTGTATCTTTTATATTATAGAATAGGGAAGAGCCCATCGGGCGGCCGAACGAGTCCTTAAAGGCTTCTGTTCGATGTAACAGAGCCATTTTTACCCGGTGAAAGAAAGGTACCTACTACCTACGTCGGCATTGAACTAACCTTTCGTTCGGGGGCCTTCGAGGACTAGCTTTCACGAGCCAGTGATCACCGACAGTGCAGCGGGCCAACACGCGGTCCAAAAACCCCAAAAAATTCAGAAATTATTCGTCAAAGAATGCCGACACCGGCACTCCTCCACGAGACACCGCAACAGGGAATTTTGCAAAAAACGATCTCTGATGTGGCTTTAGAGTTTAGCAGCACTAGCTGCTGTACTCAAAAGTTTGAGTTTCCTAACGAAAGGGTCCTTCTTCTCTAGCCGCTATCCTACCGACACGACAACCACCGTCAGTCTACACTTGACGAGGAAAATCTGTTCTGATCCTAGATTAAACGACGTCAAGGACTCATCGTCAGCCGCTTGACTCGCTAACGCTCGGAGGCGAAAAACTCTACTTTTAAGGAAACTTAACGCAGTGGATTAATATCTTGATCTTGATCTATGATCCGCACTGCGAACTTTTCGGTTTAGAAGTCTCGTGGCATGAAGAAATGACAAGTTTTTGCATTTTTTTGGATCATTTTCAAGACTTGGGACGAATCTGGGGACTAGAATAAAAGGAATTGATAAACGAGTGGCTCCGGACGTGCAAATGTTATTCCAGATCGAGAAGAAACTCGATGCTTCGCTATTCCCAATAATTTATAACTTCAAACGACTTCGACGCGCGTCTCTGTATCAACGCGAGCGACTATATTGAAACGATAAAGGAGACAGAAGTCGACGTGCAATTTTTATATCCATCGAGAAAGTGATTCGGAATTATTTTCTCACGGTTGTAGTGCGGTTTTTAGATAACGAAGTAAACTGCTTTGAACAGAATATCGAGTGCGATCGGTTCGCGAAAAGAATTCCCAGTCGAAAAAAAAATTTTGAGATAATAATGATAAGAAATATCTAGAGAGAAAAATAGAAACTAAACTTAAGATCTAGAAGAAGTAAGTAATTTGTTTGTTGGCGTTACGTACAGTACTTACAAAGCCGTGCTTGTCGCTGATGTTGTTCGTCAATTTTAGTTTGTGAAAGCTCACTACCTTCTGCATCCATTGCTCACCGTTGCTCGGTGAATCCGGATGAATGTACATCCTCTTCGGCATTTCTGGATCCGCTTTACCCGCTACCATCCATCTGCTACTCGTCCATAAAACGAAATAAAACTCGGTCAGATATATCAAAATTTGGGTTTTAACTTGTTTTTCTTTTTCTAACTATTTGGTTTTTACTTTCTTAGCTAAATTTTTGACGATGGAAAAGGATTTGGAATTTCTATACACTACGAGGTTGTGTGTGATATATATGAGCTGTTCTACCCCGTTTCGAACGGTCGAAGGGTTGACCGATCCCAGAAAAATCATCATTTTCTCTTATTACACAAATATATCGTAAAAATTTGTGTTAATTTTTCCAAATTCCAACTTTCTTCTACAGTATAAGATCGTACGAGAAGATTTATGAGACAAAAAAGTTGCAGTTTCGAATCGACTTTCTGATATAAATTTTTTGGGAATTTCTCGAATTCCAAAAATACCAATTTTTATCAAAAATACACAAAAATATTTTTTTTAGACCAGTATAAAAAATATAGCTTCCAAACGATTGAGCCAATCATCTTAAAAAAAATATATAGTTGCTGTAAACACTTGAGAGTATTTTCTGTAAATTTTCGAGGCAAATCAAAAGTGACATATTGGTTGAAAAAAAATATTTTTGTGTATATTTGATAAAAATTGGTATTTTTGGGATTCGAGAAATTCCCAAAAAAATTTTTTCAGAAAGTTGATTCGAAACTGCAACTTTTTTGTCTTATAAATTTTCTTTTATGATCCTATACTTTAGAGATACGGAGGTTCTGTAAAATTCTGTAAAAATTCGCATGAATTCTTTCGATATATTTGTGTAATAAGACAAAATTGTGATTTTTTCTGGGATCGGTCAACTTTTCGAAAGTTCGAAACGGGGTGGACCACCTCAACGAATCTGATTTCCAAGCTGATTTCAAGAGTTCTAATTAAATTATACACGTTAGAAATAATTTAAAAAAAAATTATTTCCAACGGCTGTGTATTTTTAATCCCCTTCAAGAACCCACCGGTCATTTATTCACGATAATCGGCCAGTCCAGACGCGTTTTAATTATACTGTCAAACAAGTATGCCCTGTATATTACAGGCACATGTATAATAATAATCAGAGTAGCCACAGAAACCGTGAAGAAAAATTCCCTGATATTTCCCTGACTTCCCTGACGGAAAATCTGTTTTTTCCCTGACCAAACTACTAAAAAAAAAAAAGATACACACAAAAATTTGGATTATCGAATTAAAAATGGTCACTTTGGACAGCTGAGATAAGAAACAATTCCCATGTTGGAAGCCATTCTCTTGAATTCGACTAATAATTTCTGGGTATAAACAAATGGCGATGAAACGGTTGAAAGAAAAATTTTTATCGCAAGAAAATGAGAGAAAAATAGAATTCCCTGAAATTTCCCTTGTTTCCATGACCGATTTCAAATTCCCCTGACGTTCCGAGGTTTTCCAGGTTTTCCCTGACCGTGGCCACCCTGAATTTATTATTTATTGTATGTACAAATTATTTGAAAAACCGACGTCTCTGTTCTGGCGCGACATATACATAGATATAATATATCTACGTATATAAAAATATTATGTATAAATGAACCCGGTTGAATGAAACTGAGTAAAATCCAAGGTAAACTATAATACTCGTATGATATATATACGAAATTAAGAAACTGGTCAGACCGTTCGTATCACGTCTTTTATTTGTTACATCGAAAGGCGGTGATTTTTGTTTTTTGTTTTAGGTTTTTTTTTGGAAGACCAGTTTAATGACTTCGTATACTCAATACGTACATACATTGGGTATACATATATCTAGAATATTTCGAGGTGAAAAAGAGACCCAAAGAACCAAAATAAAATAATTTAAAAAAAAAGAGAGAGAAAGAAGGATTGAAAAAATTCAGGAAAAACTTCATGCTGCAGGATATAATCATGCGAGGATATTATACCGTAGGTTCCAAATCAACGGTTATATACAATTGAATGACGAGACGCGTGCCTCTGGGTTGTGTGCAGAAAAAAAAAAAAAGAAACGAAACGAAACGAAAAAACAAAAAAAAAAATCAAAATAAAAAAATAGAGAAAACAAATTAGGACCAGCTGTATCTGCACAGTCGGATATAGAGAGAGAATCGAATCGTAATCTCGACCGCAACGTGTATATATGTATATAGATATATAATAGGTATGTATACATATGTATATACCGTGATATATGTAACTAATTTCAAAGCGATCAAGCGCAAAAGTATATACCTATATACGTATATACATATATTATATAGAATTTATTCTTGAAATAGTAAAGATATACAGTGACGAGCGGAGTCAGTCGAGTATATGTATAGATAAGTCACGAGTCGTATAGAGTAGTCCGTTACAGTGCCGTATAGCGTAGGTATATAGATGGTGAACCCGCAATAGTCATAAGAGTTTATAAGTCGAGTTTAAACTCGATGTAAACCGCATAAACGCGAAAAGAAAAGTTTTAATGCCGCGTTGCGTTGTTGCGGTTCGCGGAGGACGACCGCGCCACCACTTCGAGAATGAGGATGAGGATGAGGATGAGGACGAGGACGAGATGGAGATGGAGATGGAGGTGGAGGAGGAAGATTCGCGATTCGCGCGATCGTCCACCTCTCTCTCTTTCTCTCTACCTCTCTCATTACTCTTTGACAGAAATAGAAGAATAAGGAGAAGAACCAAGTATATAGGAATAAGAATAATAAGAAGAAGAATAGGACAAGAAGAGGAGAAGGATAAGGCCGTAATTCGCTGCGGTCGCGATTCGATTCTCTCATTGTCCTTATATATGTATATATATATACCTAAATTCCAGCAGAGATGTGCCTATATAGGATTAAATTTGCAAACTGTGCAAAAAAAAAAGAAGCAAAAAAAAAAAAAAAAAACAAAATTGAAAAGATAGAAAAACAAAAAAAATTTGAAAAAATTGAGAATAAGAAAAAAAAAAAAAGAAAAAAATCAAATCAAATCAAATTGCTTCAAGAACACCGCAAAACCAACCAACCAACTAACCAACAGGCCAGACGCAGGTCCAACCAGCCTGCAGGCTAACCAGACAGCCAGACAGAAGTTTGAGATATTGTAGATATATAAGAATATTTCGCACTCGCGGTGACTTTTTCTTTCGATTATTTATTTATTGATTTTTTTTTTCTCTCTTTTTCTCGATCATTCTCACAAAAAATTTTATATAATATATATTTATGTACATATACATATACATATATACATACACATATATAAATATATATATTATATATATTTTTTTTTTCAACCAATGAATGAGAAATAAATTATTTGGTTTTTTTTTCTCTTCAAATTGTCAAAAAATGTAGAAAAAAAAACAAAAATTTTAAAAAGCATCGCATCATCTCTGCTGTCTGCCGGTCAGTGTTGAATCCTAAGGCATGCTCTTATATCCCCCATACACGTCGAAATCAGCGACAGACAAAAAAAATTTGAACGAAAATAATAAATAAGTAGGAAAAAAGAAAAAAAAAAAAAACACTAAAAAATTCAAAATCCCTTGTTTCAGGAAATAAATTGCAGTTCATTGACGATTGATATTATATATGGTACATGTATATATACATATACAAATATACATATATGTCAGGTATATACATCGGATTTATATATACCATGTATGTATATATAAATATATGTATAATAATAATGTGAATGTTTTTAACGAACATATGTCATTATGTATATATAGAGAGAGAGAGACACGATCGGTTTCAATTATTCAGAATAAATACGATGATATACATATGTATGTATATAGTTTTATCATCTGTTTCTTTTTTTTTTTTTTTTTTTTTTTTTTCAATTTCAATTTCTTATCGGTTGAAGAGAAAAAAAATCGGTTGAAATTCGACGAGTATGGGGAATTGTTCGCAGCGCACGGTCCACAACGTTTTTGCTCTATGTATTTTCGAATATTTGTTCTGTGTTTTTTTCTTTTTTTTTTTTGTTCATTCTTTCTTTCTTTCTTGTTTTTTTTTTTTTTTTTTTTTCTTCCAAATAATTATAATTCTATGTATGTATGTATGTATGTATGTAGTTGTTATAGGGAGTACTGCAGTAGTAGAAGTAAAGTAGAAGTAATAGAGTTACATTATCAATATGAAAGGTGTTATATTATTACAGAGGCATAAACCCACCCCGGAACTTTTTTTTTTTTCCTTTCTTTTCTTTCTTTGTTTATTGCTCTTTCGTTGTCTTTTTTTTCGTTTCGTTTTTTTTTTTTTTTTGTCTTTCGTTCTTTCGTTTCGGTCAACCAATATATACCTATATGTATGAAAAATTATACCCGCGATTATACGAATAAATACGAAACCAAAAATAAAAAAAAAATAAAAAACTGAAAAACCGATATAAAAGAAACGCAAAAAAAAAAAAACAAAAAAAAAAAAATGCCTCTCGAAGTAAAAGTATTGGTGCACAACATTTGGAGGAAAGAGAATCAGAAGAAGAATCAAAAGATGAAGAAGAAGAAGAAAAGGAAGAAGAAAAAAAGAATAGGGGCAGGGTGGGAGGACACCATCGTTACAGTCGCGTCTGCAGCAATCGAGCTGCAAACCCATCGCGACGTTTATTTCATTTCATTTCATTTCGTTTCGTTTCGTTTCAATTAATTTTTCGTCTTCGTTGATCGGTTCAGGATACAAGATAAAAAAAAAAAAAAAATCACAAGTTAAAAAAAAAATCAAATAATTTTTGTAAAAAAAAAAAAAAAATAGGAAAAACCAAAACTATGACGAAAAATAAAGACGTGTGATATAGTAGTCACCTGTTATGGAACTTATATCGGCACTCGTCGGATGCCACGATGTCCATAAGAAGGATGTAGCTAGCCTGTCTGTCTAATCCGGAAATCCTCACTTTATACGCGGGGAACATGCGTCTGCGAACAATATGCAATCGCAAAAGCAACACTCAATTAACTTTTGGCTGTCCACCGGCAGGTAGGTATATATGGGTGTGCAGTGTTTTCATCATATTATTATTATAAGAAAATTATTTTTTTTTTTTTTTTTTTGTTTGGGGGGGGCGGGGGGGGGTTGGCAAGGGTATTTGTTTTTCATATGTGTCACAGTTTACATTATTATTATTATTATACATATATAATATATATCATAATTCAGCGGGTAGCATATACATATACATATTTATGTATATATGTATACACATTATGTATGTACCTATAATATAGTCATCATTTATATGGGAAAAAAACAATTATTTGTTTCATCTATTCTTTGTCTTTTTTTTCTTCATTTTTCGATACAAAAAAAAAAAAAAAACAAGAAGGAAAAAAAAGAAAAAAAAATATATATATATATATATATATATACATATATACCTTTCTTTGTTTCTTCATTTTTTTTTTTTTTTTTTTTTTTTTTTTTTGTTTTACTTTCGATTTACACACACGCAAACCACAAACTGCAATATTATTTTCAGGGATTTTGGCACCGACCGGTCTGCAACTATACACCCCACCAATATTAAACGCGTTAGAAAAAAAAAAAAAAAAAACGAAATGAAAAAAAGAAAGAATAACAAATTATTAATTATGCTTCTTCTTTCTTTTTTTTTTTTTTTACCCTTTTTCTATTTTTATTTTATTTCAGTTTCTTTTTTTTTTTTCTCCATTCATTCGTTGTCGCAATTGCGCGGGGTGTGTAGGTGCAAGCGGTGGGATTTTTTTTTTTTTCGTCCTTTTTATTTTTTCTTTCTTTCTTTCTTTTCTTTTCTTTTTTGTTTTTTTTTTCATCCTGTCCTAACAGCCCCGAACTATTTTTTATTATTTTTTTTTTCGTTTAATTTCCTGCCCGGTCATTTCTCTATACCTGTTGTGAAATTTGTATCTGTAGTCGTCCGCAGCAACGATGTCCAGCAATAGGATGTATTTCGCCTTAGCGTCGAGACCGGATACCCGGAACTTCATCTGCGGGAACATCTGCCTGGACCATGGCCATGGTAACAGTTAGATATCAATTAGACCGTTCGAGAACTGGATCGGGGGACTTTGGGGTGGTAGGGGTTGGGTGTCGCGGGTGGGGGAAGGGAGATAGTGGATTCGATTAGTATCTCGTTACAATTTCATATATACTATATCTATATAGAGCTGATCGATGAAAATCAACGTCAATATTTTTCCTCTTTTCATCTTTTCCTGTTTATTTTAGTTTTATTTTTGTTTCTAGAGGGAGGGGGATTTTTTTGTTTTCTTTTCTTTTCTCAATCGTTAATTTTCCCCTATCAATCAACTGAAGAAGAAGAAAAAAAAAAAACCAAAAAAAAAATGAAGGGAATACAAGAAAGGAGAGGATCGACGGAGACAAATCTCCAATTATTATTATTATAAAATCAAATTCTGTATCCAATTATACTCGTAAAATAATAATATCATATACTATCTATATAATACATGATAGTGTAGTGTTTAGTATATCAATTCAATTATTAGAATTTGTCAGAATGATTTTCAAAACTGCCAATATTCAAAAAAATTATTTATATACCTAATCAATGATACAATACATATATATATATATATATATATATATATATATATATATATATATATATATACATATGTTAGTAGGGGTCTCGCCGTGACGAGTATATTATAGGTATACAGAATTTGACTAAAAAAAAAAAAAAAAAACACTGTTATATGTATATACATCTTATACATAAAATAATTTCAATGTATAGGGACTGATAATAATGATAATAATGATAATAATAATAATAACAATAACAACAACAACATAAATATATATATAAGAATCGCTTTGATTATTTCTGTGTTTCCTTTCTTTTTTTTCTGCTGCTGCAGATCTGTAATAGCATATACACATATATGTATATATAGATACGTATATAAATGTATTGTATGTACATTTTATTTTATTCTTATTTTTTATTTCGCCTATACGTATATCTACAGATACATATACATATACATATATATATATATATATATATATATATATATATATATATATATATATATATATATATATATATATATATATATATATATATATATATATATATGTATATTTTAGGGTGGTCCTCATTTACGGTGTTTTTGAAATTTCCTGCGAACAAGGTGGAAAAAGTTTGCAAATAAATTCAAAAAAAAAAAAAAAAAAAGTACGCGAAACTTGGAGTCTGTAGGTCAACGCAAAGTACTGCCTACTAAGGCAGTGAAATTTGGCATACGTCTTCCCTACAGGGATGAAGGTTTTTTTTTTCCAAAAAATCGCTCAATTTTTCGTTGAATACCTATATGACTATAGGAAAGACGGTTACGAAATTTCAGATTTTTCGGAGCACTATTAAGGCAAGAAAAAAAAAAAAAAAATCATGCAGTGAGCCCGAATTTCCATGTACCTAAATCGAATGGGAAAATTCGCTGCCTCGTAGGCAGCTGTACTTCGAGTTGACCTACAGACTCCAAGTTTCGGGTACTTTTTTATTTTTTTTTTTTTGAATTTATTCGCAAACTTTTTCCACCTTGTCCGCAGAAAATTTCAAAAACACCGTAAATAAGGACCACCCTTATGTAATTATCTGAAATGAAGAGAAAAAGAAAAGAGAAAATATAAAAAAATTGAAAAAAAAAAAAAATCACATTTCGAATCCTTGAAGAATGTAACACGTTATTACATACATATGTATGTACATATACATATAATATATTATCGTTGACATATATATATATATATATATATATATATATATATATATATATGTATATATATATATATATATATATATATATATATATATATATATATATATATATATATATATATATATATATATATATATATATATATATATATATATATATATATATATATATATATATATATATATATATATATATATATATATATATATATATATATATATATATATATATATATATATATATATATACATATATAAATTTTGATCCCAATTCGCATCATGTTTGATACGCTATATAATAATATGATATCGAGCTATAATAAAAAAGAAAAAAAAAATAGACATATGTAATGTGTTTCTTCTTTTTGGCATTTTTTGTGTGTTTTTCTTCCCCCCCCCCCCCCCCCCCCACTTGTATTATTTGTGTACATATGTCTGCGTGTGCTGTGGTATGTAAAGTGTAAAAACGATCATCAACATCATTATATTATAACTATACCTACATCACACAAAAAGATAAAGAAAAAAAAAACAAAAAAAAAAAAAAATACTTAATAATCATGTACATACTACATACATAATATATGTATGTATAACAGGTGTATAGGTATCAATTAAACAGTATTTTGTACTGTTGTTTGTTTGTTTTTTTTTTTTTGTTCTTCATTGTGTTCCCGTGTTTCTTATACTATGGAAAATTTCGAACGTCACATATTATGTACGTACATAGAGTACGTACAATACAATACATACCTGCGACGACTACGTTATACATATATACCCACCTATATATATGCTATTATATAGTCGATTATAGTGAGAAGGACGAATTTTAACGAGAGATATAATAATACACATATATATCTACTCAGATTTTTTTTTACATTTCTCGATGTATACCTACTCGTATCGATAATCAAAAATCTCCCTTGATATGAGAAAATTTCTTCGTTTTTTTTTTTGTTTTTTCTTTCTTTCTCTCTAACTATAAAGAAAGGAAGGGGACAACAAAAAAAGATAGAGAAATCTGAAAATTGAATACATATATATATTTCATGTATATATATGTATGTACATAACTAACGGACGTATATATCTATACATGTACATATCGTGAGCGATTAGAAAATCGTTATTCCACGGAAGCTGTACGGATCAATCCTCCTCCTCATCGTATATATGTATATAGGTATATATACCTATATGGTACCTTTACATCCGCACGAATTTATGCATATGACTTACATACGTATATGTACGTACGTACGTACATAGGTATATCGTGAAAGATATAATATGTATGTACATACATACATATCTATACCTACTTACATATATGCGTGGGTAGTTTGGTAGTTTGGTTGGTTGGTTGGTTGCGTACACATATCCTAACCCACCTACCACCAACCAACGAACCAACTTACCCACCTACCTTCCTATACCTACCGATGCTGCAGTCTATTAGCATAATTAGGTGTCATAAACATGTCGTCTGGCCCGGGGGCGTGGGACAATGGCGCCGTATAACTACGGAGCAGTAAACGCAGATACACTGCCCTATATAGTATATACCTTTTTATATACATATACCTATACCTAGAATAGCTATAACCATGTATATATGTATAACGTATATATGTATTGAGGGGCCCAAAACTCGTGCCTAACCATAAGTATACGCCTATATACCTATACTATATAGACATGTATAATATACATGTGTATGGGTATAGTTGGGTACTACGGGCCCTTCTTCTTGGGCCCAGTTCCAATATATATATATATATATATATATATATCTATATATCTATATATATAAGCAACGAGGCCCAAATTTAATTCTATTACAATATAATGGGATTAAGAAAAGAAGGAAGGAAGGAATATAAGAGGCCAGACTACGTATATACCTATGTATAGCTGGGCGTGAGGCCCTTGATCTTTTCCTTAATTGCCTGTCCGTTTCGAGGTAATTTTCCCGTCCGTATATATATATATAAGCTGCGTATAGTATGTATAATGTATATATGGTATATAGGTATATACGTGTACAATATATACGTTGTGTGTCACTATTGTATATACGAAAAACAAATTAGCTGTTAATAATTCAAAATTTCAAAAGAACAAAAAAAAAAAAAAAAATTCATTCCTTTTTGCATCGAAACAGATTTTATATAAATAATATATGTATACTATATGTAATAGGCTTCTAAAGAAACGTTTTTTTCTTTTTGTTTTAATATATTTGGCGCGGGACTCTACCGAGTCTCTTGACGTATGTATGTAGCAATTTTTATTTTTATTCTATTCTAGACTGTATATAGGTATATAATATCGTGTGGGTATAACATATTACATATATATGCATACTTAGGTAGATATATACATGTATAAATTGGACTGATCACGTGTGTGTATAGGTAAGCATCTGCGCTTAAATGTATACCTAGCCATGGTCGCGGCGGTGGTTTGTTCGTTTGTTTGTTTGAATTGAGGAATAAACTATAGCGGCTATCGTATACAGTATAGTATATATGTACATATATATGTATAGTATACGGTACACGTGTATATAGTATAGTATATGTATAATATCGTATCGTATCGAACCGCACTCAAAAATGAAAAAACACACATTCACGCGGGGCTCTCAAAGTCTCTAAGCTGGATTATCCCCGCTGTGAGAGGCAAAACATGCCTCGTGATCCATGAGAAAAGCTCCCGCATCTCCGCGTATATAATACTTATAGGTATACCTATACCTATACCTATACCTTCCGCCTATTGCTCCAACAAATATATCTCGTATTTTGAACAGGGCGTAAAAAAAAAAATAAAAAAAAAATTGAGTGTGTCGGTAAAGAGAATAAAAATAAAAAAATAAAAAATAGAAAAAAAATGAAATTTGAATTTCTACATTTTCCGGTAGGTATATAGGTATATGAGGTGAACGTTTCAAATTTAACGAGATTTCGCAATATTTTGGGCACATCGTTTCAGCGAAAAATACTGTAAAATCAAGAGATTAAATTGACATTATTTCAATTTTTGTAATAATCTGCAATTTTTTTTTTTTTTTTTTCAATTCTTGTTGTAATTTTTCTGTACAACTTTTGTTAAACTTTTGAAAGTTGAACTTGAATTTATGCACAACTTTCACAATATATTTGTATTCTTTTGTAATTTTTAGAAATTACTCTATTTTTTTTTTCTCTGGTAACTCTTAATGTAACTTTTACAATTTTCGCAATTTTTTTTCTCCAATCTCTTGCAAATTTCCTGACTTCTTGTAAGTTTTTTTTTTTTTTTTTCAGTTTTAAATTTTACAAGTTTTTTATAATCTTCGTATAATATCCGCGATTACTGCAAAGTATTTTTTTTTTTTTCAGTTTTAAATTTTACAACTTTTTTATAATCTTCGTATAATATCCGCGATTTCTGCAAAGTTTTTTTTTTTTTTTTTTTTCTCTAATTTCTTTTCTTCTAATTTCACCAATTGTCGACTGTATGTATAACAGGCTATTTTTTTATCGAGCAGCATATATACATATGTATATACCTATATATTTATAGTTAAGTATAGATAAGGTCGTCAGCAAGTATGAGCTAGCTAAGTAGTTTCCCGAGCTAAAGGAGCTGTGGTACCGGTACTAAAATACTAAAAACAAGTACTAAAACGGACGGAGAGAAAAAGAGAAAAAAAATAAAAACCAAGACCAAAACGTTATAAAAAAAAAATATATATAAAAAAAAAAAAAATAAAGAGAGAGAGAGAGAGATGTCAGTGTGAGCTGTGACCGCCACCTTCGAACTTCACCGACGACGTTCTTAGCGTTCCAACAAAAATACCAGTCTTAAAATGTTGGGAAATTCTCTAAGAATCGAACAGATTACGGTTTATAATGAACGGACTCTGTTCGGTAAAGAGAAGCTTATATATATATGTAGTTAGTACCTAACGACGACCTTAACCGCGGCAAATGCATATGTGAGATTTAAAGGCTGTATGAGCTATGGTTTACAGGTTACTGATAAATATAGGTATGTAAGAACCCAAAATGGAGGATCAAAATTTCCAGAGAATTTTTTTTTTTTTTCCAAAAACAAATACAACGGTTTATTATTTATTCATTTATTTTTTTTTTTTTTAAGAAACTTAGTCTTCATAATGGTCCCTGAAAAATTTGCAATTTTTTTTATTTTCCTCTTTGTTTTTTCAGCGAAATCGGTAAGAAACCAAAAATATAACAAACAAGCGGGTCAATTAGTTGAGAGATTTCCATGTAACAGTTCTAGAAATTCCCGTCATGCATTTTCGAACTGAAGAAGAAAAAAAAATCAAATAAAATAAAAAAATGGTGTTCTACGTGTGAAAAGTTTAATTAATACAGTAAATTTTTCATTTTTTTTTTTTTATTTTAAACACAAAAACTATAGTGAATTGATTAGTTCAGAAAATTTAGTAAGATTTCAGATGGATCCAAATCCCCATCGATCAAGATAAAAATCGTGAAAATCCGTCGATCGATTCTCTAGCTATACATATCGTCAATGGAAATTATTTTCACTGAATTTTCATGAATTTTTGTTCTTTGAATAACACGAAAATTATACACTAGACCGATAAAATTCAAAATTTCGTCGGTTCCAAGTTGGAAAAAGCCCGCATCGATTGGTACAAAAAAAGGAAGGAGAAAAGTTCGTTAATTCGTAGTCGAGATATCGTCTCACAAGAGAACAAAAAAAAAAAAAAAAAAATTGATCTTGTTGATTGATAGAAATTTTTAAACTTTTCCACCAAAAAAAAAAATTCGATGAGATATATATTCGATGTATCCGATTCAACTGAACTTGGTACTGTAACTAACACGCCTGTGGTAGTATCTAACCCCTGCAGCATTACATATACATATTAGGGTGGACGTTGAATACCATCTTGAGGAGTGAAGGAAGCCCCACAGTTTATAGACAAAAAATAGACAAAAATTTTGACCCCAGAGCGGGGTTTTCAAAATGAAATTAACCCGTGCCGGTAAGGTCTCAAAGTTTCCCATTTAAAACACATGCAATTTTACGGATGTCAATTCAAAAATTCACTGCGAGGCTAATTTTAATTCAAAAAATTCCAAACTATGTGAAAGTATCAGGTATGTGTACTACTACATGGAGGAAAATCGAGGATATCATATCGTTCAATCTGCTCATGATTCCACTCCGAACCAAAATTCTTGAGAATTTTATTTTGGAGTGGAATCATGAGCAGATTGAACGATATGATATCCTCGATTTTCCTCCATGTAGTAGTACACATACCTGATACTTTCACATAGTTTGGAATTTTTTGAATTAAAATTAGCCTCGCAGTGAATTTTTGAATTGACATCCGTAAAATTGCATGTGTTTTAAATGGGAAACTTTGAGACCTTACCGGCACGGGTTAATTTCATTTTGAAAACCCCGCTCTGGGGTCAAAATTTTTGTCTATTTTTTTTCTATAAACTGTGGGGCTTCCTTCACTCCTCAAGATGGTATTTAACGTCCACCCTATTACATATATACAATAATATTACGTTTGAAGAAAATATATTATAGCGTTAAACGAATCCGTGTATCTTGTATAGAATAATTATTTATAACGATCTGGAGAGAACTGAACTGAACCGATTTGAGAATTGGAATCGTGAAATAGATGTAGTAATATGTAGTAATAGGTAGGTATAAGTAGTCGTGGTAATAAATCGCTGAGAGAAAATTAGTTAGTTATTGGCATAAAACAAGAAGTGTGTAAAAGGTATATGGTAGGTAGGTAGGTATAAGGTAGGTATACGTATAATGTTATAGCGCGGCGTGTAACAGATTCTACATCATCTATACCTACCTACCGAAGATGCAATACTTAAATATACCTATACGTGTATATCGATATAAACCTATAACTCGACGATATACATATAGGTATATAAATCGAATGGAATGATAATTTACAACGCGCGTCGTAGTATCGTCGTTGTCGTTGTCGTCGTGTCGTTAACGCTCTATCGACATAAAGAAATATATAGGTGTATAATATATATAGGTATATATATTTAATCGAGAATAATAATCCGGTAACCTCGAGTTTATTTATTTTATCGCACTGAATCAGTCTGTAATACGCCGCCGCCGCCGTCTTCACGGACTTAAACCAACGCCACAGCCACAGTACAGCCACCGCCACCACCGTCGACGACGACGAAGTCAAAGTCGATGAACGATTTCTTAACTGTTTTTTTTTTTTCTTTCTTTCTTCAGCCAAAGTCCTTAGATTTGTATTTGTACCGTCAATTCTAACAAACTTTATAATTTTATAATAAAGGTGGACAACTGTTTGGTTACTATATATAGATTTACATATATGTGTTTGTTTGTACATATTTATTGTTATTTAAAAAACGATTTTAATTTTCCTCTTTCAAATACATAGAAAAAGAGAGAGAGAGAGAGAGAGAGAGAGTGAGAAAGAGAGCGAAAAATAAATAAGTGAACAAGTGTAGACCGAGCGCTTGAGTGAATCGAATAGAGAGACACTGGCCATGCCATATACCGCGGCGCGATGCAAAAGCGAAGGAAGCAGGATTGAAAGGGGACTAACTGGAGTTCGTAGAGTTCTGTTCTGTTCTGTTCTGTTCGTTTCTCTTCTTCGCCGCGCGCACACGTTGTCGAACAAATCGGTACAAACGATCCTCGTAAAACAGTTAAGGTTACAGCAACAGTAACCTGCAGCCAGGCACCGGGTACGGGGACCGAGACCGGGACCGGCAGAAGCAGAAGAAGAAGAAGCAGAAGCAGCAGCCTGTTTGGTTCATACATATCTGTTCCACCGTTCACCACGGTTCACAGTTCCCCGTTTATTTCCTTCCCTTTGTTTTTTTTTTCTTTCGTGTTTTTTCTTTTTTTCTTAGTGGGACTTTTGGTGCCGTAATTTCGAGTTGGAAAGAAGATGAGTTCGCTGATAGGGATTCCGACCGATAGCTTGCCCTTCGTCCTCGCCCGTTTCTGACCCATAGGACTCTCTACCATAGGATATGTATATATATACCTATATACATAGGGCATATACCATATATATATATATATGTATATACAATAATTCTCATTTTTGAGAAGAACCCCTGCGGTGCGCCACCGTTCCGTTAACATTACGTATATACCGTCTACTACAGCAGACGGAAAGTCCGCCACATACGGAAAACGCAAAAATGTCCAAATTTTCATTTACATACTGAGTTCTATTTTTTTTTTTTTTTTTTCCTTCTTAACTGTTTTTATTTTTCATAAAATTGTTTTTATATATATATAAATTCCTATATATATATATATACGGTAAATAAGAAATTAATAAAACTATATATCCATGCTTAAAATATTCACGGTATAATACATATATACCTATATGTATATCTCACGAGATAATATAATAGTGTGAAAGTTTGGCTGGCGCCACTCGTTATTTATACGATGAGAGAAGTAGAAGGAGGACGGCGTTTGTGGGGGGGAGAGATGGGGCCCGAGGTGAGTGAGGGCTGAAGGGTAGAAGCGCGGGACAGAGTAGGTGAGGGGGAAGGAGGAGAGAAGAGGGGGGGGAGAGTCGACGGGCCTTAGGGCCCCGTTGCTGCCGAGGTCTCGAAGGCGGGAGCCGCCCACTAAATTATTATTTGTTTCTCGAAGGACTATAAACGCCGGGCTGCCTTATGCAGGACAGAGTGGCTCTAGTGGTCGGGCCGATGGGTCTGCGGACCCTCACACCACGGCCCGGCCGTCGACGTTTCGAAGTATACCTATATAACCCTATACGCTTTATATACCTATATATAATATACAAGCATATATATATACATCTATGTATGTATGTACGTATATATCACGTGTATAGCGTTGAAATTTTTCATCCTGAGGCTATAAAGAGGCTCCGTATTTCTGTACGTAGGTATATAATATGTATGTGTGTATACATGTATATATCTAAGAGTATAATAGGTGGTATGTACATGGATAACTGTATTGAGAAACTGAGTTGCAGCGATAGTCTATAGACGATGATCTGACGTTGTTATATACAATTTGTTTGTTTGTTTTTTTTTTTCCAATTTTTCGTGTACATTGAATCGAATTTAAGAATCTATATATATGTATTGTAACGTTTCCGATACCCCACCACAGACGAAGGTATCGTACGATCGCGAGAACGAATCAGCGTTCAGAATAACACCGCTAATCCTGATTGACGTGTCAACCGCCAGGATTAGGTCCGCGCTCAGGGTATATAAGGAACGCCGGAGAAGAGCTCGTCAGCAATCGAAGTATAGCACTCGTTGTTCACAATTAAACTCAAAACCCGAGGAAGTGACCAAAACAGGCGCTTCACTCAATCATTGTATAAAATTTAAACATAGAGCCTTACTAAAGCAGTAGTCTTCTATAATATTCGATAAAATTGCTTAAAGTCAAAATAAAACATTTAGAACTTGCAAAGCCAGAAATTGAACTATTTTGATTATTATATCCACATATTAAATTCCACTTCAATAACCTCATATCTAATAGTTCGAATTAAAAGAAAACAAAGATAAATGTAAAAGTCGTGTACCGACACGCAAACCAAACAAACTAGCGTCAGCTAAACACGAGAACACAAACAAACAGTTTATATCGAGTCACAACACATTATTATTTAAACACTTATGTAATATATAATTTCGCTGTTGAATCGGAGTTGCAACTCAACTTTAATATTTTTTATATTATTTTTGTATTTGATCATATAATTTATTAAACATTATTATTTCATTGTTAAGTCAAAAGAATCGCATCTTGTTCGCCCTTTTGCCTTAACCAATCCATTGTTAGAAATTTCAGCTATAATTTGTATAGTTAGCTATTGACAGCAACGGTGACGGATATCTCAGTCAGCATAGGAAGCGCGAAAGTGCGACCTATGGCTGGGATATAACCCGAACCCGCGTCTGGAAGGCAGGCTCGGCAGTTAACTCTGACCCAGTTCTGTAGGACGGCTTTGATAGGTGTGGAATACCTATCTTAGTCCGTAATTTAGAAGGTGACTTTGCTGGATGTAAAATACCTAGCCGAGTTCACGAAACAGGGACGAAAGGTTTTTTCCAATTTTTTCCTAAAAGGAGCTCCAAGATTTGTCCTGAGGGACACAGAACTCACCGTACTCGATATTGTCACAATCTCCGATTAGCAACAATAGCGCGAACGTTACAAATGGCGCCCAACGTGGGGCTCCTTTAAAATAAAAATTAAATTCAATAGAGTCAGTAAAATCAATTAATTTAAACTAAAAAACTTAACGTAGAATCACTTTCATAACTTAGAATCATTAGCGCAACTTAGATTCCCTTTTGTTCTGTAGAATCATACGATTGATTGAGGCAAGATGGCGAACAAAGGTGCGATTCCAAAGACAGGCAATAAGCCAGTAGGTGATAAGGAACAAACAAAATCAAATAGAGATACAGGTTTTCATGAGCCAGGACTTTCTCAAGTAGAAGACGCTATGTCGAGAAGTCCAGCTGATAGCAACGATTCAGAGCTCCTCAGAATGCTTGCATCATCGATGGAGAGTCTGAAAAAACAAATCGACAATAAATTCACAGAGCTTGATAATAAAATTGAGCTTTTACAAGTAAAAAATTTAGGAATACACACTGAATTTGAAAAGAGAATCAATGACAAAATAGAAAAGAGAGATTCTGAATACAAAACAAGAATAGAACGCGTAGAGACCAAGTTCCAAATTTTTGCTGAAACATGTGACGAAGGGATTGTAGAATGTGGCAAAAAAGTAAAAGAAGCAGAAAATTTGTTGATAGAAACCACGATAAGCAATCATTCTGAAATTGAGCAAAAAATTCAGGCATTATATGCTGAAACATTAAGTAGAATTGATAATCTAGATCAGGATCACGCACGTCTTAGGATAGGCATAGAATCTGACATGAAAAGATTACGAAGAAAAGCAAATTCACAATTAGAGAGTAACGATAACACTAGGTTAATCACTAAAACCATTAAACTACCAACATATTCAGGGAAACATTGGGAAAAACCAATAAATTATTTGAGAGAAATTGAGGAATATTTTACCTTTCTAGATGTAAGCGATGAACTGCGCATGAAGTTCCTTAGTCAAAGCTTTACAGGTGATGCTAAAGACTGGTGGGTGGCGCGTCGCGATTCAATGGATACCTGGGAATTGTTTAGAGATAAATTTCTTAAAAGATTCTGGGGAGAAGAAGTTCAGAGGGAGATTAGAAAAGATTTAGAATTCGGCTATTACCTGTCTGATAAAAGTTTAACGCAGTTGGAAGGTGGTAAACAAAAACCAACCATGGCTGAGTATGCTAATCGCAAATACGCAACGGCATCAGGTCTTCGTCCGAGGATTCCTGAGGACGAAATAGTTCAAAACTTGATAAGACATTTTGATGAACGTATCGTAGAAGCAGCAAAATGTAGAAATATACGAGATATTGATCACTTACTTAACTTTTTAGACGAAATGCGGTCAAATAACAGATCTAATAACCCGAAAAATTATCAGAGTAGAATAAGTTTGAGTAAACAAGGCTCAGCGTGTAGCGGACAACTTGATGAAAACAAGACAAGCTCATGGCGAACCGACAACAAAGACGCAAGAGTCAATACACAGACAATGCGCGACTCAAACAATGTAGCCGATACTCATGAAAATTATAGAAAAGCAAACATGACCAACCATAATAAGTCCACTAACTGGACAACATCCAAAGTCCAGGTATTAACGGAAGATAATGAAATCGAAGCAGACGATAATGAAAATTCGTCGAGTTCGGAAAACTAGAAGGCGCTGTGCCAGATATGCCGCCAAAAACTGCGACGCAGCGAAATTTCAATATATCCATGGCAAAAATAAATACAAACCATTGCGAGATTTTTGAGGATCCAGCCAATTATTTAATAAAAGAAATAGATGAGTTATCACAAAGCGAAAAGCAATGTCCTGAAATTTATTTAAATGTCGAGGAGGTTACGATAAAAGGTCTTATAGATACGGGTAGTCAAGTCACGTGTATGTCGCTAGACTGGTATTCGAGAAACAAGGAAAGACTGAGTAAATGCGGAAAGTTACCTGTCGTAAATTTTCAGATAATTGGTGTGACAGGGGGCAGACCTATCAAAGACAAAGATACCGGACGTAACAAAAACAAAGATACCGGACATAATTAAAACTAAAACACCAGATGTAACAAAAACGAAAATACCGGACACAAAGACAGCGAAGACGTCGACCAAAAGGAAGATACAAACGGATGTCAGGACTCCTAAAACATGGAAATTACGAAAACTGGACCTACCAATAAACAAGAAGGAGAGACGAGAGCATCTGAGGATGCTAACGAAGTTCAGGATATTCGGCACGGTGGACCTCGACCTATCCGACACTGACGACGAACAGATTCCTGAGTGCATCTTACGGAGACCTAAGACTCCGGAAAGAGACGCAGGGGATGAGACGCCGGAGTATATCAAAAATTTTGATTATCGTGATCCGTTAGGATTAAACCAAAACATAGAGTAAAAGAAAAAAAAAAACATATAACAATACAAAGCTTGTAAACTTAAAACAAGAAACATAAAAGAAACACCATATAAACGAAGACTGACGACAACATCTGATCAACGGAAACTGAGTTAATAACTTACCTGTTCATGAAGATGACTTCCTTCCGCGGAAGTTATTAAGGGGGCAATGTAACGTTTCCGATACCCCACCACAGACGAAGGTATCGTACGATCGCGAGAACGAATCAGCGTTCAGAATAACACCGCTAATCCTGATTGACGTGTCAACCGCCAGGATTAGGTCCGCGCTCAGGGTATATAAGGAACGCCGGAGAAGAGCTCGTCAGCAATCGAAGTATAGCACTCGTTGTTCACAATTAAACTCAAAACCCGAGGAAGTGACCAAAACAGGCGCTTCACTCAATCATTGTATAAAATTTAAACATAGAGCCTTACTAAAGCAGTAGTCTTCTATAATATTCGATAAAATTGCTTAAAGTCAAAATAAAACATTTAGAACTTGCAAAGCCAGAAATTGAACTATTTTGATTATTATATCCACATATTAAATTCCACTTCAATAACCTCATATCTAATAGTTCGAATTAAAAGAAAACAAAGATAAATGTAAAAGTCGTGTACCGACACGCAAACCAAACAAACTAGCGTCAGCTAAACACGAGAACACAAACAAACAGTTTATATCGAGTCACAACACATTATTATTTAAACACTTATGTAATATATAATTTCGCTGTTGAATCGGAGTTGCAACTCAACTTTAATATTTTTTATATTATTTTTGTATTTGATCATATAATTTATTAAACATTATTATTTCATTGTTAAGTCAAAAGAATCGCATCTTGTTCGCCCTTTTGCCTTAACCAATCCATTGTTAGAAATTTCAGCTATAATTTGTATAGTTAGCTATTGACAGCAACGGTGACGGATATCTCAGTCAGCATAGGAAGCGCGAAAGTGCGACCTATGGCTGGGATATAACCCGAACCCGCGTCTGGAAGGCAGGCTCGGCAGTTAACTCTGACCCAGTTCTGTAGGACGGCTTTGATAGGTGTGGAATACCTATCTTAGTCCGTAATTTAGAAGGTGACTTTGCTGGATGTAAAATACCTAGCCGAGTTCACGAAACAGGGACGAAAGGTTTTTTCCAATTTTTTCCTAAAAGGAGCTCCAAGATTTGTCCTGAGGGACACAGAACTCACCGTACTCGATATTGTCACAATCTCCGATTAGCAACAATAGCGCGAACGTTACAGTATATATGATTAATATATATTATATGTATATATGTTTAAAATATAGAATTTTTTATTTTTTTTTTTTCACAACTCTTCCAGTCAATTTACAGAAGAGAGAATTCTCACACGTATACTGCATATATATAAAAAAAAAAAAAAAAAAAAAAAAAAAATCGATCTCGATATGTAAGATAAAAAAACAAAAAAAAAAAAAGAATAGTCTTTTAAATAGTTTTTTATTTTTTTTTTTCTAGTTCTGTACACGGTCAGCTTGATAACAGATTTTCATATTTCGCTGTGAATATTGAAAAAACAAAAAAACAGAAAAACAAAAACAAAAGAGAAGAAACAAATGAAAAAAAAAAAAATTAATAAAAGTATATAAGCAGAACGATGAATGAACCCCCGCGACCGTACGAAAGAAACGAAAGAAAGAAATGAATGAATGAAATGAATGTACGAACGAACGAACGAACGACTGAATTCTAACCGCAGGTCGTTAATTCTGAATCTCTATAATATTATATATTATATATGTATGTACGTATATGCACATATAAGTATATGATTAAACCATGACCAACTTGGAAACGATTAGATTCGTGGAAAAAATACCAAGATAACTTTTTTTTTTCTTTTTCTTTTTTTTTTTTGTAGAGCGTTCGATTTCGAACTAGCTATACACGCAGAATCTTTCCGAGTAGTATAGATAATTAGTACTTGAGATATATCAAAATCGAAGTGTGCCACATAAGAACCTTTTCCCATATATTGTTATTTAAATGGTAAATAGAAGAAAAAAAAAAAAACGCGATGAACGACCTCTAAATATTAAAATCGAGAGCTCAGATTTTTCGAGGCTTGTTATTCGACCATAAAGAACAAGTTTTTGAAAGGGCCTTTCGACAATAAAAAAAAAAGAAAATAATAGTCGGTTCATCTAGCCCTGCACCCTAATTTATATATATACTATATAATATATTATGAGGATATATGTATAATATACGACATAAAATTCACACATTTTCGGATGTACAGTACATACCTACAGTGAGAATAAATTGAAAGGCTAGCCTACTGCATATAGTCGACTCGCCGGTTGACATCCGCAAACGCAAACTTTGCATCGAATAGAGAAGACTTTAGGCTGAGGTTAAAGCTTTCTATTTGCACCCCCTTCCCCCCGTATCATCCGACACCCTTTTCTATTTGCATTCAGAAATTGGCTCCTGGCTGCCTGGCTGACTGCCTGCCTGCCTCAAGCTCTGTCCTTCCTGCTGCAGCAAACACCAGATTCCGCGGCCTACTCTCTGCACTCCGCACAGTTCTATCTTCTATACAATTCTCTAACTCTTTACTCGTATATATATATATATGTATACATATATAGAGTAGAATATGAATATACGTATACATATAGGTATATATATACGCGTAGGTATTATATCAACGAGAAACGCCGTTTAAAGTCGCTTGTTATTATTATATAAATATGGTATTATACATAATATGAAAGTATATGTATATATGTATTCGAATGATAATGACGGGTCAAATATCGCGACTAATTATACGAAATTATTCCCATAGAAAAGAAACCAAAAAAAAACCCAAAAAAATGAATAAATAAAGCAAATTAAACTTTCAAGTTTTTACCAAGAATCCATATGTATAAATATACATATGTATGTACATATATGTACAGGCATGTATAATCGTGAAGTAAAAAAAAATAAAAATAAAGAAAAAAAAAAAAAAAAAAAAAAGAATGAAAAGAAACGTATAATTAGAGGGAGCTGCTTGTCGCTGATTACGACTGCAGCACGAGGAAAACTTGCGGTATCTTTATGACAATTATATCGAACATAACGCTGCAGGTTTTATCAGTTACTTACTAGTATATATGTATATATATATATATTATACATATGGTATTAGAACATACTATAGAATATTCGGAGTTGATTATTTGACCGGAGAGGCTTGGCCACACCGCAGCACCGGGTGTTTGAAAAGTTGAGAATAGTAATATGAATTATAAGGCGAAATAAAAAAAAAAAAATATGAAGCCTGCGGTACAACATTTTACATACATACGTACATATACGTATTTAGGACTAAAAAATTGAAGAGTGTATAAAAATAAAGTGTTCACATATTAGGTATGTATACCGAAATATTGGGAATTATATAGGTACAAGGTATATAGTGAGAGTTTTTTTGAAATCAGTTTGTCGAGGTCGAGAAGAGAGAAAAAATCGAAAAAAAAAAAAAAAAACTTGTGAAATAAGAAATAAGAGAAAAAAAAAATCTTAGTAAAATACCTATGTATGTATATGTACATACATGAAACGTGCAGATATGTATATATTTTATATGTATATATTGTACATGTATAAGGTATATATTATAGAGGTAGGAGAGCTGCTGGAGGCAGGAGCTGTGCATACATATACATACGTAGGTATATGTATATACATATATACATTATAGATATGTATATGTATGTGAGGGAAATGGGTGCGATGAAGACGTGAGGTGACGGGCGTATGAGTGAGATAATGAAAGGGTTGGTTTGGTCGGTTCGTTGGTTGGCACAGGCACTGCAGCTCTATATAATATCTCAGCGTCCTTTTCTTTCTCACATAAGGAAATAATCCAAAGACGGAGAGAGCCTCGTGGTAGCCGCGCACGTTTATACTCGGGCGCAGCACATGTTCGCGATCTACGCGTACGTACGTACGTTATGACTATGTCTTCTAGATTCTCGTCGCGATATATAAATATATATATATATATATATATATAGTAGATATATACCCGTACATATACATACATACATACTATATCTACCTATGTATGTGAGCGCCTAGGTATGTACATACATACATACATATACGTGAGCTCAAAACCCCACAGTGCATAATCATAATCATCCCCCGCGTGCAGCAGCAGCACCAGCAGCAGCAGCAGCAGCAGCATCACCTCAGTAAAGGAGAACCAGCTGTGTGGCTTTATTCAACACTTTTACCTGCGGGTTCTCGGTTTTTTTTTTCTCTCTCTCTCCTTTATATACATATATATAGGTATATACATATATATATATATTTTTTTTTTTTCGTGAAATCAATTATAAAAATATTGCGTATTAGGTATATGTATATAAGCAGATTCGCCGTTTAAGTATATAAGCTGTAATAATGAGACAACAAAAAAAAATGAAAAAAAAAAAAATAAAATAATTGACCTCACTCGTATAAATATTTCATAGGTATGTATGTACGTATACATATAATACATATGTAGAATGTAGATACATATACCATGCCTCCGCCGTTATAATAATGATTAACGACATAAATCGCACCTCGCGCTATATACCATATATAAAGGGCGAAGATAATAGTGACACGATCTATAATATGTAAAAGCCTGTATACATATATCCAGTTATTAAATTTGTCACGTATATAGCATTTCCCTTGTTAATTATTTATTCAATTTTTTTTCTTTTTTTTTGATTTTTATCTTTATATTTGTTTCATCGCGTACTTTTTCTTTTGTTTCTTATTAAAATCCGATTGGACGCGCGAATGTAATAGACACACACACACAGTATTATATATATATATATATATATATATATATATATATATATATATATATATATATATATACATGTATATTGTATTATCTGCGCAGTATAGGTATTAAAAGATATAAGATATGTCATATACACGTATATATAAGGTGTATATATATACGTATATATATGTATATACCTACAGTGCAGACTGATACGCCACTTTGCATATATAGGTATTGCGTTTTCCGGGATCGCGATATATAAGGCAGGGGTGGATGGGTGGGGGTGGGGGTGGTTCTATATACCATACACAGCGACCGCGTAGTGTCGTATCGTGTCGTGTCGTGTCGCGTAGCGGCGCGTCAAAAGCACGCGAACTAGCGATTGTGGATCTCGCGCGCGCGCGCCCGCGCGCGGGGATAAGTTTTTGACTGCAGAGGCACGCAAACGCCTCTCTTTTCCTCTCTCTCTCTCTCTCTCACACTCCCTCTCACTCTCTGGGAACTAGACTCGTATGTACCTATACGTATATTGCTTCGACACGCTCGTGCGGTGTGTGTGTCCTCTGACTATTACCCCACGTGTGTATGACACGACAGCCACGACTACGTATAGTATATATATATATACATATATAGGTATATAGGTATATATAGGAGTTGGGCCACAAAAATTTCACCTGTTTTGTCTTTTTTTTTTTTTCTTTTCTTTTCTTTTCTTTTCTCGTATTGTCATTTTTACGCGTTATCGCCGACCTTGTATATGAATACATAGATATGTACATACATACATACCTACATACTGTACATACATATTAGGTGTGGGTTAATTATTATATATACATATCTAAGTATATGGTCACACTATTTCTATTATATGTATACATATATGACGCGGAAATTTTCTACACGTCATAACCTACCTTATAGATACGATTTTTTTTCCTTTTTTTTGTTTTTTGAGTTTAAAATCCCGTTCTCAAATATTCGAAGAATGAGGAAAGATATACATACCTATATGTATAGCGAAACGAGAAAAAGTGAATTAATATATATATATATATATAGGTATATATAAATAATCTAATTCTCTTCGAAAAAATGAATAGATAACAAAAAGAAAAAAAACAAATACGAAAAAAATGAAGAAACAAAAAAAAGAAACAAATAAAACGGGTAAGGAAAGAAAGGACAAGCGTGTATCCCCTATATCTATCCTACATACGCGGTGTTTATGACCCTTTTTTGTTTGTTTGTTTTTTTTTGTTTTTTTTTTTCATTTCTTTTTTCAAATATAGGTATGTATACCCTAACCTAACGCTACATTCTTTCACGGAATATCAGTTGTGTTGCAACCTGTTGAGATATATATATATATTTGCGCACGGGGGAAATAATTTTGATGCACCATGCACCGCGGTCCGTGCAGGTTTCAATGAGTTTTACCGTAACCGCATAAATTAACCGCGGACCAAAGTTCAGAGTTGAAATTTTGATGATTAGTTTTTTTTCATTTTTTTTTTCTTTCTTATTATTTATTCATTTAATAATTCCGGAAGATACCTGTACGTTTTTTTTTTTTTTTTTTGCAATTCTCAGTTTCACGATTTTTCCAATTTTTTAGAAAAAAATTTCCTCCAATTTTATTGTAATTTGGTGAATAACGAGAGAAAAAAAAACCCAAAAACTCGAAAAAGAATAACAAAAAAAAAAATGAATAAAAAAAAGAAGCTCAGAACTTTGGAAAGTAAGTTTGTCGATATTGTATTCGAAAAGAAAAAAAAAAAAGAAAAAAAAACGAACAAACAAAAGAAAAAAAAAAGATACCAAAATTTGTCTGAAATTTATAAATGAAAATCGTGAAAAAAAAAAGAAAAAAAAAAATCAAAGCTTCAATCGTAGTATTTGTTTAAAAATTTAGGTAACGTGATGAAATTAATATACTATACATACGTATTCATTATGACAAAAACAATTACAATTAATTTTACGAACTGCAATACATGTAACAGCAAAGATATGATACGATAGCTAGACCTCGAGGTGGAGGAGTGGGGATCGGATAGGTACGCAACAGATGAGTGATTTCGGGCCGGCAATGGGCCTCCGGAGCTCCCATTCGATGTAGTGAGAAAGGACTAGGTTACGGTGACCGCGGTGTACGCGACAAGGAGCGTCGAGTCTGGGCCCGTCATGAGTTTTGGAGGGGGATGGGGTGGGGGATGGGGGATAAGTCAGTAGTAGGATACAGAGGTGGTAAAGGATGGTATATAGAGATGTATAGGTACCCTTAGGATAGGATACAGTGTCGTATGTATAGGGTTTCGCATCGGGGTCCGGTAATATCTCGTTTAGAAAGATTACAGGTTCGAGAGAATAAGAGGAGAGGCCTGCCAATGTATAAAACAAACATCGTTAAGGCCAACCCTATACTTAGATGGGGCCCCTTCGCGTTATTTACTCCTGGTTATGTGCCGTGGTTATTTACCAGTTATTTACCTCCGTCTCATCGTCAGACCCCGCGTATACCTCTATTCGTACGGGTCGGACTCGACTCGCCTCGCCTCGCCTCGCCTCACCTCGCCACAACTCGGCTCGCCACGAACTTGACTCAACTCAACTCGACTCGACGCGAGAGGAGGTTACCTTCAAGTTTTAACCGGCTGCAGGACTCCGTCCGTCTGCCGTCTCCACCGTACCCAACCCTGCGCTAACCCAACCCAACTCAACTCACTACCTCGTCTCACCTCGCCTCCCACTTTTAACTTTTACGAACATCTTCGCGATGTAAAACCGCGCGCTCTAGTCGTCCCTGTTCTTTCGTTATCCCCCCCCCCCCCCTCTCGCTCTTTCTTTCTTCCTTTCTTTCTCCGTTTCTCTCTCGCTATAGAACGATATTGAGATGTAGACCACACGAGCCACTATACACCACACCGACCTGTACGTATGTATGTACGTATACCTGCAGCATATAGGTATAAGTCGAAAGCGCTTGCTACAGAGCCCATGCTTCTACAGCAGCAGCAGCGGCGGAAGAGAGCAGATGCTCAACGCTCGCGGAGAGATAAGATATACACACGAGACAGAGAATCTGTAATTATTATCTCAGGTATTATTACAGGTATATATAGGTATATAAACCCACTCGATATTCTCATATACCCATAATGATACAGGTATATATGTATATATGTAGTATTATATACGATCTCAAGCGTGACGTATTTATTATGTATATATCATATATGTATATACATATAGGTATATATTCATAACCAGATCGAGGGATCGACACTTTTGATTTATTATACATATATAGATACAAATTAATTTACCGAACCGCGAACTGTTTGCATATATGTATACGTAAATAGATATATACATACATATATTATACATATATACATACATATATTATCGTTTTCACACATGTACCATTTAATTAATCATCGAGAAAAAATTTTACGACTTGCATACTGTCTCGCGCAGTGAACTCTCTCTCTCTCTCTCTCTCTCTCTCTGTCATCGTCAGTGAATCTCTGTATATTTATATATGTATATATATAACTATGTATATAGCTACATATATGTATACATATATGTAGTTAATGTCGTGTGCAGGTTCGCTGGCGTCGGTTGAGCCGCGCGAGATGATGCGATGGGTATGAAAGAAATATATCCCATCCCATTCCATCTCATCCCCTTCCGCCCCCCTCGCGCCCCCCTTCTTTTTGCCACTGTCTCCCCCGCCCCAACTACCGTCGTATATACCTCTCTCTCTCTCTCTCTCTCCCTCTCTCTCTCTCTCTCTCTCTACGCTACGACGCGACGACGACGACGACGACCACGACCACGACCACGACCACCACCACCAACACCCGAAGAAACGTCAATACAAAAAGTGCAAAGGACTGTGCACTGACACACGCCCGGAACCACCGACGCGGTCGAAGCTCACACGCGCTACCAGGCTACTAGGGCTAATTACCATACGGGGTTCTGTTCCCCCCGCGCCCCGCGCGCACGCCGCGCGCGCGACCCTGGGGACATCGCATCGTCGCGGGGCGAGTGCAACAAAGACGGGGTTATACACTGTACCGAGCCGAGGAAGCTACGTTGAGAGGGCAGGGATGTCAGGGCACGTAGAGGAGGGGATGAGTGGGGTGGGGGCAGGGGCGGGGGAGGGATATAACACTCTTCACCGTCGCGGTCGCGGTCGGTAGCGAAGGGAACGGGTTGGGAGAGAGGAGGGAGAGAGAGAGAGAGAAGTGCGAGAAAAGGCATTGCGGGTGGTGGAGGGGGTGGGGGAGATAGAGAGAGCGAGAGGGTTGGAAAATCGGGTGTAAAAAAAAGGGGGGCGCATAGGGTCGAGGAGAGAAATAATAAAAAATAAAAAAAAAAACGAAAAAAAGAAATGAAAAGTGAAACAAAAAAGGAAGAAAAATAGAAAAAAAAAAGAAAGTACCGAACGGGCGTCGATTCTCTCTCCGAACGTGTGTTTTATATATGTATAGGCACCGGGGTTCGATCTGGTGTAAAATCTACCGTTGCCGTTGCGCTGCGCTTCAATGTATGGTATATACATATATGTACACTTCTACATACATGTATATCATGCCTGTATTTGTGACTATATGTATTCTGTATATATATATATATAAATATATATATATAGGTATAATTATAAATATACCTATATATCTGTATACATATATAGTATATAATATATAACGAATAACTCGGTGCAGTACGGGTACTGATACTGCTCTACCTAGCTACTATACTACTGCTGGTGGTGGTTTCTTTGCTGCCTGCTGCAAATCCGTCGGGTTGAGACAAAAAGAAAAGAAAAGGGGGAAGAAAGAGGGGTAAAAAAAAAAAAAAAGCGACTACATAAGGGATGCGAGCGAGACACAAGATTATACACGTATCTTAAAATTAAATCGGAAACTCGGACATTATATATATACATATACATATGTATATTAGGGTGATTTTTTTTTTTCGACTGTTTTTATTTTTTCACTCCCCACCTAAAATTTTGTTGGACACGTCGAGCAAAAAATTCCCTGAAAGTTATAGCCCTTGATATTATTATTAAGTACTTCACCAGAGCGTGAAAAGATTTTCCATCTAAAATACACGTGAAGCAAAAATTTTATTTTTTTTTCGAAATCCTATAACTCAGCGGCATTTTATGCTATCACATTGGTCTTGATCTCAATTTACGCAGAATTGAACGATCTTCAAAAGTGTCCATGACGGCCTAAGTGCAACTTACACTGGTGAGATGGTACGGGTCACTAAAGTTGATTTTCACCCAAAATTCTCGTTTTTTCGCTGTTATCTCCGAAACGATTGACTTTACCGAAAAAATGTAGAGGATAATTTTGTTGGAAATTCAATTTTATACAAAAAAGGTCCTCTAGACCTAAATGCTCAGATTAATATTTCTTGAGATATTGAACTTTGTATATAGAAAATGGATAAAGATATATATTATATATATATATACATATATCTATTTTTTTTTTTTTTTTTATTATACACATGTATGTACACACATAACCCAGCTACGACCGTATACCACGCAAATAAACCAATATACCTACCCCTACCCTACCACCCCGAAAATATAACGTTGTCCTTTCTCTAATTACAACAGTTACGCGGTGAACAACGTTGATGACTCACCCCGCGCTACTACAACCTCTCATTGTCAGATCATGCTGCAGTTTCGTACCGTACGTACACGTACATATACGTACACCACACCGTACCATACCATACCATATACGCAAGGCTGCAGGACTACTAATACACGAAAAACTAAATGCGCCACGCACACACACACGCCCACATCTATATCTATAGCGAATATACCCGCGAGTATTCCCTAAAACAATACGTAGGTATACATACTACCTATACATAAATTTACGTACATATATATAATATGTATGTACGTATGGAAATATGTATGTACCTATACATACCTACATACAGATGCTATTGCATTAAAGTATTTAGCAGCTATAGGTAAAGCACTGCAGATATAGGACAACGTCGTAACGTATACTTATGTCTTCGTATGCATATATGTATATATAGATATATAGGTATATCCATAAATATTGTGCACTAACTGCACCAGCTCATATAGAATTAGTGAGCTTGATTTTGGAAATTCGGAGTACTCCAGAATGCATTTATTTGTCATCCAAAGTTCGTTTCACATCAAAAAAAAAATTTTCTTTGAAAACCTTTGTCGTAAGGTTTTAGGCACATCGTTGGTCCGATTAGGGTCGTTGAGGGCTCATTTTGTTCAGAAAAGAAATCCTCATCGTGTGAACGAGGGATTTTTTTTACAATTTCGTGTTGGCCAAGTTATTTGCAAATTAGTGGCCTGAATATCGGAAATTTTTGGATAATTGACCGTAACTTTTCACATGAATTTTTTTTTTTACCGATCCCTATACGTTCATATGTACATACCTATGTATATGTATTTAAGTAATATACATGCGTTATACGTATTATACGTATATGTACATATATGTATACACGTAATATACCTACGTACGATGAGCGATACACGAAACTAGATAGGCGAGGTATACCGAGATACGGAGGAGGTTAGAGCTGCTATATCACGACAGAGCGTTGATTAATCTACCGGGACGCGTTTAGTAGAAAGAAAAGAAAAGAAAAGCGAAAAAAAAAAAAAAAACGTACCTACATACTTAGGTGAAAATTGTTGTATTTTTTTTATATGTATATAAATATCGGAATTTGTTCACAATTATTATGAGAAAACGATGAAAATTTTTTCCTGCCGGCATGTATATCAGTATAATCAATTTTTATATAGCTATATACTTTTTTAGTGTATTAATTATGTACATACATACTCAACGTTTTTTTCCTTTTTTTCGTTTTACGTAATACAAAATTCATCGTAGAATCGGAAGGAATGACACATAGGTATGTGCTGATAATAAGACGCGGCTGTGAAAGGTCAAAAAAATAAAAAATAAATAAGCAAAAAAAAACTAGACACGAACACAGCGTATATAGGTATACGTCTAGTATATATATACGATTTACACTCTATTTTATATAACACTGCACCGTGATATATAGTCAAATTTGTCAAATACCAAAGCGCGCGAGAGAGAGAGAGAGAGGGGGGAGAAATATGAAATAAATCTAGTCTATCCACAAATTTTCTATCAAATTACCTATACCCATCGTCAGTCATACGGATTTTTGCAAAATTGTTCAGATGCGAGACCGGCGAGCTAAGCTTATAGTCGTACCTGTCAAGGGGCCAACAGAGCATCGCTGTTGCATTATCACCTGGCCCCTCGCGATCATATACACGAACGCGTGAACCCTTTCATGTTTTTCAAACATTCAAGAATGCGTTTAGATAAATTAATAAACCTTGGTGTATGTATGTATGTATGTATTTGTGTAGATAAATTATATACCTAGTGGTGACAGAAAGACACACTGTATATATTACAGGTGTTATTATATATGTGTACATATGTTTACGAAAAACAGAAGAAAAAAAAAAAAATATATGAGATAAGGAGAAGAAAAATGCCGATTGATTTCGGTTTTCTTGACACGATCTTGTGACTAAATAAATTTCTCGAAAGATGAACATTCAGATTTAGATGATTTAGACAAAAACGCGTGACCCAGAGAGATCTGGACGTCGCGATATACAGTATACATATATGTATATACCTATAATATATATACCTATGATATGCATATAGGGTATGTATGTATATCTATAGGTACAACAAGATAAAGGCGCGAAACAAAGAAAAAAATATCCATCGATCGTTTCAAAATGAGTAAAACTTTCTGCCTTTTTTTTTTTTTTCTCTCTCAACGTCATTCGATTCATCGACACGAATAATTTTTTCTTTTTTTTTTTTTTTTTGTTACCGAGAAAACTGATCAAAAGTAGGTATAAATTAATTGAGCGGTAAGAAAAAAAAAATTGTGTGCGCAAAAAAAAAAAATTGAAAAACAAGTTTCAATCCAATCGGAATTACCGTGACTTTTTGTAAAGTGAGAAATCGGTCGAAAGTCTATCATATATCCTATAATAAATAAAATTTCATTCTATAAATTCCATAGGAAATTTTTGACCTGACCAAAAATTTTGCTCCACGATATTTAATATTATTTGTGTATATATACCTTATACCATATATTATTATGTAGGTGTATAATACCATCCATCTTATGAATAACCACCAAAATTACAGTATGTAGTACTTATATACCTATGTATAAGAAAAAAAAACTCTCGTATTCGTATATGTAATATATATGCGACGTTCGAAATCTTTTGTATTTTTTTTTTTGTTTTAAAGAAGATATATAAAGCGATAAGAAATCTAAATAAGCCAAAAATTCGTGATTTGATTCGACTCAAGTACAGGAGACGTACCTTTTTTGAATTTTTTTTTTTATTTTGTTCTTTGAATGGCAATAAATGAATTCTTTTTTATTTTATTATATACGAATTTTTTGCTGTATTTAAAATTCCGATAATTTCGATCGCGATTAATAATCGATCGATCGATAAATAAACTATATACTTAATGTATAGTACATATATTATATAATAATAATAATAATAATAATAATAAAAATTGACGAACAAAATTCTTACCGGCCACTTTTCGTGATGACCATCTCCGTACCAAGTTTGTAAAACCTTTCCCACAACTCCTTCCCTTCCAAAGTAACTTTCGGATCGTCAACGACCCCGTCTTCTTCAGGATGGTGTTGCGGGACTAGGGGATGATGGGGACCCGCGAGCGGGTGATGTGGAGGTAGGGGTAACGAAGGCCCCAGCATCCCCGGGGGCAGGGGATGTCTGAGGGGCCTCATACCACCACCGGGCCCGCCCTGGTGGTGGTGGTGATGGTGTAAAGCTGCCGCAGCCGCCGCCAATACTGCGGCGTGAGCTTCTTCGGGGGTATGGGGACCGAGACCCAGTCCTGAAACAAAATTTTGAACGAAAAATTATATAAATTGATTGCCAATTGACATTTAATCATACAAATTTGATGAAAAAAATTTAAAAAAAAAACCATTCATCGTATCAATAATAAATATCACTTATATTTCAGGGTCTTATTTTTGGGGTTTTAAGATTGAAAATTTCAATTTTTGTTTTACGTCTTTCTTCTTTCTCTTTTTTTTTTTATTTATTGTACAAACAATAATTGAATAATTAATTTTGCAAAAATTTCACGAGGTATTATAATATATAAGGCAATTTTTTTCAACGCCCCCGCGTCTCATCCGGTCGTGAAATTTAGATAAATTTCAGATTTTTTTTATTTTTTTTTTTTCAGATAAACTCGTGACTCTCGAGATAATTTGTCGATTTTTATATCAATTTCGTTACCTTTTTCATCTATTCATTTTTTGTTTTTTGTTTTTTGTGCTTTGCGTGTTTATTGTTTTTTGTTTTTCGTAATTCTTGCTCTCCCAGCTATTGTCTGATTGTAACATACTTATATATTTTTTCGTTTCTTTCGTTGATTGCATATAATTAATTTTCAAACATATACATATATACCTATAGTGAAATTTTTTGTTTATTTCTTATATATTTTTAGAGAACATATAGCTGCCGCATAAATCATACATGCTCTGCAGACTATAATAGGATCTTATTGAACAGTGACACTCGCGCGCATCATCCTAAACCTAAACCTAAACTTAAATTTATATGAACGTACATATATAGCAATATAATCATCATCGAATCTCGGACGCCATCGCGAACAAGAATTGCAAATGGAGTGAATGTATTATACATATATATATATATATATATATATATATATATATATATATATATATATATATATATATATATTTATATATACATATATACATTTATACCTATATATTATATGTATATAGAAATTGAATATGCATAATTACTTTATCATTATATTATTATTATTATTATTATTATTATTATTATTATTATTATTATTAGTATTGTGTTTTGTTTTCTTCTTTTAATTTTAATTTGAAATTTTATTTCATTTTTTTTTTTTTTTTTCTTTCTTTCTTTACCGCGAGGGTCGCGAGGCGTTAGGGCGTGTCTGCTTTTATATACGGCGCGCTGCAATTATACGCGCATATCGTATAGATATTATATATATATATAATATATATATATATATATATACCTATACATACCTATATAGTATGCATATTTATTTATACAAAATCTTGAAATAAATGGGCGTATATTAATTGAATAATAATAATGATAATAATAATAATATACCAATATAATGAAAAGAAGGAAAAACAAAATGAAAAAAAAAAAACACGAATAAAATAATATATTCCACTTTATATATATATTTAATTAGAAAATTTACATAACTTCTAAAGATCGGACTCGTTTATTATATATTCTTTTTTAATTCAATTGCGGGTGTACAAATGAAATTTTCATTTTTTTTTTCGTTTTATTGTATATTTTAGTATATATAGCGGTTCGCGATAAAAATAATTTGTTCATACATATTTTTGTTCCGATCTGAAGAAAAATTCGACCTAATTATTTTTGAGATTCTGTAACCTACATATATACATATATACATTTTGCGACTATAATAAAAAATTTAGAAGAAAAAAATCTTTAATTTGTATTATACCCAATTGTTTCGGTTTTTGTTTCTATGTTTTTATTAGTATTTTTTGATTTTGTTTTTTTTTTTTAACGTATTGATATCTATTCTTCATTTAGTGAAAATTATTACGTTCAGGTTTAGTGATTTTTCGTCGGTTTCTTTTTTTTTTTATACAATTTGGCTGAAAACGAATTAAAGAAAAAAAAAAAAAAAAAATAGACTGCATTGAGTTTGAACAAAATTGTTGTTCGCAAACTTAACGAAGTTTATTTTATTAATTTTTTTTTTTATTTGTTTGTAGCCAAATTATACGAAAAAAAGAAAGAAGATAAAAAAAAAACCAACGAAAAATCACTGCAGTAATCCTGAACGAAAAGTCATGCAATAAAAATCGAAGATCGACTGGATCGTTCCACGTTCAGATTAAGCCTCAAAAGTATTACGTAATCATTTAAAAAATCGTTACGTATTTGAATTTTGAAAATAAAAAATGTCGTATTCTCAGAAGGTGGGAAAATATCCTAATAGGGATGTGTTCGATATGTATCAAGAGACTCGGTAGAGTCTCGCGCCAAGTACAATAAAAAGAATTTTTAAACGTATATACGCATACAGAAATACGCAAGGAAAAGAAAAATATATATAGGTATATATATTTTAAACAAATCCCAGATACCAATATATCGTCTCTGACCCTCTCGTTGTTTTCTGAACTTCCCCGCATGTATCATTACTGTATATGCCTCGTATACCTATACCTATAATCTACGTACCGATGTATAGGTACATACATACCTATATAACATAGGTACGAAGATACGTAGCTCACATACCTAATACCTACATCACCAGGAGATCTACTCTACTCTATATCTATTCAACGTATAGTAAAACAACGGAGTTTTACCACTTAGTTGATTGGCAGCGTCAGCTATTTTTATTTCCTCCCTTTACTATCCGCGCATATCATTTTTAAATCGACGATGTATATGTAGTGTATAGGTATGTTCGCAGGTATAACGTAAGTTTATAATGTTTAGTATATATGCCTATATTTATATAGTTACAGCCGTTAGAATATGATCTGTAACGCTTCGATTATTATTCAGATTGATTAGTATGTAAAAATATTTCCAACCCAGATAATTTTCACTCCATATTATATACCTACGTATATGTTATGTTCATATCGTGTATTTTTTTTTTTCATCCTTTTTTTTTGCTACTTCGAATAAAATCGGATTTCTTTCTTCACCTGCGAGTATCGCGAATTTATTGATTCATTTATTTTTTTTTTTTTTTTTTTAGGAAATATTCTACATCGATATGTCATATTTCAGGACAAGGATGCGATTCGGATGTTCGATGAATTTAATTTTTCGGATTCGGAAAATTTTTCATTTCAAATTATTACTTTCTTTCCTTTTTTTGTCTGAGATTTTTTCTTTTAGAGAGAAAATTAAATGAATTCGTGTTACAAGATAATTCTTTCGGAGATAGTTGTGTATAGGTAAGTCTTGTCTTGTCTTGTCTCTTCCGAATTGAAGAAATTTTTTTTTTTATTAAAACGATGCGATTCAATGCGATATTAATTATAGCCGACTATATTTCTCAGTCGGAGGAGTCGGATCGAAGTTCCGAATTTTGTGGGTACCGAAAGTTCAAAATTCCATTTTCATTAAGAGACGATTTCAAATTTTTTAGAAACGTTAATAATAAGTTCGGAATATATGAAAATTTTGGAAAGATCGTAAAGCAGATCTAAAAAAAAAAACTTGGAAACTCCTATAAAACTCCGAAAGAATCCGAAAATTTATTCGAGGCGCACGACGACGCTCCTATATATGCGCGAATTTCAAGTTCCGGAGTTTCCGGGTCTAATTAATTCGAAATTTTGAATCTCCGTTTTACTTATTTCGATTTGAAGTTTTTTTGTTTTTTAATCTACTATTATAAAAATTCTTTCTCTATAAAAACTCTCATTATCGGTACCTAATATATTTCTTTATATAGGTACAATAAACTCGAGAAGAAAAAAAAAAATCCTTCGCCTATATTATAATATTATTATTATTTACTATAATCATCGTTGTTACTATTTAATTACACTTCAGATAATATTGTATACATATAGACACTGGACGATCTCGTACTATACGTAATACGTCTATATACACGCGTAAGTATAAGGTGTACCTATGTGCGTATATAATCTAAAAGATTAATGAGCAACATATGCGTATATACATATACATATATATCTGTAAAGGTTTGTACAAGTTAATCAGTTGAATTAGTGAATAAATTGAGTAACAGCTTTCTCTCTCTCTCTCTCTCTCTTTCTGTCTTTCTCGAGCTATAATGTATACCTGTCTTTACATATGTATATATATGTAGTACATACATAAGTAAACGTTATAATAGCTAATAGAATTTCAAAACTGTTTCTTTATCCATTAATCTGTATATAGAAAAAAAAAACTTGTCAAGTATTACATATGTGTCGAGATAAAAAATAACAGTACAAAAGAAGACAAGTAAATATGTATACATATGTACGCAAAACTGTCTTCGGTTTCTTTTGTTTCATTTTTTGTTTGTTTTTTTTTTTTGCTTCTTCCTATTACGAATTTTTCCCTCTCCTCCACCCTCTAGAATTTAAGCCTCTATGTTTCCAATTTTGCTATTCTTTTCTTTTCTTTATTCGCTTTCTGACATATAGGCATACATAAGGTATGTACGTGATGCGAGTGTATAGAAGAGGGAATTTCTCGAGCATACAAAAATTAAGGAAAAATAAAATGAACGAATGAGTAAATAAATAAATGAATATATAAATATTAACTAGAAATTTCTTTGTCATTTGATTTTTTTTCTTAGTTCTTCGTACGTTTCATTCCCGAAGGAAATTTTATCGAAAATATTATAAGAAAAAAATCGTGAATTTCGATCATTTTTTACTTCTTCTTTCTTTTCCTTGTTTTTTTTTTTTTTTTTATTCATTGCTTAAAATTAACGCTCCATAGGTATCCAATATTTTCCAAGATATAACACACGTACTGACAAAAATAAAAATTCATTCATCCTGCGCAATTATTGCCGGACAAAATATTATACGGATCTCGCCCCGTAAAATTTGACCCCGAATATCGTTAAAAATGAGAAATAAAATTAAAAACTTGAATCTATATTGTAATTTTAATTTTCTTTATCTAATTTTATTAATATTGTTATTTTTTTTTGGTTTTTCATCGAATTTTCGCGTTCGCTATTTTACGTGATCATTTATTTCGACCCTATATAATATATTATAGTATCTCCTTATATACATATATATGCATATTATACTCCAGTATCTTTGCTAAGTAAGTCGATTAACGATATAAACTCTATTATTTATTACTCAGCTAATAACCTTAAGCGTATATCAATTGCAGTATACATAAATATATGTATATATTATATACAACGATTAGGATTTACACTATATACTATACTCGTCGTTGCTACTTCTAATTATACTACTATAACTCCTATCTCTACAATACAACCGCGTGCGTTTCTTCAAGTCGTCGTCGTCGTCTCATTATTTGTTACATATGTAATACATACATATATATCTATATACCTACGTATTACTATCTGTAAGGTCTAGCCCATATATTAATAAATACAATCGCGTTGTACAGACGTATGTATATATTATTATCCTGTTGTGTTACCTCCTTATCTGGTAATACGTCGTAGTTTCGAATTATCATCGAACTTCAGCTATATTAGCAGTAGAAAATAAAAAAAAAGAAAGTAAAATTGAAAAAAATGAACAACGCAATGAAATAATACCTCTGAGTAGTTTTTTTTTTTTTTTTTGTTTTTCATAAATTATAACGGACGAATTATTCATCTAGCGTTCGATTTGAACGAGTAAGTAATAAATATAAATCAAACTGATTCAAATTTGAACACGGTTTGATAATTTTATTAAACAAATTTGAACGCCGCGTTGCTATATATATTCGTATTAAACATACGGAATGAAATTATTGTTATATGAATATCTTTGATTCTTTTAAATCGATCTGTGTATTCGTGATTTTTTAAACTATCGACGATTTAGGTATGCGTATAAAAAAAAAATCAAATCTTACTCCAAAAAAGGAGTAAGATTAGAAAAAATAAAAAAAATTAAAATTGAAATCTATGTATACGCATAGCGCCGGATATCGTCGCGATTATAATAATACGTATATAGGTATGTGAAGCTAAGGATTTAATCAAGTCTTTCCATTATTCTCAGCATATATATTTCACCACGTCGTAGTGTTAATTTCTTTTTTTCTATCTCTAATTCGCCCTGTCCGAATAAATATATATCAAAAACGATATATTAAGATACGTTTAAGGTTAGTCTAAATAAAGATCATCGGTCTATCTATCTCTACTGCATCAGCCAGCTGACGTAATTTGTAATACTAATTCGTATCCCCGTCTACTGCATATGCAGTCCGTCGTAAGTCGGTTCCGTCGTTCAGTTATTATACCGACCGTAAAATCGCGGAGTTTGTTTTTTTGTTCTTCTTCTTTTTTTTTCTCCTTCGTCTTTTAACCACGAAATAAATACCTCGCCTCGCTATAGAGTTGCGTCGCGTCGTTATATTAACGTACCTGCAGCTTCCCGCGAAATATAAATAATACATCAGTCGCGTCATAACGTACGAGTACATCGTATTATTGTATCGTTTTTTTTTTTCCTTACAGATCCTTTTTCCACCAGAACCCTAACTTCATCTTCATCTTGTCTGCATTCTAATGCTAATTCTTGTTCTTTTTCTCACTTCGGCGGGATAAATTCTACATAATATCGGCTGAAATGTCGAGCCCCACGTTCGAAGATAACATCTGAACGATACGTCGCCACATGAGAGTGAGAAACGATCGTCGACTGCATATTCCGATCACAGTTAAACGCGACTTAAACACGGAATAAATCTGTTTGAACGTTTTACTTACCGGGTGGCGTAAGTCCGTGATGATTAAGGTGCGGATGATGATGCGGACTTGAGAGTATGCTCTTCCCTTGAAGATGATGTCCGGTTGGACCGGGCGAGCTAGTGGGAGGTAGATGGGCAGCCGGATTATAAAATCCGGCCGCGGCGAGAGCGGCCGCGCTAAAATAACTCGCAACAGCCGAAGATTGATTATGTCCTAATTCTCTCTGGCTACAGGGAAGCGGCGGCGGCGTTTCCGGCGCGGCCGCAGGACTCCCGGGTCCGCCGGGAGGCGGCGAGGCGCTTCCCTGGGACGAAGAACCGCCTAAATGTTGCGGATGGGTTGTCGCGGCTGTCAGGAGTGACGATACGCTGAAATCGGTCGGTCTCGGTGCCGCCGGTGCTGGCAGATGGCTACCAAGGTGAGTCGTACTCGTTGTCGAACCGGATATCGTTGTTGCGAATGGCGCGTGTTGATTAAGAGCCGCGGCCGGTGCGGGGTACGCCATCCCAGGCCCCCCCACCGCCCCCCTAAGCCCCGTTCTGGCAGCCTCGGCCACGTTAGTCTCTAATTCTTTACCGTCTATACGGTCAGGTATTATTGAATCTTCGTTCACGGACGAGGCAGGCTTACCCTCTAGCCTGCTGCAGGGCCTCTGCAATTTTTGTGGAATGCTGGCGCAGTGGGTACCCCTGCTGCACGCCGAGTCTTGTTCGAATCTCATTTAGCTGGCGAGGAGGAGCAAGCGTCCAGCGATATTGTTAGCTACAATTACGCCGGATATTTTTCAACTAGATTCAGCTCCTATTACTTTTTTATTTACTCTCAATTTTCGTATTTTTTTTCCGTTACTTTTTCTATATCGACACAGTTTTATCGCACACAGTTTGTTCTTTCACCTCTCTTTTCTTATATTATATTTATATATATATATATATGTGTTATCAGTTCAACTGATTAAATTGAAAATAGACATTCGTTCACTAACAACGTTTCTCCATATCGTTGCGCTCCTGAAACAGCTACTTATACTCCGCGTTATCATCATCTTCGATAATCCTGTGTATGAACAGAGGATTATATCCATCTGCCGTTTACCACCTCAATGTATATACCTCTTTAGTTAATTTATTTATTTATTTATTTATTTATATTTACACAAACACTCGCGCACTAATTTTGGGTACAGGTATATGCATAAAGTCCTTTATCTTTTTCTTTATATTATTATTCGTATATCTCCTAACCTCAACCGCTCATCTCGCTGCACTTCTCATAATAATTATTCTTGTCTTCGTTTCGTATTCTTTCCTTCGCTATTCGTTCTTAGATTCTCTCCATCTGTTCTTCTTTTTTTTTTCTTTTCTTCAATAATAATGAGAGGTAGAGGAGTTGAGAACAGTCGAAAAAATTTACAGAGATGTGTGTGTGTGTGTGTTAGTTTCTCCTTTTCGTTTATATTTCAGGAAAATAACAATTCTTTCGTTATTTATTCACCACAGTAGTAAATTTCTCTTTCTCCTTCCTTCCCGATGCTTTTCTTTATCGTAATACTGTCTTTAACAACGTGCAGTCGTTGTTCTCGTTTTATCAATCAATATACCATCGAGATAAACAATAAACAAAAATAATAACAAACCGAAATCACTAATCGCATCGTAATATTAGTCTCATGTAAATTTTTAATATCAAGGTTAACGACATTGCTGATATTATAGGTATGTTAATGGGAAATTAATTTTATTCTCGTTTCTTTTTTTTCTTTCTTTTAAGACGCGATCCAGCAGCGTTATTTAAACACTCGATTCGAATAATAGCAATAAGAAGAAACGAACGAACGAACACTGTGGATATCAGAGAACTATATACTTTCTTTAAACGCTCTCGTTCTCTTTCGGCACGTTTTTTGATTTTTTGGCGATTATTTATCTACAGAGTTTTTTACTCGATGAACACTTGCTTAATATCCACTTCTCTCTCTCTCTCTATACACATGTAATAATAAAATACGTAATATTTAGAACACTTTGAATAAATCGTCGAAACGATTCACTAAATTCGTTCACGTTAACAACATTTGTTTTTGTATTTGTTTTAGTCACACAAAACAACAAATCAACGTGAATATTATTTGAGATGAATCACAAGTATTAAACACCCCGTAATTTTTTGTTAAATTCTTGTTTTTTTTTACATATATTTATTTATTCTTGTCGTCGTTATCCTTCCGTGTTTCAAATAACGTTGCTGATACCGAACGTCGATACCGATGCTACTACTGGCGTTGGCTGTTGCTGCTGCTGCTGCTGTTGCTGCTGCTGTTTAAAACACACGCCTTCCGACGGCCGGCGAACTTTGCTGCAGCTACTAGGTATATGAAAACTGACGCGAGTAGGCAAGAAGAAACCCGGGTTGCTTGCGAGGAAGGGTTTCCGCGCGGGTTTAAGGCGAAGGTGTTACTTGGGTGGCGCCGCGACGGTCACTGAGCAGCGCTAGGATTGACACCTCCTCTGGGGCTCACCCCCACACCTATCGAGGTGTTGGTGTGCTAAAGTCCCGGTACTATAACGTGGAAGATATACACCGGACGCTGGTAGGCGTGAATGCTGGAGGGCAGCGACGCGAAGACTGAAACCGTCGGGGCTCCTCCTCCCCACCCCTGAAACCGGCAACGGCAGCGGCAGCGGCAGCAGCAGCAGCAGGCACAGGCACAAGCACAAGCACAGGCACAGGCAACAGCAACACGACCGCAGTACGTGGATATGCCGAGTTTGTGGTAGTGGCGGGATCGCGGTGGGGGTAAAGAGACTTCGGATACAGTGAAGGCAGTCGGTAATAGTGGGGATGCCTTTGCCCCTCCGTGAACTAAACCTGCAACGGCGATAATGAGAGACCGTCTTTCGGGATTGGAGCGCTACAGCCAATCCGTGGGGGCGTTGGACATGACGCCTTTTCCGACGCGGCTTTCCCCTCCTGCCCCTCCGTTCTATCAACGGTTACGTTACGTTACGTTTCGTTTCGTTCCATGCGCGGACGAGATCCTCCCCTCCATCCGTCGGTTTTAGGGTGTTAACCACGAGTACGCCCATTAACGTTTCACTACTCTACGCGTCTACCTACCTACCTACCTACCTACCCCCTCGAAGTTTTATATACTATATGTATAGGTACGTGCAGCCTTCGCATCCCGGGTATGGGGATCAACGGGAGGGGTGAGAAAATTAAGTATACCTTTTTACGCTCTACGTAAATGTTTGCCTACGTATACCCGCGGTTTTATTTAACCGCTTCGAATGCTTGACGAAATTTAGATAACTTTAAGAATATCGTCATCATCGCTGGGACCACAGGCATAGAAATGACCAAACCTTACAGCCGCATGTTCACACGTTAAAACTAACACAGAAAAATCGTTATACCATTAACAATGACAGTCTTAAAAAATTAATATTAGAGGAAGAATTGATTTTCCCTGGGTTTTAATAAACAGACATCATATTTCGAAGATTTTCTAATTTTCTTTTTACAATCACGGTCTAATATCTTGTAAAATTTTAACGTGATAATAAATAGAGATGATTTTATAGAAGAAAATTTTTTGGGGAATTGAAGAGTGACAAAAAAATTGTCATTTATTTTGTTTAAAATCGCGGTGTATAGGTATGTGTATCGGGGTTGCGGTTAAGAACGTCACGAACTTTAACGTTCCGAAGATATTCTATATGCTGCTGCGTTGGTACGTACGCGCGCGACGCGAGGGCAACGCTACTCGGGCATAGCGATGTAGGGGAAATTAGGACACGCCCATTTAACCCCTCTACTCTGGTTTATCCGAACCCCCTAACTCCCCACTACGGTACCGAAACGTTCGCGCTTAGGGTGTTACAGCGACGCCTACCGTGTTCGTGAGTTTACTCGACATCTATGTGGTCGTGCGACACGGTTATTATGGACTCTCTCTCTTCATGCGATGGCTAAGGGAGTTGGTTTTGCTTTATAATTACACAAAATGACGGACGAGGCGCTAAAGCTTGTTGACCATCGCAACACCGTGAAAATATTTACCCATACCTTGAAAACTTATGCGGATGCAACCACCGCGCGCAGTTATTGAAATATTATAACATAACAACCAAAATATTGCCGTTCCGATAGTTTTTTTTTTTTAGATCGTCACATCATTAGAATAATTTTTATGTGTATATCATACGACGCGATCGGAAAATTTCAAAAATTGAAAACAACAAAAAAAAAGAAAAAAAGAAAAGAAATTGGCAATATATAGAGAAACGAAGCTCGCTCGCTCTGTTACCGCGTGATTAATTGTAGGTACTGTATAGGTATAGGTTATTACCGGACTGTATATCGTTTAGATAAAACCGCGCTAGAGAATAATTGAGGAACTCAAACAGTAGATTAAACCTCTCGCGGCGGTTAATTACTCGACGTGTTAATTGAGTGAAGAATACCTACTTAAACTATCACGTCAGTATATACGTATATATACGGATTACGGCTTGCTGTTGCATGCGATGCCCGCATTTAGTGTATATATATATATATATGCGTGCGGATACATATATATGTTTTGTATATAACCGCCTCCAAACAATTCGCCGTTTTTTATATATGTATAAGATAAAATCCATGGCACAAACTTTACAGATATGTCTAAAATAAAATGATGAAGTATGTATAAAATAATTTTTTGTATAAGGGACTAAAATTTACAAAAAAAAAAAATAAAAAATAAAAAAATCGAGTATATAGGTATTACATAGATGTATATAAGGTATAGCGCCACATCTACGCAAGGTTGTAATAAGTGGTCGAATGCCGGGTGAGAATAGGACGTAATGGCATCTGTGTTATTCTATTCGATCGATGTTAGTCCGTGTATAGAATCGCCGGAATATAAACTGAACAAAGCATAGCTCTAGGAGAATGAGAGTAAGTATATATATATATAACAGAAGACGAAGAAGAAGACGAAGAAGAAGAAGACGAAGACGAAGAAGAAGAAGAAGAAGAAGAAGAAGAAGAAGTGGAATAAAAAAAACACACAGTTCCCCGTACCTATATGTATATAATCTGCAGACGTACATATACACGTTCGGTATATACACAGGTCGACCGCGCACGGCCGTCTGGTCGCGAACGGGGGCAACGCGGGAACAAACAGTTGAAAGAGTGAGATAGATAAAGAGAGAACGGGGCGAGAGGGAAGGAGCGAGAGTTAGATAAAAAATGAGTCTCCCTCCCCCGGACCCGGTCCGTCGTTCCTCCCGCCGCCGCCGCCGCTGCCGCCGCCGCCGCCGCGTAGCTCGAGCGGTGCTCATAATCGCGCAGATCGCGTTATAATCCGCGGCGAAAAACATTTGACGAGCGACGAGCTGGGAAAAAGGCAACGTGCTGGTTGCCGCTGGTGGTGCTGTTGCCCGTCGTTTCTCTAGTCACCGGTGGGCGTGGATATTCGTGATACCCGCCCACCAGCTATGCGTCTCTTCCCTCTTCTCCAGGGCCAGAATCGACAAAACTCTTTCCGCGAACCCCCCCGCTGGTTTCTATACCACTAGCGACGTAGCTCGACGAAGAAACGGAGTTTTGGTAGGGAAAGAGATGGAGGAGAGAAACGGAGAGGGGCGCGGAGGTAGGGGAGATGGTTGGATATGCGACGACGGGACTTCACCGGAGAAGGGGTACTCCGCAAGGAACCCAGAACTAAAGAGAGAGAGAGAGAGAGAGAGGGACGGGGTTACGTCGGTGATCGTCAATTGTTTTATTACCAAAGCCGCGCCGAACGCGGCAGATATTCTCTCCGAGATATTCGCGTTCTCTCGTCTAATAGCGGCTAAATAAGGCTCGAGCTGTACCTACCTACCTACCTACCTACCCAACAACCAACCAACCTCTACCTACCTACCGCGCGGCGAAACGGGTAACCCAAGAAACCATTCTGCACGGGGTTTATAACTATAAGACTGCTGCAGAGACTGACCAGCTTCCTTACGACGCGTGTGTAACCTATCTAACTATACCTGATTGTGGACGCGGTATTATTATAAGCTTGCTTTATTCTACATACATATATACTATATATATGCGATATATATGTATATAGATATATATTTTGTGCGCGCTGAGTAGCCAGGGTAAGCTGATGCTATGGTGTATTATTATAATTTATAAGTGAAGGTATTAAATGTTAACTATATCTTCTGTACATAGCTAATACGCATCCTTATATAGTTTTTTCAATATATATATATATACATATATTTGATTACGTATCTATGTATATTTATATATTACATTCATGGATTATATAGTCGCGTGTGAATAATTGTGACGTATTTGTTGTTATACCTGTACAGGGATTTGCGGTTTTTTTTTTTGTTTGATATTTTTTTTCTATTACTATTACTTCTATTTATTTTTCTTTATCCTCGCGGAGCTGGTTGCATCGTGGACATGTTCTTTGATTTTATCGGTTCGATACTTTTCTAAAAGTCATACAAACGCCGAGTTTTTCCTCTTCTTAACGCCCCCAAATAGTATAAAAAGTACATATCGAGAGTAAAGTTATAACGTGTAGAAAGCAAGCAAGAGATGATGAGCTGTTTCAGAAAATTCTATATCGGTATATACCTACAGCTACTGGGCCCTATAAATCTCTTTGGCTCATAAACGCAACTCCGTTTGAGTAACCAAAACTCGACGAGTATATTGTAGCATGTGCGTGACGGTGAAGAACGCGGCTCTCGGTGCTGGGAGCTACCCAGAGCTGCTGATGCTCCGGTGAAGTTAGTTGCGGGTCCGTCGGCAGAACAGAATGCTTGACGACTGGGCACGACGACACGAGAAATTTAACGCTTCGAGCTAGATATAGGTTATACGATTTTAAGACAAGACATATACATATCTTAATATACGTATACATATGTGCTATTTACAGTCTACCTATATACACACATAGCGTCGTATACTCATTTATATATTAACATTTCATTCCGATGTTCAGTTTTTTTTTTTTTTTTGTTTTTTGACAATTATTAACTAATAACAATATGATATGAAATATAGTGACAACGTAATATCGGCACCCTCATAGATATGCTTTTAGAGTTATACAGAATTGTATAAGATGCAAGTACACGTGTATATTGCAATTGTAAGTAATAATCGAGCCGAAGATAAACAATTCCTGCATCTATAACCCCAAAATCTTTGTAATTCGATGTAATTATATACTATAAATTAAAATTCGAAATGCGATGTATAACATTTCGGAATACAGTTATAATACATGGTTCTGGTGATAATACATATGTATTAGTAAAGGACGTGTATATAGGAGACAAGAAGTAAGATACATATATGCTACGTAAGTATGTATAAAAAAGGATTGAAACTGCGGAAAAAACAACAACAACAAACCAATTAGGTACTTTAATGGGCGATGCTCGAAACGTTGTAGCAATCGGATAACACAATCGAGTGGTTCCATGCCGAGCCAGTTCGCGCTAACTAAACCGTAGCCTGGCGGAGTTCAGAGGATAAAGAGAATCGAGTAGGAGGAGGTTATAGGTATGAGTATAGAAGGAGTAAAAGGAAGGACGAGGTGGGGTGGGGTTACGGCGAGGGAATATTTTCTTTTTTTTTTTTTTTTTTTCGGGGATGGTATTCCAAGATCGTATATAACAGGGTTCTTCTGCACGGGGTTTTCGAAACTTGCGGGCGCAAAATTTCCGCGACGTCATTTCTACCCGTTGCGGCGTTATACATACCTACACACCTATCCACGTATAGGCGGAGGCGAGGAAATCCGCGCGGGATCGATCCTGGACAAACAAACAAAACGCCAAACCGTACGCCGCTCGACGACGCCCGCCTCTTCGGCGCCTCGACGCCCTATACCACCTCTCGCTCTATCTCGCTGTCTCTTTCTTCTCACTCTCTTTGCTCTATCCTAGCTATAACTATATAACTTTATATATATAGGTGGGTGTATATATCGCCCTTTGCTATATATCCTAGAGAGGAAAACTCTGCGCGGAACACTTCTTCTCAACTTAGTCTTCTCGTTCTACTCTCTCTCTCTCTCTCTATTTCTCTTTCTGATCGGGACTATAGCCTAACCAGTTATGTAGTTGTTTATTCACGAATTGAGACGTGAGAAGCTAGCTGCAAGCTCTACCTTCAGCGCGACTATATTCTCTAATACACTTGCAGTAAGTGATCTATCTCAGCTATAACGATACTGTATAAGATAAGTGTATATACAATATTCAGATTTTACTGTAATATGTATATATAACGGCGAGATATCGGTACATATCTACATATATATGTATAAGCGCGAAGGTTTTGAGTAGTATATTCATAGGTATAAAAAAAGATACACCGTCTACTTGTCAAAGGAAACAAAAAAGCTTCCGCGAGGCTCGAGGAGCTCGATATGCGGAAAAGAGCGAATCGTTCTAAACTACGTTTATATCCGGAAGATATACAAGTGTAAGTGAGTGGCTTAGCGAGGGTATAACCTCTTACTTAACTTTATATGTAATAAATTGTATACGCAGAGAATAAAGTACTACTGGCCGAAATAAGATGACAAAGTGCTCCAAAGTCCGAGAAAGTAAACAAATAGGTATACAAGATCCACGAGGTTTTCACTTTAGTTCGAGGATCGTATTGAAATGCGCAGGAATAGTCAAACATTGCAGCATAATGATGAAAAGTGGATAATTTCGATATACGGGTCGAAGATACAAATCGTTATGAATTTTAAAGACAGATTCTACTTCCTCGAAGTTTTGATAAAAAAAAGAGAGAAAAAAAAATAAAAATTGACGATCGTCTTTGGATGGAAACGGAGGTTGTTACCGCGGTTTTCGAACAAGATACTAATTCCGTATGTAGTTATTAGCTGTAACGTTAAAGTACTTGATGCAGTTTAACGGCGAGGTTTGGGATTCCCGGAGCGAACAGCGACCATAGCACGGTCGTTGATGTATAATAGAAATGGCGGCAACGGTAGTGGCGGTGGCGGTGGCGGTGGCGGCGGCATCGGGGTCTCAACAAGGGCCCAAAGGAACCGTAGATATCGCATTGCGCGTGGGACTGACGGGACAAAACCCATTCGGTACAAAAGCACTCGGGTAGTTTTCTTCGTTTAAACGTACGTACGTACATATACATATATACATACATACGTATGTACACACGTGTGTGTATACATATATACCCGAGCTCGACTCCTATGTATAAGGTACGCTATGCAATAGAAACGCGAACAAGCCGACCCGAGTGAGACGAAATGATTCTATTCGTTTCTCGCGTGCCGATACCATTAATTACCTAAACCCTACCCTAAAACCGGCCCTAGCTCGCTATTTCTTTTTATTATACGGGTATCTCGACTCGCGCCCTTTATACAGCTTTCCAGCTCCATATATGCTAGCTCATTATGCTATATACCTACCTAACCAAAAATGCAATGATAATCGCATTTGCAAGTCTCGTCGAATCAAATTTTTCTTGCGAATCAAGTTGAAGTAGTGAGGAACGCGTATGTAGGTATCTCTCTCTCTCTCTTTCTCTACGTGCATACGCGGTAGGTATGTATAGAGGCCGGGGTTCCCCCGCGCTACGACGACGTAAATATAGGGTACACACAACTCGATGACAAATTACGAATGTATTAGGCGACGCTCCGCGTCTCAGTTCCATATAGACTCTGGTAGATATCTTATAGTATATACGTCGCACTGAACAGCCTGCCATTATCTTGGCTAATAATTAATTAGACTGTATATATGTATACACATTTAGTTTCAAGCTACGACCTAGCTCGCGGAGACCTTTTCATGGTCTCTGTATAGAACTGAATATCCTTCGTGTGTATGTGTGTATTGAATTTGTATTGTATATTACCGAAGGTATATTGTCATTTCATCTATGTACAAAATTTTGTATAATATAACACAAACATGTAATAAATGAATAAATTTTCTTATCCTTTCTCGACTAATTCCATGTCTTACTTATACCTATACCTATAATATAAACTGTTGGTCTAAAATATCGGCGCTACTGCACCAGCGCCGCGAAGAGGAAAACGATCAACGGTGGAAATCGCAGCTGCATTACCGACGTCACGGAACGGAACGTAACGAACCGAAACGGACCAGCGGAAAACCTAAACCAAACCAAAAACCAGAGGAAACTTTGTCTCCGTCTCTCTCGCGCTTTGGTAAAGTATATAGAGAACATTAGAACTGCAGAACGCGGGCCCGATCGGCATGGTCCACATGGGTTATACCGCATCTGTCCGCAGTTGTAAGGGAACACCGACTAATAGAATTAGAAATATATATCCCAGTTGTTTCCCCCGATTGGGCGGGCTCCTGCAGCCCGATTCATCCCCCTCCCAGCTCTCCCAGATAGAGGAGTATGCGTATACGTATAATACGTATACGTATATAGACGGATAATACTACCGTACTGTTATGTATACACACGTTATACTGCTGCAGCATGCACCGCGCTCGGCGCCCTCATTGACGTCCAGTTTAGATCCCTTATTTCAGAAGCGGCCTTGAAATCGAACGGAGGGATTACATTACAAAGCCCGAATTACAAACACCGGGTAACACAAAATACTACCGCTTTCCTTACCAATACCGATTCCGATGTCAATATATATCCGATGCCTAGCCTGATCAAGTGGCGAATTATTATTTGGTCTATTATCGAGTTTCTGCACCGTGGTTATATATTATATACCCTGCACATACATATAGCGTTGACTGCACAATCGGAACGCGAACAGTTTTTAAACAATTGGATAAACTACGGGACGTAGTACAAGGACCCGTGTATAGGTTCGTGATATAGGTAAAGGTAGCCGTGTAACCTATAGATTTTCTTTTTTTTTTATTTTGTTGAAGGAGGTCGATTTTTCTACAGCTGCACCGATTCTCAGCGTTTTATTTATCCTACAGTTTTGCCTTTAGCGGACACGCGGCAGTCGACTTTATACATACCATATCATGACACGTATTAACACACGGCTCTTATATATTTTTTAATTGTTTTTTTATTTATACATGTACGTACGTACTCGTATATGTGTTACTTTTGCCACAGGGTTAACCGCGGAAATAATTGAAACGATTTTACACATGCGATTGCAGAGAGAACGAGAATAACCTGAAGAACGGGTGAACTTTTCCTTCACATCTTTTCACAAGGCTGTACAGTGCGCCTAAACATCGTTTATTGACATCTTCGAAAGTGCATAATATCAGTTATTTGAATTATTCCGTTAATTTTGTTTTTGGCGATTTTCGACGTTCTTAATTCACGTCAGTCGTGGTGGGATTTTGGAAGTTGCTATTTTTCACTCTGCATCGAATCAACGTTCGTCGAATGGCAGGGCCGACCGAGGGACTGGCAACTTCCTATTTGAGTGGCTCAGTGAATGCAAAAGGAATCGATTTCCGTTGATTTCGTCTATGATTTCCGGGATTTCCACTGACACATAATTATCGATGATTTCTTAGAATTCCACGCGATTTCCAATGATTTCTAGTGAATTACAAAATCTTGAAAAAAACGATTTCCACGTTCAAACACGGTTGGAATAAGAAATACGTCATTGTATGGACTAAAGTTACTTTTCGTAACTTGCAATTTATTTGACTGATTTCCGTGATTTACGGAATCATGTGATTTCCAATGATTTCCACCGATTCCCAAGAAATCGAAACGAAAAGAGGAATCATTTCAATTCCAATGATTTCTTGTGATTTCTTTTCGATTTCAGGCTCAGGTGGCTCACTGATTCCCAAAGTTGCCAGCTCCTCGGGATCGACCGACTCACTGCCAGAATTGCATAGTCAAAAAATATGTAAATTTTTATTCGATATGAAATTCTTGAACTCGTTTTTTTCTTTGTTATTAATTTTTGCGCTGCGGTAGGTAATGCACCTTAGGTGTAGTAGTAGCAAGTACCATATACCTGTATCTAGACACTTATGGGATTATGTGCTTACAGCCGAGCCACATTCCTCTTCCGTGGTAAAAGTCTTTAGACGCGAGTACTTATAATAAGAGCTGCGATCATTTCCTCCTCTTACTTCTTCCTCTTCTTCTTCTTCTTTTTCCTTTATTTTTCTTTTTGACAATTTGAAAGTGTTAATACCCGTGACGATCATCGTTTAAACCTGACACTCCTTACACGGACCTTTTTTAACCCCGTACACCCAACTACTTTCGACAATTTATATCATATATACCCGATTCTAAAACAAGGGCTTTTAAAATTCGGAATTAGAACCCCAGTCCCGGAGACAAAAGACTGCACTGCTAGATATACAATACCGTGTAACATCCTGAACTCGAGAAGTATAGCTGTATATAACATAATATATTTAAAGAACTTTAGTGATTCTACGCTCGTCACACGCGAGCTGGTTCTTCGCGGGGTTGACTGGTGTATATCCCGCTCCATAGCTCGAGACCAATTCATTAATTTTTCACGAATCACTACTACCACAGCGTCATTAGGATGTAGGTTAGGGTTGGGGTCGGAGTACCCCGACGTTGGATCCGTGCCTACGTCTGCAGGGGGTTTCCACCTCAGTATCTATGGTACCTGACTAACCGCGAGCTAGACCGTGCCGTAGGTATGTACTGTAACCTACCTACATTGAATTATCAATGGCTGTCACATATTCATGCGTTACATGCGCCATATCACCGAGCGCGTTCCACCGTGTGTATGTCTACGAACCGACCGGGCCTCTGCAGCTTCAGGCGTCTTTCTCAAAAGCTAACTAAGAATAACCCCGGACACATAGACTCTCGTATTATAGCCATCAAAGCCCCTTTGAATTAGGTCCGCGTAAATAAACTTCACAGGAAAACCGCAGGATCATCGTAGCACGTCACGGGATCATTCGTAGCAAAAAATTGTGCCAAAATTCATGATCTAAGGTTCTCAATTGTTCAGGCAAAACGGTATTCAAAAGTACATCGAGCCGGGTATATCCTCGTTCGATAATACGGTGAAAATATCGTCAGAGCATGGCTAAGAGTGGTTGAATTATTGCCTAATCGATATGAATTTTCCTCGTACATCCATGTGTCATTGGTAAGAGAGCGGACGAGCTCGCGTGTCTTAAGACTTTGGCGTGTGTCTTAAAGAGAAGCTGCTGCAGGGCACACGGTGGTAGCGATAGATTCCGGCACGCCATGTCGTGAATTTAACCCGAGAAGGTGGCTGGATCAAATGTAACGTCGATAATGGCTGGATTGTATTGGAATAATGTAATATAAAATCTACTGTCGTCTTACGTATGAGCACAATGGTAAAAAAAGGCAAAATTTTGAAGAAGGAAACTCGATCTCGGGTATCTGCTGCTGGGAAAGTGAAAGCAAACCCAAAGTCTGACCGGGGACAATGCGGTCGGTCAAAGGATATATTCGGAAAAGCTCTAAGAGATATTTTTTCGCTCTCCCTTTCCATCCTCCTTTTCCCTCTTCTTCTTCTTCTTTTTCTTATTTTCATTCTCGTTCTTATATCGGAAAGTGGTTTAACGGAGGATCAACAATCCCCGTACATCCACGGACTTGTATATCTGGTCCAGATGTCTACGGGCGTGTTTTTCCCGATTTCATTCATTACTTTCAAACCTCCCTGCAACAGCAGCAGCAACAGCAGCAGCAGCACCTTAACTCGGTGATAGTTTGAGCGTAAAAAAAAACCACCCCTAAGGTGCACCGGGGCACCAATCGAGAGGCACGTTCGCACACCTTTGGGACGCCCATCACCATAACCGTCCCAGGTAGAGGTATAAGGTACACATAGGTGTATATACCTATATTTAACATCCATACCTATTGGCGTAGGTTTACTTATATAGGCAGGCCATATGTGGTCGTGAAAACGAAAAAATTTTTTTACAAATCTCTGAGCTAGCTGCGACTGGTGCGGATATATACTCGATATTTGATTGGGGGTTGGTACGAATAGGTATATACGTATTTAAGTAGGTATATGCTATACGTAAATATATATATATATATATATAGGTATACGTCGGTTTAATCTCATGCCACAATCGCGGATGGAGTCTCGTAGTGTACGGAACTGCGGGAGTTTGGTGAATTTTACTGCAGCTTATATTATATAGGTGAGCTTCGACCAACCATTTCAAAACACAAGTTATATTGAACCCATTTCGAAAAACTAGCTGGGGATTTTTTTTTTTTTTTCAAAATTTCACGTGTTCTTTATAGACGAAAAAAAAATACAAACAAGTTTTTGAAATATATTTTATATAATATAGATTTACCCGGATTTATTTTATATATATAGCAACACGATTTTGAAGAGCTATAGTTTTTTTTTTTTTTTCTTTTTAGAAACATATATATCTAATATCGTTATCACTGATCGGTGAAGGCGTGATATGTAAGAATTTTGAACAAGTTCAAAAAAATCCGTAACTATCCCTTGTTTGTTTTTTTTCCCCAAATATTAAGGATCTCAAAAATTCAAGATCGAAGTAACAAAAAAAAATTCTCTTTCCTTCTTCTTTTTTATAATTTTTTTTTTCTATCCACGATTTGACACAAACTAATTGCCGGATCTGCAGTTTGTATAGTTTATTGAATTTTTGTCTGCACTTCAAACCGCATCACGGTCTTTTATTTTGATAATTTTTCTTAAATTTTCTCAGATTTTCATTAACTTTTTTGAATTTGAATTTTTTGAATTTGTTCTCTCTATACGTCACAACGTGATTCTTTTTTTTTTTTTTTGATTTTCGTTTTTCAAACCTGTTCGTTTCTCTATCTCATAAATGTTTGGACCGGTTCATATAGGTATATCGATAAGTAATAATTTCGATAAACGAAAACGATTTGGAATCTACTTATTTTTCTCCGTTTTTCACGCTGAGCTTGACCTTGGAGCACCTTCCACCGGTATAAATCCGTACGTATTATAATATCGTTCCGATCCCTGTTATATCTGATTCTGCATATTACATCATCCCCCTTAAAACAAGAATTATCAGTAATTCAAATCCCCAACATTTTTTCAAAGGGATGTTACCTTCGTCTTGAGATTTCGGGCTCAAAGATATCCTACGTCTACATCGATATTCTCGTGTGATAACTAAAAACAGCAAATATAACTGACAACGCATATAACAGTTCTCGCATATATATCCCGATATACAATTTTTATACATAAAATATCGCGAGTAGGTATAATTAGGTATATATCTACGTATATCTGTGTTCCATATACCTACAGCTATAATACGTCGCGGAACTATATAAATCATCCCTTAATTACCGTATAGACGCAGTATATAATTGTATTATACGTTTCTCGATAACTGCAGAGGCTTAGCCTTATCCGACTTGGCTTTTGCAGCCCTGGGGTAGGTATAAACCGGCATATGCAGCGAGCTGCAGTAACTATAACGAATCGCGGTATATACGTTATACTACGATGTACCTGTATAACATTATCCACGCGTGCCATCCGCGTGTATGTATATAATAATTACGTGACAACGTCATACAGAAATAGATATACCCTATACACACCGCGGTTTATAGCTTCGATGTACACAGAATACAGGTATAACAAGGAATTACTTGACGCTGTTAGAGCTGCTGTGATAATAACCTGATACACTGTTATACGCGTTGGCTTATCTCACGTGCAGGCGGAATAAATAACAGCTACGGAGGAGCAAGAGCGAGAGCGACACGTGTTGTACAGTCTCTCTGTACAGACTGTTGTAACTGCAGGAGAAACTAGATTGCTAAGTACCTAAGTAAGTGTAATTCAGGTACAGAGCGAGTTGTATGTAGCCAGCTGCAATATAACTATCTGCACTATGGTATACAGAAAAACGTTTCTTATATTCTAGCTACAAGGTAATTGGGGGTAGCGTATTATAGGTTAAAGTTTCGTAGAGTATATTGAATTTTATTGTACTTTGTGCGGGACTCTACCGAGTCTCTTGATGGTCAGGCTCGTAATCAAGCTGCGTTTTTTGTGTCACGGTTTCGATGGATATACAAAAAAAAAAAAAAAATGAACTAAAATAAAAAAATATTTTTTAATCATTTCAGCCAATTTTCATCGTCATTTTTTATCAATTTTGGGTTTAACGATGAGACATTGAGATATTATTCGTCTTCGTCTTTTTTTTTTTCATTTTTTTTTTCGAGGGGTTGTACATAAGAAGAATTTAAAATCCTCTGAAGTTTCCGAAATAGAAGGAATGTATACATAAGGCACAAGGCTCCCGTATCCTAATTTTCCCCAGTTTCAGGAAAAAGGTCGCGCCTCGCTTAATGGAACAACGCGAATACGGGAACCATAAAATTGGCCACATCCGTGATCAGGGCCTCTTCGTCTCATCCGAGGACCTCGTCGTCGCGACTCGTTGTTTTCTATTGTAGTTGACTTCTGGACTGTGAAACTTGGGCAGGAATTTGGACGAGGTGAGGGAGAGGGGTTCTTCGAAAAGATGCTATACTAACGCGATGCATATCTGTGTATATAAAATCCTCACACACAAATCTATATACACCGTTTATACATAAAAATTTACCACACATACGTAAATCGGTGTTTCAATATTATAACGATTTTCCTTTTTTTCATCAGAGCCAATTTTCATATCAAAGTTTATCCGTCATTTGATGGAAATTAGAAACGGTTCTGGAGATCTTATCCGCGAAATTCTATGCCTATATCAAAGAGTATATAATAGGATTTTAATGTACTTGGCGCGGGACTCTACCGAGTCTCTTGACACGGAATAAATCGTTGGTTTATAATCGCGATTACTGCACTCGACGAGTTTTGTCCTACGGCCCTGCAGCATGCGGACTCGACCTTCCCGTATTTCAGATACTTTTTTTCTTTTCATTCCTTTCTTCTTGTCTTTTTAGTTTTTGCGTTAACGACATCGTCGGGGCTAATAGAAGAGGAGAGAGAGTGATCGCGGTCGTGGTCGAGTTTGTTGATGTTGGTGGTTTAAGAATTGGTGTACCGTATACAGCTCTTCGTTTTCCTTCGTATGTATACGGTACAATCTACACACCTATACCTTGCCGAAAGAATCCCGTAGTTGCGTATACGTACGTACATACATCCGAAAGGAAAAACCAAACGAAGACGTGTCCTTCGCTTCTCGAGGGCGGTGCAGGTTTTCACGCACGAGCTCCACTTACGCGGGTGGATGAATTGCGCCGGTTCGGGTAGGTAGGTACAGGCTACGCACCTACACATACCCACATCCCACTAGCTACTAGTATAACGTACCTATACGTGTCTTCAGTGTTATACTGCTCTACCAGCTACGTAGCTTTTACGGGGGGGGTGGAAGGGTGGTAGGAGAGAAAGGATCGATCCTTTGCGTTACGCACGAGGCACAAACCGACGAACGCGTTATACACCGAACCAACGAAGCAGCCTCGGTGTGGGCCAAAGGCGGCATGGCATGGCATGGCATGGCATAGCATAGGCATGGCGAGCGGGGAAGTTAGAAGCAGCTTTCTCATTCTCCGGCAGAGATATATGTATATGTATACATATACCCTACCGTGGTTTCTATCAAGGGGTGGCCTTATGGGGTTGCGCGCCTTTATGTGCAGCATTCCGCGGGTTCTCATATCTCCTCTTATCATCGGGGGAAAGGAGAAAACAAGAAAGAAAAAGAAGAAAGAAGAGAAAAAAAGAAAAATACTTCTTTTACTTTGATTGGGTCGGTCATCCGTCCCTATCGCTTTCTTTATACCATCTTCCTACTCTTCTTCTTATTCTTATTCTTATTCTTATTCTTATTCTTATTCTTATATTCTTCTGTATCTATATCGTTGAAACTGAAACTGCCGTTGGTATAATTCTTTCCTCTTTTATATGCCCCATATCGTGGCCTAGGTTCAAGCCTTCTTCAAACTATATATACGGCACATATCTTTCCACATCGATATAGTATATATTATAATATTATATACATCATGGTATCATTATAGAGCAGAAATATCCGTTTTCAGTTATACTGCGCGTATAGGATAATCCAAACAGACACAAACACAAACGTACACACACAGACGAATAGAAAGCGAGAGTGTGCACAAACGACTAACGAACATCCTCGGCCTAACGAGCATCCCCGTTAATTTCATCCAACGGATTTTTTAAGAATCGGAAGTAAATCAATCCAATCCTTCGCATTGACCGCGGTTCCGATTACAATTATAAACCAATTTGCGAAACGTGCATGCGATGCAGGACCGGCGCGTGTACATATGTATATTTTCGATGTATACATATAATAACGGATTCAGAATTTAGTTAGATTTATCGACGTTATATATGCAGAATTTCGAAACACGTGATTGGAAATATTCATTTGAAAATTTTCCGGGACAAATTCGTTTCAACACAGATTTTGGAGTATCGAGACAGAGAGAGAGAAAGTGTAAAAAACGAAAAAAAAAGAAGCGTATTAAATTAAGCTATACCTACGAACACCTGAGGGCGTCGCACTGATATCACTGAAAAACCACGCGAGTATTATTAATTTTGATAATGGTGATTATAAGGACTATATACAGCTCGACCAATATCATTATAGGGTTTGTATAAGTAAAGGTATACGTTCGGAGCTCGGTTATAAAATCCGGCTCGATCGTTTTCTCCCGTGGGAGTTTGGCTATAATTTATTTATTTTTTTTGATTTTTGTTTTTTATACTGTTACCAGCTATCGTACCTTCGATATACCTATAATACCTATGCCTTTTAATTCTCCCCTCCCTTTATAACTTTTCCTTATTAAATACCCCTTTTTTTGCTTTACCCATAAGACGTCTAAAAATTGTCTAATCTTCCTCGCCAAAAGCAAGAAAAAAAAAGAAAGAAAAAAAAATGAAAAGCGATTAGGAGAAATATGATAAACTATTTCCGGCATAATTGGATTTTGATCCGCTGCAGCAGGATCGGTTTGTTATATTCCTGAACGATTATTATTGTGAACTTGGGTCCCGGAATCTTACCGGTCAATCAGACCTGTCTCATCGACGGTCTTGACTGGTCAGTTTGCCTAAAGTGTCAACGGCTGTCATGGTTAATTAGTCGATTGTGAACCGTGGGAGGCTGTTAATCAATGGCAAAGGTATATATATATATATATATATATATATATATATATATATATGTGTATATAATATATACGTGCAGCTATATATAAAAAACGATCAGCTTCGCGGTTGTGTATAATTATAATCGATTAGAATAGGTTTAAAAAAAAAAAAAAAAAAAAATGTTTGAATGTATCGCGTATATAGGTACCTATATATGTACGTATGTACCAATACATATGTGCGCGGTCGTGATCTTGAAGCGATATATTTCTCGAATCTTTGTACAGATATATACCGCAACAGATTATTGACGAGCTTTTAGATCCAGGTCGATATCGCGACTATTCTTCGGGTCTTGTATATATGTATGTATGCGTATGTTATATACCTACAAAGGTATACCCGTCGCGTCGCGTCGCGTCGGTCCTAGTAGGACCTCGCATGGACCGATCCGATCCGATCCGCGATGGGATGCGATGCGATGGGAGCGCGCCGAGATTATTTTCTTTATTTCGATTTTTCTTCATTTTATTTCTTCCACTCGGAGAGAAAGAGAGAGACGGCATACGGCCATGGCGCCACCGTACGCATAGCAAACCCAACTCGCTGTGCAGCGAGGCTCCAGCAGCAGCAGCAGCTAGTCCAACGCCGCGACGCGACGCGACGTACGCGTATATAAGCGGCGGGATTAATACCGGCGAACAAACCGAACCGAACGATCGGACCGCGTTCCCCCCCCACCCCCCATTTTTTTTTCCCTTTTTTTTTGTTTCGTTTTTTAATAAAATGGCGGCAGAGCGGACCACGTCGGACCCAACGGCCGAGAGAGGAGAACGTCCCCGCGGCGAGGACTCGCGGAGAGAGGACCACCGTGCCGCGTCGTTTCGCGATTAGACTCACAAAACAAACGGGGCCCCTCCAAGACTTATTCCGCTACAGTTGGATACCACCGGGGGTACTCTATATATCCCCTTATACACGTCCAAACTACGGACAACCTGTACGAGAACGGTCCCCATAATTGGACCCACGCCAAAGTATCGCTTTTTACTTTACGCTGTATTAATGTACCGATTCCGATTTTCAAACGTCGAGTATCGCAGATATTATTTCTTTTGCCAAACGATTTTCAACCAATTCTATACTCGTCGAGGCTTTTCATCTGGTGCAGAATTATTTTTGTAACGTTACTCTGCTTCCGTTTCCTTGAAAAAATAAAAAGAAAAAGAAAAAAAATCGGTATCGATCTGGATCCTCTTTACCGATCAGCAGAAGAAACGATCTGAAAAGTAGCCGAACAATTCTCTCGAGTTCGTTGAACGATTTAAGGAGAAACAGCTTAATTGCTGTAAGAGAAGTACCGATTTTTCTCTGCGCGATCGCACGAGATTTTTTTATAGGAAACAAATTTTCCGATCAACGTATGTACAAAATCCGATCTTGAAGGAATTTTATAGTCACTCGAGAAAAGAGAAAAAAAAAAAAAAACAACCGTCGAGATCGTTTTCTTTTTTTTTTTTTTTTTTTTTAAGGGTCTTCGGAAGGTAATGACGCGCGATATCAAGTTCGGTATCGATTGTGTCCTTATAACGTAAGAGAGTGATTCGATTTTGAACCGACTCGGTTTCATAAACTCGTTAAAATCTTTCCGATCTTCGATAATATCGTATCCCATTATAATAGATCGGTATACAAATTGTTCGACTATAGGATAAATACGAGTAGATACATAATATACCACGTGGTACAGTGTAAAACTGTTGTAAGTATAGATATATATGTCATTTGGGATAATCAGGGCATATCAAACGTTCGTGTTTTAAATCGATAAACCCTGAAAGGGTAAATCGGGTAGCCAAGCAACGAGGTAGGTATGTAACGTACAACTATGCGATAAACGGATCAGTCCGTGCGATCATCGATTTACTTACTTATTCATTTTTATCTTTTTCTCTCTGTCTCTTATAATTCGGTCGTTTTACCGATCGACTTGGGACTCTCCCACCCGGCGCCCCGTCTCAACGAAAAATCAACCCTTCTCTGTTTCTGTTTCTATTTTTTTTTCTTGTTTTTTTGGTCTTCTTTCAATTTAAATCGTACAAGGTGTCCGTCTCGTTCGAAGAACAGCCACCGCACGAAGCCACGGAGCCACGACATGGACATAAATATAGCAAGGCCAACTCCTAGAGCCCAACAAGCTCTACGTTTTCCTACCCTCTATTGATCGAACCACGGACCCTCCTCTCGGCTTCCAGCGAACCGGTGAACTGGACACACACCCTGGACGACGCACACGAACGCCCGGACCTCCGGTGTAAGGGAGGCGTGCAAAACGTCTCTACGCCGCTTCGCCAAGAATCGTTTATATATATATATATATATATATATATATATATATACATATATATAGGTATATGGTATATGTATACATACGTACGTACATACATATGCACACGAGTCACACATACGTTCATCCATACATACGTATGTATACGTCAGTCTACGTATATGTATGGGGATGTCTGCTCTTTCGCAGGGGTTGCGAAATGATCCCCGTCCTGGCAAATTTTATGGCTAAAAAATTTTTTCACCTACGATGTGTGTGTGTGTGTTTTTTTTTTGTTTTTTTTTTTTTTTTGTTTTTTCGAGACGGCAGGGGGGGGGGGGGGGGATGGGGTGTGCATCCCTGTACAAAGTATCGTCGCGATAAGTGGGAAATTTTTTTTCGTTAAGAACATATAACTTGATTTGGATTTGGATTTTGATCAGGATTTAATCAATCTCGTATATATCTGCACGTTTAATTATTCTCAAACCTGATCTGCGGTATCGTATCGAGAGAAAAATTATCCCGTCCGATTTTAATCGAACTACCAAAAAAAAAAAAAAACGGAAAAAAAAACAAATGCAAAAAGGGAAATCACTGTCTCAGCAAGATGCTGGGAAACGGCGTGAGATAAGAGTCCGCGAGACGAGGGAAGGGATGCGACGCTATCTGCAGCCAAACAAGTGCAGACTATACTATCAATTTTTACTGCACATTTTACGAGCCCCCTCACCCCCCCTCAGCATCCTTTTCCCACTCGAGGGGGGGGGGGGGGGGGTTTACCCTTAGTTTTATTAATTAATCGATTTTCTTGGAACCGTTAGTCCCAAGTACCCCATCTATACCTCGTCTCGTATATAGATACCGAAGAGAGGCCATTGCTGGTATTTACTCAGCTTCGAGGATCGCTCGTTCTACACCGATAGTAGTCAATTTTAACGCTCGAGATTGTATAGAAAGCGTTTTCGGAAATGGAATCTTCTCTGTACTTTGCAGTAGAGGAGTATATACATACTATACGTAGAATTGACGATACTATACATGGAATTACCGTAAATTTTTACAAAATTACCCAAACTCGAATTTCCAAATATGTCAAGGTACAGAATTTTTTATTTTTGTTTTTGTTTTCGACGAGACGGTTTATATGAAACTATACTAGGTGTTTTCCAAACCCCTGGGAAAAAGAGAGTCATGGTCGGAGGGGGGGGGGGGGGGGGGGGTCTTCTTTTTATTTTCACTGCAGACCGAATTCCGCGGTGGTGAATTTCATACTTTCTGTTTTTATTTTTATTTTTTATTTTTTTTTTTTCACTGTAAGAAAATCCATCCTATCTCACGGCAGAAGCGAGCCACGTAACGTAACGTAACGTAACGTAACGTAACATAACGTAGCTTTGTCCTGCGAGCGACACCCGGCGTTATTAAATCGCTAGAGTTATGTGCGGGGGTTTTCGTCCTCCTTTCGTCTTTGGGGTCCGGGCGTTTTCGCTACCCTCAATCCCACCGCAGACACATGTTCACGTTTACGTTTTCCGTATATATACCTATGTATATACATATATATTTGTGTTCGTGCGTTCGTGCTCGTGCCGAGAGAATAAAAGGGATGACGACTACCGACGCCATCCACCGTACAGGCCAAACTACAACCTAGCTCTTGTTGCTTTTAGGATGGCAAAGAGCTGCGAAGACGCGAGGCGTCCCTATCAGGCGCCGCACCGCGTCATCCATCAGCCAGCTTACGACCCTGCCTCCGAACCACCCACCCTTTCGGCCACCCTCTCCTGGCACGACGTCGCCGAGTTCAAACCTTATAAGCTGACTATTTCTGTGAGATTTGAATCGTAGAGACTCAGAGCGTGCGGTATTTTCGTTCGAAGAAAAGAACGAACTATACGGTAGATTTTTAGTTCCAAATCCGAGACCCGGATACAATTTTTGCAATTAAAATTCATTTTATCGTATCAAGAGACTCGGTAGAGTCCCGCGCCAAGTATCCGTAATGCACGAGGACGTTGGTGGTAAAAAGTAAGTAAGAGTAAAAGAGAAGGAGCGAGAAAGAGAGAGGGAGAGTAGGAAGAGCGTAAAGAGAGGGTGGGCACCGACACTTGGCTTCTACTTTGCAACAGTCCTGTAGAGAGAATATTTCAAGACGTTTCCGGGGCCGTTTTATACACCGAAGTAGGTATAGCTGAGCATTCAACGAAAGAAATAAATATCTCTGAAATAAGAAGAGTTTTTCTCTTCTTTTTTTTTTTTTCTCTCTCTTCTTTTTTCGAGAGGCTGCACTTGAGGTCGTATCCAAAAGGCCGGTTTCTCGTCGATGAATAAATCCAACGATTAGACTTCGCCCCCTGGTATAATATCTTATACTCGGCTAATTTACCTTGTTTCCTCTTTCATCTCTCTGAAATAAAAAAAAAAAAAAAAACCGCGCGGTGTTCAGGTTACAGAAACGTTGATTCGATCCGGTTCACGATTGTATCGTATTCGTTATGAAATGATTTTTTGTTTTCGAATGTGTCGATGCATCGATGGCTCCGATTTTTACAACGTTTAAAGAAATAACAAGAAACTGAAGAGGCCACTGCAACTGGAATCAAATTTTACAGGGAACTCTGAGCTATGGTATATATATAAGGTATATATATATACATGTAAACTGTCCATCTTGTATATAAACGCGGGAGCAACAGTTATGCGAAAAATGTTAACTGCCTCGGATCTGAAAAGAATTATTGTGCTTCCGAGAAATATGTGCGGCGGGGTCGAGCTGGTGTTGGGTCTCGATCGAAGAAGCGGTAACTCGTTGAAAATCCTCGTATAGTGTTAAAAATTTAAATCGATTCGGACTCTGAAACTTGTTATATAAAATTCATGTACCTACTTTCGATTTTCATTTCGTCGGATCGATATTATAAAGCAGTCTGAAAGACGTACATACGTACCGTGGAGAAAAAAGGGGATACACGATGAGACTATTTCGATTATTTTCTTGTTTTTCAGATCAAAAGTTTCAAGTGATTTGGTACCACGATCACCGGGGCTGTTTCGTCCCCGACCGCGAATGTTTAAACAAACGAGCAATTATCTTAACAGGATCTCGGATCTTTGTTCCGTTTAGTTTTGAGCCGGTCCCCGTCCTGGTTAAGGCCCCGTTTAAGGTCCCGCCGTGGTTGCCCGGCAGTATCCGCGACGTCGGCATCGGATGGTAAAAACGACCAGACACGCATTTCGATTGTTGCTTCTGTTCTGTTTGCTTGCGCGCGGCCGTCGAGTCCGCTCGGCCCGTTTCCTTTACGTCGCTTTCGTTGTCGTCGTCGTCGTCGTCGTCGTCGTATGTATTTTTCTTTCTCTTATTTTCGCGTTCTTTATGTCCTTCGACCTCTTTCACGCAGGCATTCGGCCCTCCTATAATACTTCAACGATCCAGCCCGCGGTTACTTGGAAAAAATCAAGAAATACTACGAGGGTATCACTTATATTCGGTAATCTTGATCGCTCAGCTTCTCGTCAACTTCACGGGGCCGGTTTGAGACTTCCGAACGATCGAAATTCCCAATTTTAACATAACCGATCTCGCGGTTCTTGGAAAAAATATTTTCCGGATGATCCGAAGGCACGAGCGCGTTCCGATCTTTCCGAATTTTAAGGGGACCGGTTACACAGCTTCGTTTGGAAAATTCGTAGAACTCGAAAATTTATTTATTTGTCAGCCAAAGTTTGTTTCACATCATTTTCGAAGTTCGTTCTGCAGATGAAACGAGACCCTGAATGAATCGCTGCACATTGGTTTGTTTTCGAAACCCTTTCGAGGATCGGCACAGTCGGCTGATCTAATCTCTATCGTATTATAGTTTTCGAATAACTATTAAACCCCTTACCGTTAGAAATTGGCCAAAACTATAACGTGGACCATAAACGTATGAGACAGACTTACTCTTGGAGTGAATACAAACGGAGCAGCGACGATGTTAAGCCATGAGACGAGTCTTATCGAATAGAAAACACGATAAATAAATATATAGAACGAGACGTTCCGCCGCATATAAACCTGAAGCAATTCTAGAAACTATTCCAATTGTCCGAATACAGCAGCTGATCAAAAGAGAAGAATAAGGTACCCGCAGGGTCTGTTTAACAGGATGATCCTCCGTAGAAAACGAAGAAGAAGAAAAAGAAGAAGAAGAAAAAGAAGAAGAGTATACCAGAGGGGGGATTATTTTTTTCCGGACATTTTCAGGGCATTTCAGGGCTAATTTCATTCTCACAAAGACTTTGGGTGCCTGGCTTAACCATTGTTAAATTTTTCGCGCTTACTTGCACCCGTCTTCCTTTTCTTTTATTCTACAGTATGGGTATAGTATCGCGTGGATTTTCTTGAGTGCGTCCGAATCTCTTCGAGCAAAAATATGAACCAAAAACTAAGAACAAGAAGACAACAAAATAGGAATAAACACAGGGTCTAAAACTTTCGCGAAAACGGCCGATAACTTTCATCACCTACACGTCAGTCCGAAAACCGCCTCTTCAAAGATTCGGAAAAAATCTGAACACATTCAGAATCATGCTCTTCAATTTTTAAAAAATTTTCGTTCTGATAGAAACGAATAGCGAATATTATGACTAATTCCTCTCGGAGTGTATCGAGAGGCTAGAATTCCCTCTTTGAAGAAAAAAATTTCGGTATACAAGAGAGATCTGAATCCCATTTGCAGTTGTTCGGTTTAACCGTAAGCCGAATAAGTGGCGTTTGAAATATGAATATTTTCTCTATCTGCTTGATGATCCCCGTAAGTTTAGTCTCAGGAGGCTCGTAGAGGATGATCGGTAAGGGACAAAACGATCAGCCTACTGCAGTTATACTTATACAATATACTATATACAACTTTACCAAAGTAATAGATACGTTTAATCCAATTGGCATGCCTCAAGTACGCCTATATATACCCCCGACCCGGAGCTAACCGGACAAATGTCTTTCTGTCCGTCTGTCTATCTGTCAGGAGTGACAGAGGTATTATAAGTACGCACAACTGTGTCCAATTGTACAAGGCACTCGTACCCACTACTACGGTTAACAAAGCGGGAATATTGGATAAGCATGATGGACGTACGCGTCGGCGGCCGTTTCACTCCGTGTTGCTTGCGGCACGGTACCGGAGTGCAGGTAGGTACGTGCCTATACGCAAGTACAACAAGTGCTTCGCCGCTGTGAACACGTTTAGCCAATTTGGGTTAGAAAAGAACGAAATTTGCTTAAAATTAGATCTCTTTTCTTAGGACGGATCGAGGACCGAGCCCTCGGCCCTTGTACCTTTCGGGGGTTGTTTGCTCAGTGTCCAGGCTACTTCTGCGGAGATAAGGGCACCCGAGAAATCCTCTGAAATTTGGAAAGAAATTTTGCACTCGGTACAGTGTTTTTCATGATAGTCCATTTTTTATTTTTTTTTTGTGCCATTTGAAGACGCACGACGCTCCGCATCGTGACATATAATTTCTTGACTTTTCAGCGAGAGCTGGACGTCTAGACACGGCAGCTAACGAGAGAAGATTCACCACCATTCACCTGTCAGCAGAGGTAGGGCAACGGTTATAGTTTATTTATCGTTTCCAGGCCGTGGCAGCACCAACGGCGGCGGTGGCGGTGGCGGTGGCGGTGGTGGTCGTCGTCTTGGTGGTGGTGGCGGCCGGCGATGCCAGAGCCGGTGCTTGGTGTTTGAAATACGTTTACACGAATCGTATGTTCGCCCAGGTTACCAGCTCGTGGGTTTGGCGCCGGCGTGTGTGGTCCGGCGCATACCTACTCGCCGAGCAATTATTGCCCACGTTAAAACCTTAACCCGTCCATTGTTTCTCGTACCAGTACTTTTACCGCGGGCAATAGATGTCTTAACCAGATTGGTGGGTGGCACAGGCGCAACTCCGAGGACCTCGGAACACATCATACCACACTATATTGCTATAAGGAGCCAATAATATTCGTACGTCGACCGGGGATCGGTTCCGTCAATATACAGGGACCAAAACGATTTTCCTAGACGTCAGAGATTTTTCTTTCTTTTTTGATCGCTCTATTATTTTACACTCGGAAGATGCAGTCTTTCCCAAAACGTTTCCCCTTTTTTTTTTCGCTTTTTTTTGGACTTTCAAAAACACTTTTTACCGATCTTCGGCTCCAACCGCAGCAGTCATTTCATATTATAGAGTTATTAATTACACTTAACGATCGAGGTAGTTCTCGAGCTCGGGGCTTACTAACGATTCATGACGTTTTCATAGCAATACCTTACGATCGCCCGAGGGAAATAACCGATCAACCGCAATTAATAACAATATAATACACTCGAGATTTTTGGCACAAGTATAATCGAACCGTTTCTTTGTTCCAATTTTTTTATGCCCGATTATTCGAATTCGTACGAGATTCTTATTGAATCCTAAAACTAGAAATTTAAACATGCTCGTAAAGCACCTTCTTGCTTTTCGATAGACGAGTAAGAATTTTTCAAATAAAACAAAAATTAACGAATTTAAATTTCTTAATTTAGTTCAAGACGGTCCTCGTCGAAGGGGTAGTTGCGGGCTGGGACTAGCATCAGCAGCGGCCGGTTTTGGGTCTGAAAATCTACCTGGGTATCATAGCTGACCGTTTGACACGTGATGACAGCCGGTGGCGCCATCCGCCCCCCGCCGTTCTAGGTCCCAGCAGGGGGTCCCGGGGCAGCCTAAAAGATTCTTTTGTTTCGGTCTCATTAACGTGTTACCAAACCCCCGACGCCCGGCTTCAGAGACTTGCCTGAGGTTATTTACAGGCCTGAATCCGTGGGGATGAAATTAAGAACTCTCGCCGCGCGGCTATATAATCTCGGAGAAGACAATTGCGGATGATATCTTTTTTTCTTATCGATAGGAACGAGCACCTGTCCCAAACCCCTCAAAAAAGGAGAAGTTTATCCATAAAATATTCTCGCAAAGATTATTCTGCGACCGGTTAAATTTGTCGAGAAATTTTTAGGCCGGGGTATCCCTGACGATCGGGAGTATCCGGCTCCTTAAACGGCAGTTCCGAGGGCGGTACAGAGGGAGAAGCTAACAGATTTTTTTCGAATCGGTGGAACTCGCGCGATCTCATCAACCGCCTCATCAGCGTAACTTCGCCTGTCAGGTCGGACATCCTCGGGCTGAAGTGTTTATTGGTGAGTCCTGGTCCAACGTGTAACTACGTTTTACGTTGCACCAGCAAATCACGGGACCGGGTCCCCACCGAACTCGGAATTCGGGGCATTTTCTGTTGGTATTTAAAGATTTCGGCAAGCACTCGACTTTGAAATAAACCGCCGAGCTTCAGGGATCCTGGGCTGCTGCAGTCGAGGAATAAGATTTCCAGGCTCTGACGATCCAACGAATCCCACATGACGTTATCAATTCGAAGTTCAATCGATTTATCAGAATTGTCACGATTTCCAGTTGCCTTGCCGCATTTGTTAGACAAAATTCGAGGCAATCGTTTTGGGAGTGACAAGCAACTATTCGGTTTGCTGATAGATTAGTCTAGACTCCAGACTCCAGACTTTCGAGCCTGGAGAAGCTAAATGAAACACCGATTTCCACTATGGCCGCTGTTCTTCGATCGGAGTTCAGAAATTCTGGACGGTAAAAATTCAGAATTTTAATGTTACCGATCTCACAGTTTTTCGAAAGGGTATATTTCCCCGGAAGTCTGCATAGTCGATCCACAAAACTTCGAATCGAAAAACACCGGAGCTTCGAAATTCCCAAATTTCAAATCTTGACGTTCACAGATGGATTGAATTTTCGGATTCTTTGATTTTCGGAGCCTTGGACTTTCCGAATTTTAATACTCCAAAATTCTTAAAATTCTCAAAATTCGAAATCGTCGCAAATGAGTTCAATCGAGACTTTAACCACTTTGGAGAACTCGACGGCGTACTAAGTGTTCTTTGAAATTCTGAGCCCCGCAGATTATATTCGCAATGAAAAGCTGCGTTTTTTTCTAACCAATTTCCAGATCCTGAAATGAATTGATTGAGCCAACAATTTCGAGGCATTGGGCTATAAAAAATGGTATTTTTGAGCCGCCCTGTACCTGGTTGATTCCCGTTGTGGCGCCAGCACCTTTCCCCCTGGTGTCTCCCCGTCGGTTATTTCATGCGTCCTAGTCGCACCGGCTAAATTCTAAAGCCTGTTCCAGATCTTCATCTCGCTCGTTCGCTCCGGGACGCTCGGAGGAATTAATAATCCAGAAATGAATAGTTTAACCCGTGTATAGGTATATGGCTGAAGCATATATGCGTACGGAGTATATTTGTCGACGGAATTCTTCGCCCGTATCTTAATACCTACCCGCGCCTATAGTAGCCGCGGCTAATTATGAAGAAGAAGAAGAAAAAGAAGAAGAAGAAGAAGAAAGGAAACAAAAAAAGAATTTATTTGTTTTCTTATAGAGTTTATCGCATCGATCCTCGAATTCCTACTCCTTATACTCCCCGATAAATCCCATCCCTCATTCCCCGTCCACCCCTATACCGAATTAGTTTTCGCAAAGAGACGAGTCGAGACGAAATACACTTAAGAATATATATACCTAACGTCGAGGGGGATCTCGCGAGGAAAACGAAACGAGCGACCAGCTAAAATAAATTGTGCGAAAAATAAACCCAACGAAAGGACGATCTCGCGAGGCACGAGCTGTACAGGCCAAAAAAGAAAAAAAAAATGATCGAGGATGACGACGATAATTTGGTTCAATTTTTGAACGATTTTTAATTGATTGGGGAAATTTTGGAGACGATTTCGAAGGTTTTTTTTATATCGCAAAAAGTTGAACAGCTATTTTGACGGTTTTTAGATTCTTATATTCGAGCATCGAGACTGCCCGGAGCTTCCGAATTTTCGAATGATGAATTTCGCATATTTAATACCCGCGCAATATAATTAGCGTTGCGGAGGAATTCACGCGGCTAATTAGCAACACGACGTCCACGCGTATGAGATATTTATTGTTCGAACGTTTCTAGAGACTTTCACTATATACAAGCGGGAGAAATACCTGACCCGAGAGCGGAAAAAACGGATAAGAAAAAAGGTATCTTTATGAAACGTCGTGGTCGCCGATTTTACTATCGAAATTGTATCGCATCTGTCCTTATGCAAAAGCGGTTTCAGTGAAATTCCATGAAACTGGAGTATGTCGCATCTCGAACCATGCCGATTAAAAATCCCCACGAACCAAATCCCCCAAAGTCAAGAGTTTCCAAGATATTTAATTGTAAGTATAAAGTTCGAATAACTTATAACCGTAAATAACTTGGAAACGGTTAGATTCACCGAAAAAGACCAAGACACCTTTTTTGTAGAGCGTTCAATTTCGAACAAAAGTAGCTATGCGGAATCTTTCCAAGTAGATTAGTTCTTGAGATATAAAAATCGGAAAGTGACACTAGAACATTTCCCGTGTATTTTAAATGGAAAATAAAAATCAGCGATTCGCTTAAGAGCCGAATTTTCTTGAGGCTCGATCATGAAGAACAAATTCTTGCGAGTAACTTTTGAAACAAAAATATAGTCGGTTCATTTGGCCCACCCTAATACGTACACGTCATATTCCAGCTGCGATTTTCGAACTTTTTAATTAAAAATCTAGGAAACCCTTAACTTTGGGGGTTTGGCCCATGGAGACTTTTAATCGCCACTTTTTGAAATGCATAACATAACTGCAGTTTCATGGAAAAACAGATATACGGGTTTCTTTGAGTCGTTTGCGGAAAAGGGAGAGTAAAAAATGCGGAAAAAATTTGGGAAGAAGGCTTTTCTGTAAAACTCTTAGCGCGTACCGTAAAGCAATTAACGACGCAAATAATAATTATACCTAGCTAATCGTTAGCCACAAAAGACTGCACCCGAAGTATATAAGAGGTCCGTTACGAGGTATACGGACTGCAGAGTGTAGTGCAGCAAGCGGACGTCTGAGCCGCGGATGGAACCCGGTGGACGGGGTACAAAAAAATCCGTAGACGAATATTCGAGGAGACATTTCGGGCATCCTCGAAGAGACACGAAGGAACGCGTGTTCTATTAGCTAAAACAAAAGAGCGGCGCCTAGACTGCAGTGGGGCCCCACCGAAATAACCGGCCGAGGCCCAAAACTGTCGGTCCGCGTTTATTTATGTCCTAAACCACGGAAAAAGATGTAAGTATTCTGGCCCCCGGCATTCCTTAGTCCGGTTGACCACGCTTTAAACCCAAATAAGAATAAGATAAGACGTCTTTTCTAATTCACTATTCGGTTGTATATTTATTTTCTCGCCGGATTAAGTCCTCCGCAAAGGTATCAATCGCGAAAGCGCCTATACGTGGGTATCATACCGCCTCTATTCCGTTTTTCGGACAATAAGAATCTTTCAAAATTCGTCCAAAGACTCTAATTCGTTTTTTCTTTTGCTCGGAAAGTCCCGTATCGTTCAAAATTCGCACTCGATGAACTGCGCGATTGATACTCGAGCTGCTGGTGTATCTTGTCGTGCCTCGTTATCGCCGAGGATATTTCCCGGCCAGACTTTAGCCTCTTTTTATACACACACACTGTATAACGTTATTAATGACCGTGTATCTAGGAGTTTGTCCCTGGCCAGAATTTCTCTGTTACCTACAAGCCAGATAGACGACTAACTGATGTAGATTTAAACGGTCTAGCATCGCTCAAGCCCAAAACCATTCCAGTGTTATATTCAGCTGTGTGCACCCCAACGAACTGTTTTCGGGGCTGATCTATCGACGTAATTCAGATCTCACAGATGACGGGACTCTCGGCTGTATCTATGCCTACCACTTGGTGTAACATCTCTATATCTTTGTCTATCCGTTTTTTTTTCTTTTTTACTCTTACTTCTTTCATTCTCTCTCTCTTTTTTTATCTTTCTCTTTATTTCGGGGTAGATCATTTATCTACAGATTCGAAGAGATCGTGGACTCTAGAAATCGAGGGAATTTTTAAGGAAGAAATAATAATAAGACTTCCAAACTTTGAGAGTTCGATCGAAAGTTCTATCATTTAAATCAAAGAGATCGGAATATGGAAGACTGTGCAGAGTTCCGTGGAAATATACCATTTTCAAAAATCTGTAACATCGGTAATATTAAAATTCGGAACTTGAGCCCGCGGTTCGATAATTATCAGGTGATTAAAATCCCATATCAATAACGTTTGCCCCTAAAATATGAACGTATTAAATATATGGTATATACCTACTGCATCAGTTTATAACGTAAAATTAATAGACTCTGTATCGGTTTTGTCACGTGTACTGGTGGGGAACTATACGACGTGTAGTAGTTGTCCCGATAATTTATCATGGGATTACGTCGCAAATATAGCGTGTATACCTATATACGTGAATGTATTCCCGAAGGGGATCTATCCAAACGATCCCCCGTACAAAGTTTCGGGTCTGATGATAGCTGTGCAGTGGCTGCTGCTGCAGTGGCGTCGCGACAGTATAAACTTACCACTGTACAGTGCTTTCGGTAACGGTAAGTGGGGAAAGTGGTAAGGGATATGTGTGCACAGTTAAGGGGATTCAATAACGAGTATATTAATGCTATTAGACGTGCTTGACAGTTTACTGCAGGGGACAATTAAAATTCTATACAAAATTTTGACTGTCCCAAGCCATGAAACGATTTTCTTTTGATTTTTCTTTCCCTTCGTATTTTATCGAATCAATTTTTTTTCTTCGAAAAGTGAAAGAAGCTAAGTATTCTTCTATCCAAAAATGAAATTTGTTCGATATCGTTAATCGTTTGCCCCGAATTAATTACATCGAATATTTTTTTTTTGTTTCAAATTTGAAGACTACGTTATTCGATGAAAAATTACGTCGAGGATTATTTTTTCTACTTCGAAATTGATACACGGATATATAGAACGTGATATATGTGTGCGTAGGATTGATATTGTAACGCGTATACGACGCCAATGGACAAAGGTCGCGTGCATCCCACTTTCGCGCTTCCATTATAGTACCTCGATGTATTAAAATGACAATGACAATCATCGGACCGACGATCAACGACGATAGGGCAACCGACACGCGACTGGTTGGAAAATTGCAACAAATAACCCGGCGGGGAGTCGGATATATTCGGGGTAGTTTGACTCTGCAGTTGTAACTTTCCCAAAGCGATGAAAAAGGAGAATCCCAAAAAAAGAAAAAAGAAAGGAAAATTGACCGGACGAAATCGAATCCCGAATATCTATATCATCGGAGAATTTCATCAGCAGAAATTTAAATCAGCAATTTTTTACAGAGTTTAATGAAAAATGAGTTTGATGAATTTTAGCCGCCTGTAATCGCGACGTATTAACAAGCGAGGGAAGACAACGAGGAGTATAATTCGGGTCCTCGACTCGTTCGTCTAATGCTTATAATCGAAAACAACCCTCTTAGGGCTAATGCCAAACACAATACGTATGCGTTACTGTGCTTCGGTCACCCCTGTGCTCTCAGTGCAGCCCGTGGCTGATCCGTCATCAAGGCATAAATCAATGTTCCACGTTGGGAGTTAGGAGTTTGGTAGCTCGTAGTTCCACCCCGAAAATAGAGTCGGAAGAATTGCAGTATAAGGCGTCCTTTTTGGATGGCGTATATAACGGCGCGATGCGGCGCAGTGCACGAATTTTTTTTTCTATAGACGGTACGAGAGCGACTGGGTATTATCCATCGTGGACACAATTGCGTGTTGCTTAAGCCACGCGACCGGCGACTTCCGGTATTCTCCCGGCTCTTCTCTCGGGTTCCGCTTCGTGATGTCACGTCCCCCGTGACCAACCTTCACCACCCTAAACGACACCAGGATATATACCGAAGGGACGAGTCGACTGCGGACCACACTAAACCCCAGTCTCATCCCCGAATCATTTAATCTTTCATCCCCTGCTGCTGATGCTGCTGTTGCAGGCTCTGAACCCGATCACGGCAATTCAGTTTCGCTAAGAGTCATTGTCACAACATACCGATTGCCTGTGAGAACCGATAATCAACTTCCATCGCCTGTGGGAGAAAACAAATCACTTTAAAAGCCGGAAACTCTACGGTGCGGTCACAGTATCGGTAAATTGTCTTTCAAACTTTTCTGTTCTAATCCGTTTTGATACAAGAAAAGTCTTCCCGAAGATGAGAATGTCAGTTTTTACCAGATTTCTACTGCCGAACATTTTCAAATCGACGTCTGAATGCGGTCGATTTTTTGACGAACGATATCTCGGGAACGAATCGACGGATTTCATCCTTCTTTATACCGACCGAAGTGGGTTTTCATGACTTAAAACTGATCTGATTTTGGATTCGATCGGTCGAGTAGTTTTCGAGTTATTCAAAGAACGAAATTTTGGAAAAAAAAATTTCGATCGATGATATCTCGAGAACCGATCGACGGATTTCGATCATTTTGATCTCAATCGACGGGATTTAGTCAAACTCGAATCTGGTTAAATTTCTGATTTAATCCATGCGGCAGTTTTTGTGTTAGAACTCGATGAAATTTTTTTGGAAATCAATAAATTGCTCTTTGATAAAAACTGCTTCGCACATTCAATTTCCACATTCTAAAATGTTTCGAGATGCTTCAAAAAGTACCAACGGCTCAAAAAAAACTAAGTAAATTTCAATCTCTTCATAAATTCGACGAGATCGGTAACACGATCCTCGATTTATATCACGGGACGTTAATGAATTGAACAAAGAGCCGTGTCTATGGGGCGAGGTAATTCCTATAGTCAATAGTTCGGTTACCCATACACATATCGCCCATAAGATTATACCCGTATAAAAAAACAGACGTAATAGACCGATCAGGGGTTACGGTGTGTCCGATTCGTTAGTCACGGATTTCTTATGGTAATTCTCGCGTAGAATCCCGATTCTATGGTTCGGACCAGTCACCCTTGGCGCTAGGCTCTATACCAGCGTAGCGAATTTACAGCACGTCTCGGAGTTTATCGCGGGGGTGTCCACCCTCCGTGACCACTAGGTAAAGCTCCACCATAGTTGGCTAATTCGAACTGCAGGGTTCTAGTTCGGTGTATATTTCCGTCATGGGAACCGCGAGGATGGATGTAGTATGTGCGGTATATAACCAAAAGCTCATAAATAATACATTTCGCTACCGATACATACATATACATAAACCGCAAGAGTAATTTCTACGTGGGGGATATCAACCCCCGACGTTCTTGTACTCTTATACCCACTTTTTTTCGAATATACATCAATCAAACGATATTCCAAGATCAGAATGATTTCCAGTCACGTTATCGCGATTGTTTTATGCAGAAATTTTACCGAAATTGGTCAGAAATGTGCTGTCCAGTTCCGGTGAGACGGTCCAGCAAGTCTCACGATTCTCTGAACCTTCTGGGATCTTTGAAATAATTTGGGAAATGGTATTGAATCGGGTTTTACACCCGGTGTCGAGTTGTTATACGAGCTTTAATTATACCTACGAAAGTTTCTAAGAGTCTGGAAGTAATCTGACGACTTTGAGATCCAAAAGAAACGATTAAAAAAAAAACACGAGCCAAAGAGTAGAGACAAGGAAAGTCAAAAGTGGCCAAACCTGAAAGATAACGTCTTGAAAAAAGTTTAATCGATATGTTTTTTGAGAATATCGTAGGTGACTGGCTTATCCGAAACCAGACTGAAAAGCAGAGAAATTTGAACCGCTTCTATATGTATTCTAAAATCGCCCCCTTGAATAATGGGAAAAGTTTTTGTAATTTTAATGACGACGAAGGACGAGGATGTGCAGTTGATGATCAGCCACTGAAAGTTTTCAAAACCTAATGAAAAATAAAGTAACAAAAAAATTTTCCTCTCGTCGTCGGGCGTAAAACTATATACACTTTTCAAATAAGATAAAAGATATTGCCTCGTAAAATGGTCTGTGAGTAGGGAAGTATAAAGGCAAGATTGGGTTAACGAACAAGGTCGTTGAAGTGCGGACAAGTCCGATAGGACTCGTTAACGGTGCAATTAGCGGTCAAAGTCCAGAGTCTGAGAGTTGTACCCGAAGTATATGCTGCAGTAGGACAGGAGAGGTTGGAAACAGTTGAGGAAAAATTTTTGAAAAAAGGATTCATAAGTCGGCCACACACGAAGGACTTTTTAGGTACCGCGGCAGCAGCTGTCTTGTGACGCTCATTAGCTATGCATATACCTATACCTTATACCTACCTTATACCCACCAGCTAGAAACGGGCCGGGCCCTACGCTGCAGCTAGGCAACGGCACGCTGGGCCCATCGCTCGTCCGCATCCTGACCCCAAAACCAATTCTAGTTTATGTGCGCGAGGCTAACGAGACGTCTATATTATTATGCCCAACGAGAGAGGCGCATAACCGAGCGATGGAAAAATAAGGGAAGGTTACCGAGTCCCTAGCCCGCGGGGCCTGCACACGAGATAAAGACGAGCAGCATAAGCACGGTGCGGACCACCGAAGTAGGGCCCACCGATTTCTCGCTTCGTGATTTTCTCTGAACGCGCCTTCCAATATACCGATTTGCTAACAACTCGTGCAAATCGGTTCATGGGGTTCTATGCAAAAAATTTAAAGGCTTATTCCGAGACCTGAGAGTCCTAGTCACTCTTCCAGTCACTGTTTTTAGTTTCTATTCCTTCAAGTCACGACAATTCGGCTACGAAAAACCACGTTTTAGATGAACCATAAGGACCCTACCGAGGCATAATTTTTTTCCTAATATCTGCAGAGACGGTGATCGCCTGGAGACAAGTTGCGATGATAAATACTTGAAAGGGTTCCTTTGGCGATTCTGAAACGAATATTCGGTAAAAGTGTGACGATTATCTTGTTACGTTTCCCTTACAGCTCGCCATTCATTTTATGAAAATTTCTCTGTTTCCTGGAGCACCGAGTTCTGACGAACAGCTGAAAAGGCTACTATGACCATAATATGGTTGGATATTAGCCCAAGTTCATATCCATGTCTACACACATACCCATACCCGTAAGTATAGTAGATGCGCATCGTAGGTATCCGTATAGCCCCCGCAGCTATGTTATTTAGAGTTTATCATCGTCCAGATCTCTGCGATGACTTGAGAGGACGAGAGAGGAAGAGAGAGAGAGAGAGAGAGTGGATAGAAAAAAAATGTTCAAAAGCAAGAGAAAAAAATAAGGCCCTATGATACGCTCAATTTTTTCGTTGTTAGGCAGGTGGAATTTATCTTAAGATGAAAATTGAGATTTCAAGGTGGTCGATCCGCGTTTTTAACGATCCCCCATATCGCCTCTATGCACTGTTGGAAAAATTGTGTATTCCTGTCAAAAAAATTCGTAGTTAACGATATTATGTTAAATTCAATACATATTTGAATGTTAATTTAACGAATTTGATTTAAGTTAAGCTGGTATTTCGTGTTGAAAATTATTATTAACATAATTACACAGAACTTGACACATCTATTATGTTAACTTCAGAATAATAAAGAAATAACTTTATGTTTATGTTAAATCTTTCAAATAACATATGGTTTATGTATATAAAAACTAAAAATATCAATTCCAACTGTATTTTCAGTTGATTTGACTTAGCTATCATTCGTTATGAACATTCAATCATTTTCAATTTAACAGATTGATTACGTATTATTGACTCATGGAATGGAACTACAAATATCAACTTAAATCCCATGTTGAGGGTTTACATATCATGTTTCTGTGAAAATAACTAAAAAAAGTTAGTGGACCTAATGGGACATGCGAAATGAGTTAAAATTGACATATTTTTTCCAACAGTGTGCAGGAGCTTCGACTATTTTCAAAAACGTTGAAATTTTCGATCTTCTCATTTCCGGATTTGACTGAAGTTTGTTTTTTCTTAAAGGAAAATCGTTAACGATCTACGATCGATGAACTTTCCAAAGTTCGGTACCTCATCCGTCTTTTAATCATTTTCCTATAAATTTATCATCAATTTTGATATCTGGTCAGCGTTTGTCAGGTCTAAGTAAATTTTCCGGTGATATGGTTACGTGGAAATAAATACCGGCGATGGCACGTGCCGTGGAAAAAGGGTAGGCTTAAGGCCGAGTGTTTGTCTTAACTAATAAGCTTACAACCGTGAATGGGGTTTATATTTTCTGAACGAGAAAATTCGAGTGTTTGATATCTCGATAAATCGATCGATCGATGAACTTCTCACCGTTTTTATTCCCTTCTCTCGTTTTCTAATTGTTTTTTACTTATTTTATTTTTTTTTTTGTTTTGTTTCCAAGTCAGCGAGGTAACGATATATTTTCACCAAGAGAAAATTGATTGGCGATAGACGGAGCTGACAACTTGAAACAGATCCGTTTAAAAAGCGAAGCAGTGTCGTTGTCGAGGAGCAAAAACCGCTGAAAGCGGGTTGCCGCGTCCTCATCCTCCTCCACCTCCTCTTATACTGACGTGTTGCGATGTTACAGTGCCTTAGCGGTTTGTAATTAAAAGCCGAGAGGATTGAGTCTCGAAAATTTTGTCCCACCTTCTTATTAAGGCAGAATAATACCCGAGTCCTTCTTGAGCTGCAGGATATTAACTATCGTTATATATCGAATAGTAAATCGATAATAATTGTACCTAAACATCGACACGTGTTTCTGTATCGATATAATCCGTCACGTGGCTCCTGGAACGTTTCTTATATACACCGAAACGAAATCCGACCCTAAAATTAATTGAGGATCCCCTTTAGATTTTGGTCAATTATTTCCCGACCCTCGGCTATATACCTCGATTGTCTCTCCGGCGACTGTCTTATGTTTTAATTGTTCTCCGCTGCCGCGTAAATCCTAATTAAGACTGAATTATTTCACCGGCATCACCAACGTGTACCTCTGGGCTTATACCGCACAAACTCAGTTGAATAAGGGCACAAGGATGTGGAAATTCTCGGCGAGGTAAAACCGCCCTTGGTATACTATAAGTACGGGGCGAAAATCAATGCCACTGAAAAGATACTCGTCTGTGATGCCCACGAATTATACTCAGCGAGTATATCACATTGTGTCTCGGAAATTCGGGTTATTCAATCTCTATCTCGTTCGCAAAACATAGAAGGGCTCAAAATTGTGGTAGAAAAAAATTTATAAAAAAATTTTTGGCGGTTGTTAACGACGGAAAGATCCTCTGAGCGAGGATAATTGGGTGGCGTACCTGTAACTAAATGTCCAAAATGAAAGGTCTCCTAGAGGAGGTCGAACCGAGTAAATTCTCCCGAAGAACGTGGGCTCTGCGAAGTCGCGTTCGCGAGATATCGCAGGTTAAAAAATATCGCTCTGCGCCACGATCGTGGCGCAGAGCGATATTTTTTAACCTGCGATATCTCGCGAACGCGACTTCGCAGAGCCCACGTTCTTCGGAAGAATTTACTCGGTTCGACCTCCTCTAGGACACCTTACATTTTGGACATTCAGTTCTGGGCCACCGTGTATATAATACGATCTAGAAATAAGGTGGGAATACACGTAACGGTTAAACTCCAGCTGGATAACAGAAGAAGCGTAGAGAGACGGAGAATTTGGTGAATTTCAAAGGGGGGCGAAAGAGAGGAACCCGCGCGCGTTAGCGAGTTAATCTATGCTAAGTCGCGGGAGGGCCGGACATGGAAATCCCGTGGCCGGGATGAAATCAACTCCAGAGGGTCGCGCTCGCCGCAGACGCGGCTTCGGGGTAATGCCGCGTCATCGTTATCCCGGCCGTCTGCTAAGGTCACCGAGGTAAACTCGATCTATTCAGTCTTATACATATACGTATACACTAATCGTCAAAGGGATTAGAATCGCCAAGCTGAGAACCAGAAGAAAAATATTCTCAAAATAATTTCCAAAATTTCTTCAGAGCGTTTCAATTGTGTTCGCATTTATGGAAAAGGAAACAAGGTCCTTTATACCTACAACGATAAATATATACCCGCGGTTGAGGTAGATTATACTTATGTCGTATATCGGAGAGCTATGACGTTCCTCTACAGCTACGTGTCTCATTGTCCGGGATAAGTCTTTGTCGGCCTGTTACAGAGCTATACGGCGACGACGGGGACCGAGAAGGTGTCACGCCAACGCAGCAGCAGTAACTTCTTCGAGGCGGTATGGTATACCCGACGCCGACGAAGAAGAGACGACCGACGACGACGCGTCTGTATAGCGGCGAAGGGGAGATCAGTTAGGAAAAAGAGACTCCGGCTCTACAACTTCGCTAATTGCCGCATCACTCAGCGATTCTTTATTTGTGGTGATTTTTACCTTTTTTTTGTTCTACTCTTTTTTGTTTCGTTGCTGTTTCCCATACAAAATTTTACAGAGTAATCGCGGATTTCGCGGATTTTTTGATTAATAAGGTTCCAACTTATTTACAAGATCGAAAAATTCCAACTCTCTTCGCTGTGGCGATTTATTAGCTCGATTTAGTATCTCGGATCTGAATTTTCTGATGGAACAGTTTCTACGATCACATCAAATAAAAAAATTTTCTTTGAAAACCTTTGTCGTAAGGTTTTAGGCACATGGTTGTTCCGATTAAGGTCGTTGAGGGCTCATTTTGTTCAGAAAAGAAATCCTCATCGTGTGAACAAGGGAATTTTCTTACAATTTCGTGTTGGCCAAGTTATTTGCAAATTAGTGGCCTAAATATTGGAAATTTTGGATAATTGACCGTAACTTTTCACACGAATTTTTCTTTGCCGATCCCTACGTTCATAAGATGTAGAATCACGGTCTGAAGAAAGCAAGACCTCGAGAGGTTGAATCGGACCAACGATGTGCCCGAAACCTTACGACAAAGTTTTTCGAAGAAAATTTTTTTTCGATGTGAAATAAGCTTTGGTTGACAAATAAATAAATTTTGGAGTGCTCCAAATTCCCCAAACCAAGTTGTACTGGTCCCCTCAAACGTGTGGAAATACCGTACAAAGTAGGTATAGAAAATTTTATTTTACTTTTTTATGATGTATATATGTATATGGATATGAGTGCTGTGATGGAGCAGTGTTTCACTCGAGAGACGTATGTTACCTGTACACCATATCGTGACGTAAGTGTTAACCAGTCTTGGCATGTGATGCATTCCAAGGTATAAATTATTAGCTGACGAAGAAGTGGCTTGATGTACGCAGGTATAGCAACGTGTACCATCACTCGCTCGAATAAGAGCTGCAGGCGAGTTTAAGGATCACGTTAAATATACTCCGTAATTCAATTTATTATCGTTATAATAATTGCGGTATAAAAAACGTGATTCCATGATACCACATTCGATACCTGAAAGTGAATTTTGAGATCCACGAAAAACATTTTCGGGTAAATTGAAACACAGGTCAATTTTTGTCTTAGAAGATATCTCAAGAACGGATAAACGGATTTCACCCTTTTTTATATCAATCGATGCAGTTCCTCCTGACTTAGAACTGATCGGAATTTGGGTTTGATCGGTACAGTAGTTTTCGAGTTATTCAAAGAATAAATTTTCTTTTTTCAATCACCGATATCTCGAGAACCGATCAACGGATTTTGACGATCTTAGTCGTAATCGATGGGGTTTGCTCCAACTTGAATCTGGTTGAATTTTGGAATTAATCGATACAGTGGTTTTCGTATTGGAATAAAAAGAATCAACTTTCAGCACGCGTTACGTATCTTTTTTCTTTTGATTAAACGTTCTGCTCGTGAAAATCTGAAAAGTAAGTTCCAGGAGTGGCCAAGTGGAAGTCAGTTGAATTACCTGTTTGTTTCAAACGCTCTTAATTTTACCTCCCTATTTTTTTTATTTTTTTTTCTTTTTCCCCGAAAGGAATCGAAGATGGCGAGTGAATAAATCTGAGCAGGAGGGCACGACGCGTCGTTTTTTAGCAGTTTAGGTACCGAAGCGATAGGTATACATACACCTAGCCGGTATATTCGTGAAGGTATATGTACAGGCGATGCTCACGGCGAAGACCACCAACGAGCCAGCCCCAGCCCCCCCAGCTCAAGCTCCAACTTCAACTCCAGCTCCAGCTCCAGCTCGGGCTCCTCCGGGAGATAAACCACCCCCCGGACAAGTAACGAAATTAAATTCAAATATAATCAAATAAAATTTAAATTTTAAATCCTCCTTCGCTGCTCGGATATCCCTCGGCAGCGACCCCGCAACGCCAAGCCACGCCGCGCCGCGTACGTCGCACGGTCGTGTACTATAATACTGTCGCGAAATTTAGTGACTACCAACGCGCCACCATGCCCCGTCCTCGAGATTCTCGTTACATTTTCCACCCCCTGGATCGAACTCAGATTTAAGGGGTCAAACGGCCCTGGCTTACCCTCCTATCCCCGATCATCCCCAGCCCGCACCACGGGGTTGGGGTTAAATCGTACCATCACATCCCCGCAACGGTGGGGATGGCTGATTGAGACAGTGTTTTGTTTGTTCGGAATGAACTGGGTGGAGGAGCGAGAGCTGAGCGACTGAGTGGCTTGGTTTGGTTTGGCTTGGCTTTGCTTGGCTTGGATCTACCTCGGCTTCACTGTGGGATGGGGTGTCGTTGTGTCAACCGCAGCGCCCCCTGACGATGACACTAGCGAACGCGAAAGGGGACGGAAAGTCTTTGCGTATAACTCGCCCGAGCAACGCCAGGGTTTATTTTATTCCCGAAACCGGGTCCGGGTCCGGGGATATAGAGAAGATTCGCGTTTCTCTAAACCAAGGGGTTGGTCCGTTGGTTCCTCGGCTGACTTCAGGATGGCCTTATTTTCGTGCAAAGTGGATTAGCCTTAGCCTCAAACCTTGCCTAGATTCAACATCCTATACATATCACTATATATCTTTCTATATTCGCGGTAGGTATATACATAGAAATATAATATACATTTATATTACACTCGTACAAATTTTCATCTTCCTAGTATCCCCCCCCCGACTGTATAGACCATTTTTTTCAACAAATATCATAAATATTAATCGTGTCAATAAGCAAACAGGTAAGTCGGTTCACCTCGACGGATCAGCCCCAAGACTTTCCGTCCGGATCTTCGCGAGCCTAAAAAGTTTGATCAAGAGAAACAGAAATTCTAATATATTTGTTTTTCAAACAAAAACGGCTGCATCGATCGATTCCAAAATTTAACCAGATATAATTTAAAGTGAATCCTATCGAGTGATATCAAAATCGTCGAAATCCGTTGATCCGTTATCGAGATATCATTAATTGAATTTTTTTTTTTTGAAAAATTTTGGGTTTTGAATAACTCGAAAACTACTGCAACGATCGAATCGAAAATTTAATCAGTTTTAACTTAGATGAAACCGCATCGATTGGTATGAGAAAGGACGAAATCCGTCTATTCGTTATCGAGATATCGTCGATCAAAAAATTCATCGCATTCAGACGTCGATCTGAAAATAGTCGGAGGTGATTCTTAAGAGTTAAAAACGTTGAGATCTGGTAAAAACTGAGCTTTTTATTTTCGGTGTGATTGTAATAACTTTCCCTATACTTGAACCGGGAAGTTAAAAAAATGGCAGTCGAGTTCCTCGAAAAATTTCGGTGTTTTTCAATCCATAAATTTGAATCTACGTTAATTTTTTTTTTTGTATTTGTTTTCAAATCCAATCGAAAAGATTTTCAGTTACATGGAGGCATTATTTCCGCACGTAAGAAGCATATTTCACATGTGCCGTGGTCAATTCCGTACAAATCATAAATAAAGCCCAGCGAATAGCCGCGGCACATTGTAGAAAAAAGTACACTTTGTCATCGACAGTATCGAGCCATTATTCCAAAGATGTCAATACTGGATTTTGAATCCCATAATTCATTTATATGAACCATCGTGCCAGTTCTATGATTACTCGCTAGTTATAGAAGCTACGTTTTGAAGTATTTCAGTATTCTTATTTTGAATTTTGACATAACAGTGATTCTGGAATTTCTCCGTCAGATTTATGACCTGGCTTTGGTGTTAATCATAAATGTAATTCGGGGACGGCTTAGTGCTAGCTAAAATAATTTTATGATGGAAAGATGCATCGAGATTAGAGCATCACAATGCGACCCTTGAACCTTCTAAATCAGCATCGTGAGTATTCCAAAATTAAATTTTGAGAATAAATAAGCCCAGAGGGTACGGTTCTTTGAATTTGGCATTCCAATTTCATTATCATCGATGAATCGACGACCGAAAATGATGTCTCTAAATTCTAAGCTGAGACTCGATGAACTAATCGCAATGTCATTGCTTTGCAAAGTGCGGCAAGTCTAACGTAGCTGAATATTCCTGACGTATTATTCGAGATATATTTGCGCGAGACTCTACCGAGTCTCTTGATATCAGTACGTTGCTTCTCTCTACTAAATACCGAAAACTGATCGTTACCTCGCCGAACGAACTCTCTTATAATTAAAATCAATGAAAGTATTTCATCCTGTCTCTTCGGTAAAAGATTTCCCGTGAATTGTGAACAATCTTCAATCAATTCTTATGCCTGAACTTTGTACGACATTTTCGAAAAAGTTATAGGACCGATCGCATGTCTACTTTTTATAAATGGAATGAAATCTTTTTGTTTCTTCGACAACCCTCATTCAATACTGTACATAAAACCCATTCACGATGATAATTATTATTTAACCGTATTTCAACGACGTTTCGAACACAAGTGGGTACCTAACCACGGGTACTTAATAAAGTTACTCGTCAGAGATGGGTATAGATGTATAGCAACCACTTTTGTGATAGGATCTAATTATTTTCAAATTGTATGTACCACGGTTTTCTTCGGTTTCGTGTATATAGCTACTATATACATATACCTATATACTACCTAATATCGCCGCCATTTTACCATGGTTCACCGTCGTGCGAGGGAGTTTCAGAAAAGATGAAGGTATACGTATATGTATGTATGTATGTATGATGGAGGGAATAGGTTTATATATAGATACGTATGTGTATATGTGTATACAGATCTATGTATACCGCGGCACTTCCTTTGAACTCTTTTTCGGTAACGTACGTAGAGGAAGCTAATTAATTTCTCTCTCTCCTCAGGTTCTTTGTCCCACTCCTTACCGCAGTACGCGTGGTAGGTAGGTAGGTAGGTAGGTAGGTATCCGTCGCGTGTAGGCACGTATATACATACGTCGTCGGACCGTATATTTCCGTTTCTCCGCTCCTGTATCCCACGTCCCTATTTCTCCACGTCCTCATTCTCGTCTTCATCCTCAACCCTCGTTTCACGATCCTCCGTCCCATCTTTATTTCGTTTATTTTCCGCACCGCGCACGGGCGTACCTTCGTATCCGCGAACACGTGATACATGTCACATAACGAATTAACGCACAAGGTATAATCCTACTCGGGAAAATTAACTCGTGTATACCCGTTTCATAATCTCGCGTCAAGCTAAAACTTCGGCGCACGGTTTTGGACAAGAAATTAATACGTCGTGGCCAGACCATGAATTCACGTTTTAGGTACATTTCACCCAACGTTTCAGTCCGTTTTCTACTCTAGGATCGCATCGGCTTGAGTGACAATCTTCTAGGTCTTTCCGGGAAACGAATTGGATCAAACAACCCTGAAATTAAGACGTGATGGCAAACGGAAGTACTCAGTGATATAGTTTCGATGAAGACATTATAAGATGTGAGGATCATGTTGCGCACACTTACCCTAATTTCGAGCAATTATAACGAGTACAAGATTCCCGGTGTAAGATACGAGTCGTTGATTAGGTGTAATGAATCCGACGTTGTAACGTACGTACCTCACGGTACGAATTTTGTAATCTTTATGCAGGTTCGTTTTACGGGGTGATAATTGTACATGCGTCATTCAATTAGCGCTCCTTCAGGTTTTACGAAATTGATACGTGATATTTATGTAGACGCAATTACACCTCGACGGTTGTTTATTAATGAGTAATGTCACGGTGCCGTACTACCATAAGCTCGGAGGTTCTTCGTCTAAACTGATCTCACAATCGGATCCCGGAGCGTTCGTAATGGCGTTTAAAATGGCAAGAAAATCATCGCCTCTACGTTCTTGGTACACTCCTTCGCCCCGACGTCCCTAGAGGGCTCCATCTCTCGCGCGTACGTTACCTCGGTGCAGCAGAGAGAAGAGAGAATAAAAAAAAGGAGACTAAAAAAGGGAGAAGAACAAAAAAACGTCATCCAAGTTTGTGCACGCCGACGCGGAGCTCGGGCGCACAACAGAGAACAACGGGCTCAAAGGCTAAGGAGAAAAGGGAACGGAGGAGTGGCCTCGGGAAAGGGTCTTCGACGCGCTGGTTGGCTCCGAGAACTTGATGGGCCTAACCGGGACTAACCTGATCGGGTTGATCACGTGCCGGTCGACGGACTCCGCCGGGACCTTAAACCGTCCGACTTGGGACCCGAGACGGTTGAGGTTGAGGTTGAGGATAGCGTAGGTGTCACAGAACCGGGCGGTGCAGGGCACCGGGCACCGGGCCCCCACGCAACGTGGAATTACTTCGGTATATTGAGATGAGGAGATAGTAGAACAAATCATAGCGGCCACCCACGGCAATATCTGTATAGGCACCGAACCCTGCAGTCCCTCTTCTTTCTAGGTGGTTCAGGTTATGCATCTGCGCCGGGCTTCCTCGCCTGTATATGTATACCTACATCGTACTCATCCATAGCTTTCAGTCAAGACCATCTCGTTATACCTCTTTCGAGAATTATTACAGTCATTCGCGGAGATCAGGTGCCCGGAGCTGCCCGAGATGGGAAGTCATAGATTTCGTAACGCGTAATCGTCGATGGGTGGATTTTACTTGACCAGACTAAACCGTGATTTGCGGTCTCATCTCGAGACTCGAAAAACTGACGACATGGCCAGAAATATCAACAGAGACTCAAGCTGCTCCACAGTCAAACGATTCACGCACGATCTTCCTCCTTTGAATCAACGAATCTAGAGTTCGGTATAAATTTTCTGACGGATGATGGAACCTTTCCATACCCATATGCCCAGGATTCGGGTGAGGATAGACATCTGTACAGCAGAACAGATCTCACGGATTATAAAGGCGTTCTTTTTTTTGAATTTTCAATCTTTGTTACCATAAATCACGTGTCTTATGGTTTTCGAGGTTCGTGCATAACGGCCATCGCCAGGCTGGACTAGTCTATTCCGGATTGCTCGTTTACCGTCTGTTCTTGATAAAGGCATGAGAATAAACCGCCAAGAAAGCTGAAAATTGAATGAAAAACTCGTGATCCGTTGATCTACTATGTACTATTTCTATATCACGGTATATAATCAACCACAATATATCGAGCTGTGGTGTAATCAATTATTGGTCAATTAACGATCTGTTTCTTCGTTTATTACAAACTTAAGTATATATCTAGGTGCTCAATTTGAAAGACTGTAAATCGATGGTAAATCGTTACGATCTAGTGATTGATATTATTTAAAAACTGTATATAATCTTGTTATACCGAGTATATTATACAGGTATACTATGTGATGAATAGATGTATATCATTGCGATTAAATTATACACCGCAATTCATTATACGATATATACCTACATTTTCAATTTCTCTGTCGGGTTAAGGAATCATTACAAGTCACAAGATACATCGGAATTTCAAAACGGTTGCTTGAATCAACATTTCAGCAATTGGTTGAGATAACAAGCAGTGATCAATGGTCAAATAATCAACCAGTTATAATAATTGAAATTACTCAATCAATCAGGTAGACTGTAATGTAAATTGTGTCGCTTTGCAGGAGTCAAAGTCCAACCGATCGATTCGATATTTCTTAAATTATAAGAAAATCTGTACCGCAGCGTAATCCTAAGGACAGAGATCAAACTGATCGATCGGAATCAAGACGATGAGGTTAAAAATGTCTACATCGTTTTTAGAAAATGGTGATTGGTCTTATCAGAAGATGAAACGGACCTTTTTGAGGTGGAACTATAATTCCGTTCAAGCAGCGATCGAGTATGTACCGTTAAAGGTCGAAGGACTGTAGTGTTTTGAGAAGAAATAATTAGACAGTAATGTAAAAGTTTGGGAATACCATTGACGCAAATTTTATAGAGTAAAAATCGTAGCTGAGAGTGTTGATGGTAAGTCGGTGCGGTGTTACGTACGTCTTTCTTTAAGGGAACCAGTACAGCTTGGTTTTGGAAATTTGGAGTACTCCAAAATGCATTTATTTGTCATCCAAAGTTTATTCCACATCAAACAAAAATTTTCTTTGAAAACCTTTGTCGTAAGGTTTTAGGCACATCGTTGTTCCGATTAAGGTCGTTGAGGGCTCATTTTGTTCAGTAAAGAAATCCTCACCGTGTGAACGAGGGAATTTTTTTACAATTTCGTATTGGCCAAGTTATTTGCAAATTAGTTGCCTAAATATTGGAAATTTTGGATAATTGACCGTAACTTTTCACATGAATTTTTTTTTCGCCGATCCCTACGTTCGTAAGATGTGGAATTGCTGTCTGAAGAAAGCAAGACTTTGAGAGGTTGAATCAGACCAACGATGTCCCTCAAACCTTACGACAAAGTTTTTCGGAGAAAATTTTTTATTGATGTGAAATAAACTTTGGTTGACAAGTAAATGATTCTGGAGTACTCCAAATTTCCAAAACCAAGCTGTACTCGTCCCCTTAAGAACGTCTGAAGAGAGTCCCCTATATATTTATCGTGAGGGGATTCTAGAGTTAAATATGGTGAATCTTATGGCACCGGATACATAATAACAGGAAATTCAGCCACTGCAGAGACTTGCGGGTTGTATAAAGCCGCGGGCGTTTCACACCGGGAGCTGAGCGTGGTGCGGTGAGGTGAGGTGCGGTGCGGTGCGGTGCAACTGCAGCGTGATGCAAAGTGACGTGGAGTAAATTCCAGCAATGTCGCGAGGGTTTATCCAGAATATATGCGAGAATTGTGGTGCTAGTACTACTACCAAAGTCACGCGAACTACGCGAGTCGCGCCCGACTGCCTTCAAATTGACCGAAATTATCGGCCTACTCTTTTGTTTCGTAGTCATACTCGGTGCTTTCCCCGTCCCATGTTCCGTGTCCCGTATCCCGTGTCCCATGTCATTTTTACCGTCATGTTTTTCATCCGTCGCGGTACGTACCTCGGTAACCACCATTTTGTACGTTCCGTCCGTCAGCTATTATCCCGGTAGGTATGTAACGCGACGTGTTATTATGAAATAATGTCACACGGAACGAACTGCACGCTTCTATAACTACGCCACGCCACGCTGTATACCTGTACTCCGAACACCGAGTAGAATCTCATTCCTCGTCATTTTATCAATACTCTAACATCCCGTTTCGAACATCTCCGGTTTTCACCGGATCGCAACGTTTCGAAATCCACGCGAAATCGAACGCGATCGATTTTTTTTCCCGCGATATTGTCTCGGGAACGAATGAACGGATTTAATCCTTCCTAATACAAATCGATGCGGTTCTTCGTGACTTAGAACTGGTCCAATTTTGAATTCGATCGGTTGATTAGTTTTCGAGTTATTCAAAGAACAAAATTTTCAAAAATAAAAATTTCAATTTATCATAGCTGGAGAACTGATCAACCGATTTCGCCGATTTTTATCTCAATCGATAGAATTTTTTCCAACTTAAGTCTGGCCAAATAATTGTGTTTGAAAATCGACGAATGAACTTATTGTCGATCTATTTTGAACTTGAAAAAATTCATATCTCGAGCTTATACATCGATAAAAATTATCAGAAATCGAAAATGTGTGCAGAACGTAGAAATAGGCGAATTTCCGTGGAAAAAACTAATCCTGTTACTGCACTGATATATCTTAATACGTTTTTTCCTCTTTTCTTTTTTTTTTTTCTTTTCAATCTCAACTGCAACTGCAGCCAGGTCATAAATTCTCCAACTGCACTTGACCAACCTTCAGAGTCGTTAGACTCGCGAAAACAAATTGCCTTATATCCCTTATGGGTGAACGTGAACGTATTGCGTTCTCCTTCTCGACCGTACCTACTGCAGTTACCACTTTCATTTATTTTGAACCGCGGATTTAGGATCCATATACATACCGTATCTCGTGATCTTCCGTGCAATAAACCATCGCGTCGTATAGAGAGATTCTCGTAATAATTAACCGGTTTTTAATCACGTCACACGGTTTTAATTCTTCGACATTCATCACGCCGATGAAACGTTTCTTTAAACAAAATTTTTCGGTTCGAGAACGTCACGAACTCCCATATAATTACACCTCGGCGCAGATCACGTGACACGTGCCTATTCGTTCGATATTTGATCAGAAAATATGAGGAAAAAGTTGGGACCGATCAGCAGTAAGACAGAAAACGATGTTTCCCATTTGTCCACATTATAGTACAACAGGATCTAATAAGAACTTCGTTTGATGGTGACAGCTGAGTGGGACGAATTGACCGTTTGACCCAGTGCAGCTCGGGGGCAAAGCGGACCAGGCTGCAGTTCAGCAGTCTGGTGTATATAGGCTAGATGATCGTTGTGCGTGTATTTCCGCACGCAGGGCAGATGGCTCCCGTGATACCCGAAGGGAATTTGATAAAGCTCTTTGCCCGCTCGGAGTACAGCGGGTGCAGCAATCTCATGCGGCCACGATTTATAACGATGTTACCACTCGTGCGGCCAGTTCGTATGAAAATAAAGAAAAATAAAAGAACGGCGAAGTGAAGTGAGGTGTATGAGTACCTACCAGAAGAAAAAGGAATAGTGGTGGAATTTTTAATTTTTTTCGCTTCGTTACATAATTAATTGGTCAGACACGCGACAGTCGTATACCTACGCGGTGTAAGTATAACGTGCGTACATACATACATACCTAAGCTTTGTAATAAATATGTTACGAACTGATTCCGTGTAGATTAACATCTGTCCGACACCGTATACCTACATTTATACGTATAATTTACACGCTAATCTATTCTTAGAAGTTTCATATTTATGCGGGGGTCTAACAATTAAGTTTCGTACGCTCAACGTTCGCGGAAGTTTGTCGGAATAAGGGGACACCCTGAGTCGTATTTCTCACTTATATATACCAATCGTGTCAAGAATTCCAAATCTCCGGTCTGCACGACGTTGATACGTGTAAGTAAGAGAAAAAATTTGACGAAATTTCTTAACTCAATTCACTTACACCGTTGTTCGGAATTTTTTGGGGACTTTGCCGATTTTTGTCGAAGCTGTAAGGGTGCCGGTTTGGATGACTACGAGAATGAATGCGATCTTTGTTGCAAATCGTTATAATTTGATCTAAATAAAAAAGAACGTCGTATATGTTCGACGATTTCAAGTTTTGAACCGTTTTTTTTTCCTTTTTTGTCAAATTCTGAGGTCGGAAACGGTTTACCCCATCTTTCCACTCTCTGTGTACTCGACAAAGAAGTTAAAACAGCCAGCAAAAGAAAAGCAAGAAAGCCGATACTTTCGTGATAGCAAAAATATCAAAAAATCGCGTTTTGACGTCCGTACGCCCGGGCACATGCCCTAATTGCTACCAGATTTTTGTTCAACAAAAAAAATTGCGTAATCTTAATCCTCGTGATTTCGTTAAGGAAAATTTAACAGCGGTATGCGAAGTGCGGCGAGTATAAGTACGAACGAGTATAGGGGGGTTCGAAGGGGGCCGTATAGCAGTAAGACTGAATCCGCTATCTGTGTGGGCCCTGCGTAGCATCAATTAGACAGTTCAGGGTATGTAATATATATAGCAAGATCGCCATCGTCCATTGTCTGGACCTTTGAGATCCAAGATGGCCGCGGTGTAGGGATCGGGCTGGAGCGGCAGCGGCCGCGCGCCGCAAGCCTCTATATCTGCGAGGTTGAAAATCGCAAAAAGCTGCAGTCGCGCGGGACCGAGAAACCGGCGGAGGTGAAGGACTATGGAGGTGGTCCGGGTCTCCGGGGGCCTTATAATCGCCACGCGAACACGGGGCACCAAATATTTTTATGTTTTCATTTCGACCGGCGAGTTTTTCCACCGTCTCTTCGTATGTACGAGTCTCTTCGATAGGTGCGCGGTGTATAAGAATCGGCAGGTTTTCGTATCCGCTCCAGGTAGTCCGCGTCCAGATCCGTAACAGCTACCTTATACCATATATATATACCTATATACAGGCTCGTTAACGCTTTCGATGAGGATTACATTAACTTAGCTCATTTTTGCACTCCCACAAACACGTCACAAAGCCGGTATAGGTTTTTTTTACAAACTCGCCACGCGACTCTGAATCGAGGATAATCAACGCCACTGCACGAGGACCTTCGGACATGCTACATTCATCGATATTACGATCGAGGAGACACACAGAGACCTCCGAAATAATTTACTCGACGGTCAATCGGAATCGATTCGGACATGTACAGGTCGCTTAGTTGATCCAAACTTATTCAAATTTTGACGAAATATTCCACATTCATGTTGTATCGGATCACACTGACGATATTCGACAAATTTTTTGTTTTGAGCCAATTTTTTGCTGTCAAAAAAAAAATGTGTGTTCCTTGCTTTCAACGATAGAAGACTTACCTTATATCTATAATTATTGGATTGCCTGGAAGTGACATCGTTCCACAATATTCCCTCCAAATTTGAAGAACTTCCGATCAACGATGCGCCCTGTACGCTGCGGGAATCAATTTTTCTTCGATAGAGTCGATCCACGTGTGAGACGAGGGGCAGCAACTTCCTATTTGAGTGGCTCAGTGAATGCAAAAGGAATCGATTTCTGTTGATTTCGTCTATGATTTCCGGGATTTCCACTGACACATTAATTATCGATGATTTCTTAGGATGCCACGTGATTTCCAATGATTTCTAGTGAATTCCAAAATCTTGGAAAAAACGATTTCCACGTTCAAACACAGTTGGAATAAGAAATACGTCATTTTATGGACTAAAGTTACTTTTCTTAACTTGCAATTTATTTTACTGATTTCCGTGATTTACGGAATCATGTGATTTCCAATGATTTCCACCGATTCCCAAGAAATCGAAACGAAAAGAGGAATCTTTCGAATTCCAATGATTTCTTGTGATTTATTTTCGATTTCAGGCTCAGGTGGGTCACTGATACCCAGAGTTGCCAGCCCCTCGGTTTGAGGCGAGAGAAAATTATTTCCAAATTGTGTACATCCTGTTAATACATACGACCTGCTAGAGAATATGAGTCTTCCGGTTTTCTTGATAATTTCACGTGCTATCAGATCGAAGAAAGTAATAAAAAATCGCACGATTCAGTAACCCTGTAATGCGATGTAACGAGGTCGTTACCGCAGTTGTGAAATCCGTGGATTACCGCAACTCTTCTCATTATCCTTTGTAAGATAGAAATAAACTTCTAAACGGTTTTTCGGTGATAAATTGATCGGTAAAATTTCGTAGTCTTTGACAACGTCGACTATAAGGAAGTTGGATAATTTTTTTGTTCATATAACGAAGCGTCATTTCGAGTCCTGCAGCCTTTACACCCTGCAATTCAGAATCGTGTATCGTATACATTCGAAGATATTCGCGTGTCTAAGATATGACGAGGGTAGACTACCAGATACCCCCTCGTCTTATAAATAGCTGGATAGATATGCACACGGATGTACTATATATATATATATATATCAGATTTATGTAAATATTCGTGTATATCATACGCAACGAACTATACCTTAAACCTCCACGTATACGTATACGTACATCAATCTGTGAGATAAGTATATTGCGAACATAGAAACCAGCATGACATTCGCGAGTGGGCTCCGAAGTTACGTGGCTAGTTATATTTTCGCTCAACGAGGACGAATGCAAATGTATATTATACATACATATACATACATACATACGCAATATGTAGTATATAGATATAAATATGTATATATACTTGTACGTTAAGAAGAGGGGTTGAATTTGCTGCCTAGATAGCCGAGGAGTTCCTTCCTCGACGTCGCCTCCGTATAGTCGCTCGTTTATTTTACTTTATTTCTTCCCTCAAGACGCTGCTGCATCGTGACGTTTCCGTTAAGAAAGGCGCTACTGCCTGAGCCAACCACCAAGATGACTAGAACAACCCTGCAGATACCGTAATTATCAAATGAGTCGAAAAATTGATCTACAAGATTCCGAAATTGTATCACTATCCAGAAATTTATTGGAGCCAATTTTCACTGTTTCGTACGAATTTCAAACTTCAAGATTTTCCCAGGGAGTTGCAGACAGAATTTATTCCTGGCTTATGATTTGGATATCCGTATTAACGGTCTGTACTAACTTCAGATCGATAAAAGTGTCTCTATCGCGATACACGAATTAGTACGAAAACCCCTTCGTTCCTCGTTTTATTTAATTCCCATTTTATTTCGTTGAATTTTCTTGTCGAATTTACGCGACCACTTTATCTCATCTTTAGATAAGGTCGTCGTGTAATCGGCTTTGGATGTTTTGTACATGTACGGTGGGTATATAAATCCGTATTCTGCGGTAAGGTGAAAACAGAAACGTTATTAAACCGTAGGAAAATTTGGACGACGTACATACGTATGTACATACATACATACGTGTGTATATACTATGTATGTAAATACGTATGGATTTTACGTACACACACATAAGTAGCTGCGGTATTGTAGATTTTGTTCCGCAGCTACGGTCCCGCGACACAAAAACAGAGGCGCCGGCGCTATAGCCGAGCCGCCAAAGAGGACTTCCTCGTAAGCGCCCCGGCCGAGCCGGCTCGGTTTCGCGGGGAGGAAGAGAGCAGTTAGTCCCCATATCTCCATACCGCCGAAAACCAACTGGTGTGCCCGAGCTTTAGCCCGCGGAACCGAGATCTGGAGGCAAAAACAAGAGCAGGACTGCCGCAACCGTCACAAAGGACGCGGCGTCAGGACCACCACCCCCCCGATGCCCCCCCCTTACCCTCCCACTGTGACATGTATAAGCTACCGTATTTCGCCCACGCGACGTCGCTATACGTCCGTCCAGACTTTTCTTGCCAAAATTAATCGTGTGAGCAAACTGCTTTTGTAGCCCCGGCGCATGTGCAGCGCATGTCTTACTGACGTCGCCTCTCGTCGTATATCCATTTAGAAAACACGCGGATTAACGAGTCGTGAAGGGATATATGCGACCGCACGTTTGATATCGCGGGTTTCAGAAACTGCGACTACGGCGCGTCGTTAACTTGCCGGAGTTCCAAGTTCGGCTATTGCAGCTTCATGGCTCCGGAGATGCTTCTCCTATCGCTAAATTACCTCATTTCGAACGCATCTCGGTCGATATTCTCGACTCCTTGATAAGAAGATTGCATTTCCACGAAACTCCACGGTACGAAAAATCGCAGACGACGTTCAATTATTTCTCACTTCGACACGATCATCTCGACTTTTTAAAGACCATCGAAAGATCGAAAGACCATCGATGGAACCTCGAAGTGCCCATACTGGTCAGTTACACAAGGCCAATGTCGAACTGTGAGAACAGATCAAAGTATTGAGAAAGAAAAAAGGTATCGAGTTGTCTGACGAAGTGGAATTACAACACTGCATAAGGTCAACTCAAAATATGACGAGAAAGATCACGATGGGACCTCGAAGTAGCCGTACCGACGAGTTAAAAAATGCCAACGTCGAACTGTAAGAACAGATTAACAATGTTGAGCAAAAGATTATATTGTACATCGAGTTGTCTTACGAAGTGGAATTACAACACGTCTGCAGAAGACCATAAAACTGTTATTAGCAGATTCACATCTGAGTGAACCTCGTATGAATAGAAAACCCGATGATATTCGTCATAGTTCTAAGACTGGAGATAATGATGAGCACGAGTTGACGCCATGAACCGTGGAGAGTCATTAGCAAACATTGAATTATATTCAATTGGAGGAAGAATGGGAATGGGAGTAGGGTGCGTTTAACAGCAAGAGAAATCCGCATCTGTTAGGTTGATTCTCTGAAATGCGTTTGAAACTGGAAAATTACACACCGTCCCCGGACGATGGAAGGCAGACGCCCAGATGAGCCGAGGGTAGAGAGAAGAAGAAGAAGAAAAAAAAATTCTTTCAATCCCGCGAAGACGTATAATATACTTGGTTTTCTTGATGGCTTGGCAATAAGCGGAAGGAGACAAGAAAACTAGGTTGAAATTAATAGTTGTAGAGGACGGGCGGGGGGGCTGGGAGTCCTATGATACTTAACGAGCATATAAATGACCGCCAATTTTTCACTAACGACAGGCGCCGCCCTCGAGACCAAACAAATGAACTTTTAATCTTCAAGGCTGGCTTCGAAGGGATGAAAATACCGAAAACTTGAACCCAGACTTTGGAACGTTGAATAAACCAGACGTCATCGACGATTCCCGAGGCCTAGAAAAATTATATCGCGAAAAAAACTACCACCTCGGTTCTTATACCTGGTGAATTATTTATCGCGTATATATCGATGAACCTAGCGACGAGCTGGACTGAGCGAAACGCAAGCTCGTGGTCATTCGTCGTCCGTCTAACGTTGCACGTATACCTTACCAGTCGAATAAATACTTTGCGGCCCAGGACGACGTTAGGCTGGGACCGTTTGAAATTAGGACCATCTGTTTGGTTAGAACGACAGTTACGTATTGATTGCGTGGCCGGCGCACATACAATGGTAATAACAATAATAACGGGATAGGCATCACTCGCAACAAAAGACCAATATGGCGCCTGCGGTTTTGCGGGCGCGAGCTGCTCACCCGTCCGGTCTTTGAGTTCGAAACGCGTTGGTGAAGTCGCGTATTGTTAGCCGCAACATGTGCCCTTCGAAGGAAACAACGAGACGAGTTAAAATGAGGTAGAAAACTAATAACGAGACGAAGAAGAAAAAGAAAAAGAAAGAGAAATGAAATTATTATTTTCAAGAACAGACTGTTTCTGAAGACCGATCAGCCGAACGAGAGTTCGGCAGGAAACTGCGGTGTCGATTGCCCGAATCCGGCCACCTTTAGGTAACAGTCTTTAACAGGAGTTGCAACAATGCGAATTTACATCGGCGACATCCGTTCCCAAACCTCAATCCCTTTGTACGAACTTCAATGTTGAAACCTAATTATCAGATCCTTACGAGCGACACTTATGGACGTGAAAATTATGCGGACATGACGTAGCAGATGTCGGTACCCAGTTTCGAATCATTCGAAGAAAATCTTGACTACTATCCTCGTATTTTTCCGATTACGAAAGCCTCGAAAATACCGGGGGTTTTGTTCACTTCGATCGGCATGAATAACGAACTAATTATTGAAAAAAAAACCATCGAATCTTCTTGAGGAATAGAAGAAATCTTCAAGCTACAGAATCCTTCTAGTCCCATATTTTTCCGATTTTTTTTCAACGAGTTACATTCTTCGAAAGCTAGGCGTCACGAATTTTGAAAGAAATAGTCAGTACGATACTTGATTTCGGTCTATTTAATTTTACACTTAAATCCGGTCGATTTTATGCAGGCAACCCTTCCGCCCACCCATAAGGGCTGCCTGTAAATGCCTTCGGACTTATTACCTACTTAGTTGCGTGTGTAACGCCCTCGGAATTGGTATATCTGACTATATATATTTATGCGGCAATTTTCATCAATCACTCTTAAATTTCCCAAGCTGTTTTTTTATTTTTTTTTACATCTTCTGTTCCTGGAGCCCTGGTTCGGGCGCCGAGGACCATGATAAAAAAGGGCGCCGGGTACGCTGCGGCAGTACGCGCCAGTGTTCATCGGCCCGTGAAACGCCGACAAATCGTCGATTCATTAACGATCATCAAAAAAAAAAAAAAAGAATAAAAGGGTGGTCTCTTTTCCCGGTTTTTATTATATGCCATAGCCATACCAGACCGGCGGATTATCGAATCGAAGTTAATACACCCGCCTTGGTCAGGCTTTGATAATTTCTAGCCAATTTCTGTACACTGCACCTCGTATTCCAAACGCCAATTATATCGTCGTTTAGAATCGATCGTTATAAGCGGCCTCTCGTTTTCGGTCAGGCAATCAAACGAGTATAACGTCCAGTTTGCGGTATTTGACTATCGTCTGAGAACGTAAACCGGAACCGGGGTTATTTCAGGAGAACATCAAACGGATCGTGTGTAAATCGAAGGAAATGAAAATTGGTCAAAAATTTTCTCGGCACTGGTCACGTTGAAACGGAATTGTTTAAAGCACGAGTACTCCTCGTCCGGACGGAGACAGTCCTCTGTATTGTTGGCTTAAGTTCGGAGATAAGCGTAATGTCCCATTCGTAATTTGTTGACTCTCTATGTAACGGCGCGGTAATTGCGTGGCCAACAGCTAAAGACCCGAGACGGTTTCAGAGTCGGTTTATTTGAATGTGAAACGCTCTCCGGATGCACGGCAATCTGTTTTCTGTTTCAATCGCATTGTGTTACGGGGTCCTTTCAATCCCCGGTTAGTTACTCTGCAATATCCGTCTTCTAAAACCGCCCCTGGAAAAGACCTCGACGATTGCAGTTTTCGCTAAATAAACAACGGGCTATATTAAGGACAATATCGATTACTGAACGGTACTCGGATGCTCATTATACGCCGCGAATATACCCCGCTTATATACAACCCCATCCACCGTATCGTCATGCACTTACCAAATGGCAGTCGACACCGTCGTTCGTATACACCCGTTACGGAATACCCTAGTCGACCTTTTCCACTATATACCCATTCATTCAAGATATTCACTTACTGATTACTTTCCAATCCACAGATGTGCATACGTATCGTTATTGTACTTTGACTAAAATCGTACAACATCCTGCGACGATTGTTTCGAAGATCATTTGTTGGGCCCAGACGTCTGTTGGTAATCAAACAGAGGATAGTGCTGTACCTTGGTCCAGGTTCACTTGGGATTGTTTGTCTCTACATCAGCCAATGAGAAAATTGGTGAAAAAATATTCGTGTTCGATATGATGCGAATTTTTTTGTACGCTGCTTCTGATAATGTAACAACACACAGTCGGTATAACGGCGGTTGGCCACTTGGACTGCAATCAATGCGGCACTGTCGGCGTGGCTAAGCAGATTCCGTGATTGGGGTAAACATCGTTAGCCCGTAAACCCCGGTGCTCGTCAATATTCGCCGCTCCGAGCGGCGAACCCTTTTATTATATCCTCTCCCCGTTTCATCTGTTCGGTACATAAATGTCTACCGACCTAATTCGAACTGTGTGATACCCAAAACACGTCGGGGAAGTACAAATTGTAACGTGACGTATTCGACAGAGAGCGGCTAGGGTGAAAAGTTCGTATCGTAGGACGAAAATTATTGCTGTAGCTGCAGTAAATTGAGTCAGTTTAGAAACCGAATACTGCAGCATAAAGAATAATGAACACATTTTAACGTTAAAAACCAACTGGAGCGTTTAAGTGGGTCCGTTACGCGATTTGTCAATCGTATATTTTGCATCCGGCATTGAGTATAAAAAAAGGGCATTGACTAGGCAGAAGGTAGGTGTAAATGATGGCAGTTTCCCCTGTAAGTGGTTTTGTTCGAAGTGGATGTAATAGAGAGACAAAAAGCAAAAGAAGAAGAAGAAGAAGAAGACGAATAGAAACAAAAAAAGAAAAAATTTGCGATAATTTATATCCTGCATCACGATGTTAGCCTGCGGGTGGTAATGGTCAGTCGTTAGAGTCGAGACCGCCTGCCTCTGCCCAACCTCTCTAAACTCTAATAGATTTTTAGGGTAACTGTCGTTCCATCCAGTGCTTTCGAACGGCTAGCCCCGTCGTCAACCGTTCCTACGTTACTATTATATACGGAAGGGGCGAACCGAACGGTTTAAAGCTGAGAGGTAATGGCGCATGACCGGACCTCGGATACGGGTGACAATGGACCGTGTTGACCAACATGGTCACGCTTCGAGGACAAAGCAATAATATAAGTGCGGGCGACAGGGGGGAGTAGGGGGTTACGCGCGGTATCTAAACTAGATTATTGTGACTTTTGTCAACCGGTAATCGAGTATATCGATTCGTCCGATCGATGGACCGTCACGGTTCGAGTTACAATTATTACGACAAACCGGATCCCCCGTGTCGCACTCCATGATCCGCAGATATTAAACCAAGAATTTGAAGCTCGTTTTAAATTTCGTTGAACATTAATTCCGGCCGTCTTTTACCAGATTTTTGGCCAAATTCGATGGATTGAGCGCCACGGTTAGACCGAAAAGAAAAGAAACTCCGCTTGAGCGAACGAACGAACGGACGGACGGACGGACGGACGGACAGTCAGTGACTCGAGGGGCCCAGTTTGGTGAAACAGGCCTATATGATGATCTCTCTCTCTCTCTCTCTCTATTTGTGTTTGTATACGTGTATATACATAGGGAGTTAGATATAGGCGCCATTTTAGTCTGCATTCCATTGTTTTAGATGATTCATACGCGGGGCGGCCCGTTCGGGCCCTAATTTATTAGTTTGAATATCGAAGGAACTGCGTCCTGCAGGCCCAAGCGACGCGGGAGCAAGCTGGGTGGCCGTGGACCCTCCGTCCTTTACGCCCACCCTCAGACGATGCTTCGTGATGCTCCTCTGCTTGTTTATATTTTATATATATACCTATATATGTATATACCTTGTATCTCATTTTTCCATCTCTCTCGTAATCTCTCACGGTTCTATTCCCCTCTTCTTCTTCTTCTTCGTCTTCCTCGTATTCTTCTTCTTATATTCTTATACTCCACATCTACTTTTCTCAAACGTACATATACATACATACATACACCAACGAATGTATGTACGAATTTACTACATACCTGGGCGATTGCTACAGGTGCCTCCTCGTTACCCCTGAAGTTTAGAAGCACCGGTAGCTACGTCACGCGAATTTATACAAGAAAGACCAAAAACTAGCATCGTGCTCTGATCAGAGCGATCGTCATCCCTGGACAGAAATCATGAACAGAACTCTCAGCACGTCGAAGATCATTGAAAATGATGAACATCTGGAATATCTTAATTGCTGGACAGCTGAACTGATAGTAGTGCAAGCAAAACGTGCGGATTGCTCATCAAACTCGAGACAATTGATTGAAGTTTATTCCCGCATCGAAAATCGTATTTAAAACCGATTTGACGATGGGTATAATTGTTGTCGGTATGAACGGTGCTTTACGGAGTTTTGGATGAGCCGGGTACGTACCGCGTCACGTTCTTCTCCTTGGAGAACGAAGTGGAAGAGGTATAAGAGACGCGCGCGAGGAGGCCGCGTCGAATAGAGGCAAAACCTCGAGAGGTCAAACAATTTAGCCTCCTGGCACGTACGGGCATGGCGAGCGTGCGCTTGAGATACGCATCTTCTGGGAACCTAACCTGACGAAGAGAAGACTGTTTCGAGACTAGTCGAGAGCTCGGGAGATACGGTATAAAGAAACGGAAAAGTTCGGTTGAAGGTAAACCACCGAAAAACTCCATAAAAACGAGACCAAAAGAACGAGTACAGCGCCCGGAGGCGCGGAGGTCGCCGGGCCAGCGTCGTGGATATGAATGAAAACTTGACCAGATCGCGGCACCGAAGGACTTGAATGACTGGGACCGGAACCGGGACCGGGACCAGGGCTTACTACGAGGGTCATAAACGCGGCATCAAGACGAACCAGGGATGTTGCTCACGAGTCAAGGCCTGGTCACACGGAGAACTTGAAGTGTGGGAATCCCGCAAGTTCACTCAGTGAATGCCGCGACGTCCTAGACGTGATTCTCGCAACTGCATGGTGCAGTCTGGGATCAACAAGACCGAAACATGCCCCAGAGCTCAGACTCGTCTATGGATATTGCACTCACGCGTTTTGAATCTAAAATTCTGAGCCCACACGTGTCTCTCTCTCTCTCTCTCTCTCTCTCTCTCTCTCTCTCTCTCTCTCTCTCTCTCTCACACAGTCATCTCTCAACAGGAATGTAAAAGCCGAAATTTATCATCACAGTTTCCAACCGGTGAAAGTATGAGAGTACAGTCGTCGTATGAACCGCGGCGAACCCGGTTGAAATTCGAGGGTTGCGTTGATTATTATTTATAATGCGCGAGGTAACTCGAACCTCGAAATTTACAGATCGTGGGCTCCTGCAACGGGATAACAAAAGTTTTTGTTAAAACGCACGAATCCCTCAACGCCGACCAATTTTAACCGCTGGACTCGAGCCAAGCTTACGCATATGATGGTGAAATTAAAACTTGTTCTATATGATAAACAGGAATAGAAGTTTTGACCGAAAAATCGGTTGATCAAATTCTTCAGAATTATGAAACACAAAAAAATTTCGATATTGCCTCGAGAAGTGCCGAACAAAAAAAGTCAGAGCCTGGATAGAAGTTCCGAATTCTAATATCACCGACTGACAGTTTTTAGAATAAGGGTATGTCCCCGAAAGTCTGTAAAGTCGATTCGAAAAACTTCTATAAACACCGAAGGTTCAAAATTTCGAAGACTGAAAATTGGAGAAGCCTGCAGAACTCGAAAACTTGAAATTGACGTATGCCTCTCGATTAAATTCTCGGATTCTTTGACTCTCCGAGTTTTTGACTGTCTGACTTCCAATCTTTCCGAACTTTGAACGTTTCCCAAAATTCGAAACCGTCCCAAAAAAATTGGGAACTCGAATCAGGTTCCAAAAGTCAGTCGACGGTTGGACACAGATTGGCAAAAAAAAAACAAAAAACCAACATGAAGGACTTAGGAGGGCCCGGAAAATTCCTTGGACTACTGATGACACCGGTACGGAGTTGATCCCGAGTTCCATGATTTGTCGCGGTGCGTGGTAATCCGTATATCCATAATATATACCTACCCCTGCGTACGTCTCTCGGGAGAACGTCGACGAGGCGACGAAGGGTCTCCTACCTCTGTAGAAACGCACTTGACATCCCCCAACGCAGAAACATGGCTGCCGTACAGTTAAGGTGACGTCACAGTATGGGTTTCGGTATAAGAGATGCGGTCTGTGGTCTCGTGGGCGTCGCTTGTTCGAGTGTTTCCCTACAGCTGAGTATAGGTAAGTGTTTGCGCTGACGCAAGGGTGTTTGGTTCATGGAAGGGGGTGAACTGGTGCGATGGAGGGGTCCGGTTAACCGGGGGGCGGGTGGAAAACCTCGTGAGTCCTCGTTAGCTGATCGAGTTAACTCTTGCCACCGCCGCATATCCAGTTCGGCTGAGCTCAGTTCGCAGTTCAGTTCAGCCAGCTACTGATTAGAACAAACTGACTGACCGCGGGGTCCGGACCGGACCGGTGCGCGGTCTGATTGCAAGAGATATATTCCCACAGATCCATGCCTCGTCGCGGCGACCGTAACTGTTTGCAATTTCGTTGTGTACAGTATATAGCATAGCCGTAGTACATGTATAGTAACCGCGGCAGGCTTCCACATCGCGTAACTGACCCACGGGCTAGCCGTAGCTACGTGATCAGACTTTGGTCGCCGGTGTACCCAACGGACCACGAATTGCCATTCCGTTGAAGGTCCAGTTCGCTAGGGTAGGTAATAAATTTTCAAAGAAAAATTCTCCTTATACGTATTTATGTAGAGACGAAGAGGAGAGTGTCTCCCCGCGGGCCGGGGCAAAAGGTATGACCTTGAGTCCTTGGTAGCCAAGGATCCACCTTACATCGCTTCAATTCGCAATTCCTCGTCGAATTGAAATGCGGATCGCAATAAACCGCATAAATCCCGCGCGTAGTACGTTCTGCCGCATATAATAGCACACGCACATATACATAAGTATATACTTCTATATACATACATAATATAATTCACCGCTGAGGACAAACTCCGGTTCATATATACCCAGCCGATTATCATTGCGCGTAAAATATAATAAAAACCCACCTCGATCATTGGTATGACCATCGTTACATACGCAATAAATCTGCATAGTCGTTATATATCGCAACCGCGAGTACCGGGTAAGCGGCTTCTTTCATCACAGGATTCGGCTCGGTTTGTATTAGCCGTTTTAAAAGGCAGCCGTGTATTGTCTGACCGGATTCACGTTTTGCAACCGGAAGTCTCCGGCTGCCCCGCCCTAAAACTGTTCTGAATACGGGTCTTTTTCGTTCGTAGTCGCCGTCGTTCTGACGGATGTCATTCCGGCCAATAGACCTCAGAGATTTTCTAAACACATATTACGATCATGTCGCCGGGTCGTAGACGTCTTCGCAGATGAAAATAAAAAGTAAAATAAAACTATAACTTCGATTTTCTTCGCCTAGCCAAAGCGAAGGAGCGAGACTCGATCCGTTTTAAACTAGTGAAACCCTTCCATATTATATGGTCTCGGCACCGATATATGCGGGACACGTCAGCTCGTCAGTATAAAATGCAACGCGGGACGCGTAGGCGCGACGTGCGTTTGAAAACCGCCGACGGGTACCGCGGGGTATCGTGTAATCCTCGTAGCCCCCCAGCTCTTGGACCTCAGAAACTGGTGTTTGAATTCATTATATTATGGGTAAGGACCGTGTACCTACACGGTTTGCGGGCCTTTGTGAAACGTTTGCAAAATATAAAGATCGAGAGTCGTCGGCGATATAACCGCGGGTAAATTTTTCGTCATGAAAAGCCGGCTAACAATGTTGAGATAAAATATCGAAACGGCAACAGCAAAAAGGAATTAATAGACCGAATCTCTGGGGCAAAATTTCTAATCATCAGAAATATATTCGTGGCTTTATACTATTTCCTCAATGACAACGGATCGAATAGTGTTAATATCGGAGATGGGATACCGCCGCTAGTATAAGAGTTGAGGGCGGAATAAAGGAGAAAAACCCCGACGCCATCCCTGAAGCGAGGGAAAAAAACCAATCAGGGTATATCTCCGGAGCGCACGGTCGGGTCCCATGGCGTGACGGCTAAAAGATTACTTACTTTACTCAATACCACTTGGATGCCCAGTGAGACCAGGGTCCTTCGTCGTAACATGCGACGTTCTAACCCCCGATTCTCCCCGTCACAGGGTAGTCCTACTCGACTAAAGATATTACGTATCGCCAGCTACGCTACTCTATCGATACTTGTACAGGAAAATTACAATGAAAACGGTTTAACGCGTACAGTCGTTAACTCATGGGCAAAAATCTGCTTCACAAAATGTCAAAGGAGCTAAATTTTGCACATTTTTTGATCCCTTGACGTCAGAGAACTGATCAGAAACATCCCCAAGTATGAAGATGGTTCAATAAAAACAGTCCGTCTTCATCCTCTGATTGAAAAAAAATCATTGAAGAATTGCATACGGAATGAACTGAGAAATATGAAGATAGGGTATATTTCCGTGGTCGAATTGAAAGGTATTTTGTCCGCGTTGGGTTAGTTATATAGCTGGAAAAGCTCGGGACCGTTTGATCGCGAAAATAGAAGTTGGTAAGTGTCTATAGATAGATAGCGACAAGCCGCGAAGCATAGATCTTTGCGTATCAGTACGGGGGATCAGAAACGAGGATAGAGTGACGCGGACACGGACGAAACCAAACTCGAGTCAACTTGACTAAAGGGAAGCTTATCTTATCAGATTCGGAGCGGCATCCGAGCGCGGCTCAAAGTAGCTGCTGCCGTGAACGGAGAGACCGCGAGTGCTTATACGGGAAAGGACGACCGTCGAGTCGAGTCGAGTTGGCTTGTATAGGTGGCTTCTAGGTGGCTCATTACCGTAATTAGCCCCCGGAACCTCCCCGGCATCTTTGCGTACCATCTCGACTACCGGGGACCCGGGGACACGGGACAGACCGGCTCGTCGCGTGTCCGAGTCAACGCTCGAGGCCTTTCCTCCATTTTTACTTGCTTTTTTCCCCCATTTTCATCCTCTATTTTACTTCTCTCTCTCTCTCTCTTTCTCGCTTAACCGCGTTGAGACAACGAAGCGCAAAGTGTTGCGGTCTCTTTCGCACTCGAGCTTTTAGTTCCCTGGACAAGGCTTGCGCCCGCGGTGCAAAAGAAACGAGAACCCCGAGCGTTATTCCTATTAATAAATGAGCAGGGGATCATATCTTCCCTTCGTTTCGCACTTTCTGTGTCAGAGATAGCCTCGCCGTTTCTGAACATGGTTTTATTAAGATCTATTTTTTTTTCTTTCTTGATCGATGCGGAGCCCCGAAACGTAACAACGTGGATTTAACTTTTTAATTAAACACCAATCTCCTCGGGTAATTACACGGCAGTCTGTTCGAGATGATCCGCGGTTACGTCAGGCTCGAGTTCCTCGATCAATACATTAACCGTATACAAGATATATCCGCGATCTTTAAATTACTGATATTATATCTCGCGTCGATCGTCTTCTAAAATCTATACGACTTCATGTTCCGCGGCTGCGTGGAAATTACTCTCTTTTTTATTCGGAGCTTTGATCGGTCCGGAGAAGCTTCTTCGAAAAGTTGGGAGTGGCGGCCTGCAGGAGATGATCAGGATGGAATATCATTGAACCATCGAGAGTATAAGTTGCGATTCAATTAGTCGTATCACGCGGAAGTGGGCTCATAAAGAAGTCGTTGATTGATTGAACGGATGACGATTGGCTTGAAGAATTACGCAAGACGCGGGGGCCGAGGACTCGATGATGGGACGGAAGACAGAAGCGCATATAAAGAGACGGAGAATTGTTAACGTGTACATATACATATACAAGTATATATATACATGAGCGAGATGTATCGGCAGATGCAAATGCCGAGGACTATGATTGGCGTCCGGCGACTTATGACCCTCGCGTGGTGGTCCAATTTGCGGCGGCTTTGTACAATTACCCGCCATTAGTCATTACCATTACAACTGTCATTAGGGTTACCGTTCTCTCGTAGCTACATGGCAATTCTAGCGCCAGACATTTTCCATACCAAGAGCCAAGAGCCAATCCCTTCCCTCTGGACCCGCTTAAAAAAAAAAAAAAAAAACAAATACAAACTGGGACTCGTCTAGCAATTAAAAAATTTCACCGATTAGTCGAGTTTTTATTATATTCTTTATTGTACTTGGCGCGAGACTCTACCGAGTCTCTTGATACCTACACCCAATTTATAACGCCGGTGTCAATTCCGCAGCAAATTTGTAATGATGAGTAAGCCAACGGCAAGTAGTGAAAAAAAAGTCGAAGATTTTGTTTCCCATATACTTCGAAAGAACCTGATTTGTCCTGTTTGTTTTTCTTTTCTTTTCGTTGGAAGAAAATCAGTCTTGATTAAAAGAGCAGTATCTACTTTTTTTTTTTTGTATTACGTCAGTTTAAATCAAGTCTCTGTATCTTTCTCTCTCTCTCTCTCGCCCGTTCCTGAGAGCGCGTGTAGGAAGGATCTTGTATGGAGTAGTTACGTATTCCCCGAAGTTTGGGTAATTTTAACGGCCTAGGCGCCAGGCCCTTCGAGTTCCTGAATGAGTGGCTGGGTCTTGGGCCCCCTAAACCCACCGGGGCCACCGAGCTAACAAGGTGGGCCAGCGCCTCGCGTAATCACAGGTTTCGCACGGGGCCCGCACTTACTTTTTTCTGTTACTTTTTTCTTCTTTCATTTATTTATTTCTTTTTTCAATCTTCTACCACGCAGACGAACGGAGGCTACATCCGGGCCCCGGGCTCTACCGGGGCATCGCGCACAACTTATCACTCACGTTTTACCGTACAGGTTTATTGGCCTCGTCCGATTAGCGACTCGATACGCAATTCTAATCGATTTGTGATCCACCCTTTTTTTTTCTTCCAAAGATCAAATGAATAATAAATATGAACAGATCATTTGTCTACGTATTATCCCGGAGTAAGTATCGAGATTTGATCGTCGAACCATAAACGACGACAATTGAAACAGCTGAATTGAATTTTCAGTTAATTGGAATCGAGGTTGCTTCTCGTTACGCAAAAACTGAGACCACCAGGATCGTCCGGTAGTTTGCAGTCAAACGGTGCGCGGAAAGATGAAAATAAAAAGGGGAAAAAGAAGAAGAGAAGAACAGAGAGGAAAAAAAAATTAGTTCGAAATACCAACAGTGGTTACGTTAGTGTTTTGGCTCTAACGGATGGCCAGTACGAGGCCCATTTCATTGGGCCCAATGATCTCACGCTGGGCTCAGTCTCAACGTGTATAATCAACGCGCGTTTAATACCCGTCGTCGTGTCGAGTTCAGTTTGAATCATTCTCAACGACGATTATTCGGCTCTGACACGCGCGACGATCCTCCGGACGCCGTAGTATGACGACGTTAGGGCCCCCAAATTGGGACCCATTTACCCAAGGCCCACCAACCACAGAGTTGAAGGAGGAAAGAAGAGATGGAGCGAGAAGATGGGAAGAGAATTCGCGGTGATCGTTCGGTCCTTGGTCGTGCCAAAGGCGAGAAGGAAGTCATCTCGAAAACCACCGTTTAACGATCCTGCGGGCCTTCGGGGCCCGTACTTGTCTGTCTGTGTGTTTTCTTAACGACATCCCGGAGCACGAAGCCGGGGTCCGAGGTGGGCCGGCTTCATGCGGCGCAACGTATAATCAACACATTTTTCTACTCAGCGTCGAAAGTTCTTTCTCAATGGCCACACGAAGCACGTTCCCCTTTCGTCGTCTTGCTCGCTTTGGGCTCACGAAATTACTCGACCACCTTGGGCGCCTACGAACCTCGCCTCGCCTCGCCATGCCTTACCTTGCCTTGCCTTACCTTCGTTCGCCTTTATACCCTCGCTTCGCGAACAGCTTTCATTCGCAATTTGCCAATCGGTTTGAAATATTTCATTTCCATTTTATGACTCACCGCAAGCCAAATTGATCCTTACCGAAATCCAAACTAAACGTATACAATCCCACAGTTTATTACTCGGGATATTTCACCGAACGAACATGGGGCCCGGGAATGATCCAATAACATCTCCGATCGTTACCGAGGACGTAACGATAGCGACCTCGCAACAGAATCGCGCGAAGACATTAGACAAGGCCCCAACCGCATCGGGGGGCCCCCTCAAAGTAGTTAGGCCAACAAAAGAGACGAACAAGAAAACAATAATAACTTATCAGACCCGTGACCATGCGGAGCACCTAGTTCTATCCTTAACTCGCGGTCGTACCGACCTGGAGGAGGCGGTAGAGTCGGGGTTCGTGACTGTAGACCGGACACGAACCTCTCAGGGAGGTGGTGACGTAGGGGAACGTACGCGAGCTGTCTTGTTGCGCGGTAGTTACCTGTTCATTGGCGTCTATCGGTGGCAAACCGATTTCTCGTTCGGAAGAATGACGGGCAAGATTATCGAGTACACTTCGAAAGAGAGTATCGCGTCAGGGTTTGTGCGAGGGTTGTGAAAAGGGTTGGCGAAAAATCCGAAATACTGATTTTCCGCGAAAGAAAATCGGGGACCTTTTTTCTTTCTACCAAGTGGACGAATCACTCGAGGATAGAATAAGAAACGGGTGGATGAAGAAGGCTGAGTTAGGCAAGACTTACGCCAGTGGAGGACCACCAGGGAGCCGACACGCCCCCGATCCCAGGGCACACTTACATATTACTGAGAGTCTGAAGGCACCCAGACTCCGGCACTCAGGACTCACGTACCTAGGCATATACCGGCGAGACCGAGCGCCAGGAAGGCACCTCAAGAACACCGGATCGTATGAGCTGGAATGGGGCGACTGGATGGCATGCGGTGGGTCGGCAATTCCGCGCCCCCGTCATCTACGAGGGATAAAGGGGGTTTAGAATTTTCTTTTTTTTTTCTCTTTTTCGCTTATACTATCGTGAATTTTCTTTCAAATACGTGGAGTCTTTGTTAATCCGGTGAGGTACACCATGTCGTACCGATACCTGCTCGTTATACTCATCGCGGAAACACAATCGGACGGTAATTTTTATATACAAATTTTAATCGCGGTTCCAGATCTAAACATGCGTAGGTCATGTAGCAAAAGTCTTCGACTTCAGACCACGGACCGTGTAATTAGACAAACGTACGTTTCGTGGGTGAGTAAGCTAGCCGTAAATCAGCGGGCCTTTGGACCGCGTCGTGTGACGACGCAACACAACGCGACCGCGGTACGTCCTTCCATCTCGTTTACTTTCCCGATTACGTCGTGGCGCCGCACCTTCTGCCGCCGCGGATATGCCGGGTTAATGTTCGCTGGACGATTGGTATCGATTCTACGTCAGTATCGGTATTGACCTTTCGATATTTCGATGTCTTAACATCGATCGTGCTCTTCCGATACATCGCGGATATCGATAATCTAGTTCTATAACTGAATTGAGTGATCTATCGCGCAGCTATGAATCGGAACACTTGTGAGATGTCGATGTTGCGTTAATATCGATGACGAGTATTCGACATTCTCCCAACATCGATATCGACGATCTGGACGATTTTTTCTCGGGCAAATCGACCCTAAAAATGGTTTTCGCAAGTATCGAAAATCCGGGTAATTCCATATCTCAGTACCTAATCGTAATTAATTCAAGGGTACACATTCCGCCAAATTATTCCGCAGTATATTGGCGTAAAGTCGTCTGTGTATAGTAACCGATAAATCGAACAATAAAATCGGGAATACCGAAGTTTTGATGAAAAGACAAACGATCGACGGAATGGTCCGATTTTTACGACATCTAAAATATCCTGCAGCCAATATTCGGGTAAAATTTATCCTGTCGAATTTTTTCACCCTCCGCGATCGGAATAATTCTTCTCGATTTGCGGGAGATATGCCTAAGCACGTTGGGGGTGCAGGATTGATACGCGTTATAGCGTAGATATACGTGTACGTAACTACTCCACCTACACCTATAACCGAATATACTGCACCGTGACGCACTACGCGAATTCGTATCTATAGCTGAAGATAGGAATGCACAATATTGCTCGCCGTCTGTCACTTTCGTTTCGTTACGCTCGACCGTCTCGCATCACCGCCACTTATCAAGCCGGACTTAGGTATTACGTAGGTATATACATATAATATATATCTCGGATATTCCCTGCGGGGATGGAAAACTACCCTAATATTGGTATTTCAGGTTGGATATCAATCTCCGCATCAGTTTCAGCAAGGTCAGGTATATTTCCGAGCTTAAACTGCGAAGATCAGTCTTCCAAAATAGAAAACAAAATTCACAGATTCGGGAATAAGTTTATCAGCCTCAGACTCGAGCGAATTATTAAGTCATCGTGAATACGGTTTCAGTTCTGTTATCGTATCGAGCTGAGCAATTAATTTTCAAATGTTATCTAGAGGGTGATGACTCTACCGAGACACAGAATTAAAAATGGCCCATAATCTCACCCTCTGCGGATTGAAAATCAAAGAATTTTGAAAAATGCTTTTCGAGCATTGCAATAATGTCTTTAGAATATCAAAGTTTCAGAAAACATCGGAGTATGAAATTCGAGGGGCTGGCAACTTCCTATTTCAGTGGCTCAGTGAATGCAAAAGAATCGATTTCTGTTGATTTCGTCTATGATTTCCGGGATTTCCACTGACACATAATTATCGACGATTTCTTAGAATTCCACGCGATTTCCAATGATTTCTAGTGAATTCCAAAATCTTGGAAAAAACGATTTCCACGTTCAAACACAGTTGGAATAAGAAATACGTCATTGTATGGACTGAAGTTACTTTTCGTAACTTGCAATTTAATTGACTGATTTCCGTGATTTCCGGAATCATGTGATTTCCAATGATTTCCACCGATTCCCAAGAAATCGAAACGAAAAGAGGAATCATTTCAATTCCAATGATTTCTTGTGATTTCTTTTCGATTTCAGGCTCAGGTGGCTCACTGATTCCCAGAGTTGCCAGCCCCTCGATGATATTAGTTACTGGATTCCTTGTTCTAGTTTGAACCCTTTCCCTCCCAAATTGATTAAAAAAACACAACCATATCCTAAATGTGAATTCTTTTCTGTATAATCCCGAATCCTCAAAAACGGGATTCACTACTCCATATACCCATCCTCGTTCGCCGTGTTAGGCGCCATAATTAAGTCTCGTTTTTGTGTATAGGTCGATGTGTAAACGGATACGCGTACATGTGTATAGCTACGGCGCCCATGAGCTATACTCGTTAATCCGCATCGCTACCGCGCGTTGTTTGAGCGGGCTGTTTAGTCTCGAGAGTAGATCGGGCCCTCGATGATTAGGGATTGTTTACTGCGCTAGACACGGATCAATGACGCGCTTCCGTGGAGGCTTTATTGCGGGACACGCCGTAAAAATTGGTATTTTCTGTGAGCTCGGGGATCACCGACTCCCGTACTATACATATAGCTGACATATGGCTAGGCTGAATTTTTGGGACCTATTAACATAACGCCGGGGCCCACCTGCTCCGATCTTCTTCTCCAGGGGAAAACTGACGCGTTTATATACAACATCTAGCCGCATGATAGATCCGTCCAGAGCACTTCTTTTTATAATATGCGGGAAATATCTGCAGCGAGGCAGTGGGCACAAATTTGGACCACGATAAGAACGTCAACATTTTTTGGAACGTTTCTTAAAAATTTCTAAAAATTTTATACATAATCAGCGGTGAAAAAAAAAAAGAAAACCTAGCTGATAGAATATTTCTATAGCACTAGTTGATAAGAAAAAAAAACAGAAAAATGTGTACCCCCCTTAATAACAATACGTATACCGATATCGGTCGCGGGGCGAGGATGCTCACATAGGTAGGTATTTGATTTCGGGAATCAAGGAGCAGTTCTACGGGTCGAGGCAGACAGGTTCACGCTAAATGGCGCTCGAGCCGCAGGCATGTCGCGCGCCGCGGGGCGTCGTGGCAAAAGCACCGACGAAGACGACGTTTCATCTGTATATATATATATATTTTTTTTTTCTTTCTTCTTCTCGTTTCTTTCTTCCTTTCTTAACGTTTGTTTGTTTTTCCCTTCTCTCTCTCGGCTCCTTCCTCCGTCTCAGTCTCAGTCTTATTCTCAAACCCTGCACTTGACTATCTCAAAGTTCTATCTTTTTCCCGCTCGTCTCGCCCGCTTTACTAGCGGTATGCGCGTGATATTCGAATCCCGTCACCCATTAACCCGCGCCTTACCTGTGCCAGTATATATACATACATATAAGTATGTATACATATACATCGTTTCCTTTCTTTATACTTCTTCTTATTCGAGGTCGCGGTGTTACTTACACCTTTTCCATTTATGTACAGCCTTACACTAGACTATCACTCGAATGGTGCATACATACATAGATTCGTCTATAATCAGGGAAGAAAAGAAACCCCGAAAGAACAAAGATAACAATTTTTTTTCTCACAGTATCAGCACAATTTCATATTTCGCTATTATAGTACCTATAGAGTTTTCTGCATTCAAGTACTGCACGATATAAACCAAATGTCCGAAATGAAAGGTGTCCTAGAGGAGGTCGAACCGAGTAAATTCTCCCGAAGAACATGGGGTCTGCGAAGTCGCGTTCGCGAGATATCGCAGGTTAAAAAATATCGTTCTGCGCCACGATCGCGGCGCAGAACGATATTTTTTAACCTGCGATATCTCGCGAACGCGACTTCGCAGACCCCATGTTCTTCGGGAGAATTTACTCGGTTCGACCTCCTCTAGGACACCTTTCATTTTGGACATTTAGTTCTGAGCCAGCCTGTACATATCGTGCAGGTAAATAAGAATCGAACGTGTTAAACTTGTGATTACAGTGAACAGATATAAACCCGTGCAATCACACGGCTAAACCCGTCTCTGGTTTGACACGGAAACGTTTAGGGCTGTTCGGAGGGACCTAGTCTAGAACTAGTCGGTAAAGGACAAGTCAGATTCTACGGATCGATACGGTGCAGGCTGTTGTTGTTGTCGTTGCTGCCGCAGAAGGAAGGGACACCCTTTAACTGCTAAGGCAACACCGCGGGGACCCATATTCGATGTGCGGCTATATATACGCGATTGTTGAGTATAATTGTGTACGTTACACGGATAAGTAACGTCAGGGATATGTAAGTCGAAGACTTATATATACGAGGACGATATACGCTGCAGAAACGACATCGGTGAAGACACCGAGAGTTCAGAGAGGGCGATTCGGAGGGAACCCGAGTGGGAACAGGTACATACCTACCTACGAGAGGCGCTGCCCATGGCATGGAAGTCTAAAGGCTGCACCTAAGCTACACGGACGAATCGGAATTAGATGGTATCTTTGACGAGCATGGCTCTCCAGGGCCCAGGGGCCCAGGCCCAGTATCCCCGCGGCAAGATACGGATCTCCTTGGCGCCACCGTCACCGGGCTTTCGTAAGGCCTTAGTAAAATCCCACTCGACGCGGGGTAAGGTGCCCCGAAAAACATAATTTTTAAGCGCGTTTTAACCGTAACCGATACCCCGGCAGGGGGTCATCGCCAAAGCCAACTCATCCGTAACTAGTAAAACCGACCGTACGTCGCTTTCGGCAGCAACGAATTTACATATAGTACAATAGGAATTAGCAATTAGCAATGAAACTACAAAACTGATGATTTTCTTACTATTTTTTGGGGTTTTTTGGTTCTTCACAGAAACGTGCAGTCAATAATACGATACTCAGAGTCCATATGATCTACGTTCACCTGCATAGACAATGTGCAGCTCATTTACGACTCGGTTCAGCTGCAATACTGCAAAATTATTTTCTCAAATTCATACAACGTTTTAAAGTTACACAACCGCACCGAGCTCAGAAATGTGAACGTTTGAGTATTACCTGGTACCCGGTCAGACTGCAGAGCATGAGTTTCGAACAACGAAGAGCGTGCGGGGCGTGTAATCATTGTCCGAATTACCGAGGAGTAATCTCGGCTGGTAATAATTGCGACGAAATTACACCAATAGACTTATCCTAGGTCTGAAGTATGGTATAGTGGCTTAGAGTCGGGGCTTAAAACGGGCGAGTTTCGTAAGCCGCAAACGTTTGCCGTACTTAGGGTACCCCGTATAGGTATACCTTCAAACTCCGCTATAGGTACTTTTCTCCGAGTGGTCATGATGCTTTTACTCATCCGTTATCGACCAGCCCTAGGTCTTCGGATAATTATCGAAACAATGAATAAGTATGGTCAGCATTTTGGACCGAAAGTAGACAATTCCGATCGCCTTGCCCCCCGTAAGCCGACCACAAGCCTCTCAAAGCTCTCGTCAAATAATGGAAAGTAGGTATATTCGATTATTGGAGTCATTTTTGCCGTGGGAATTCAAGGTCTCTCGCAGATCTGGTCATGGTGGTTCGTTTCATGATCAATAAAGAAATCGAATTGATCGATCGATTGGTCTGTGCGATTATTGAGACAACTGGAATTGCTCAATTGATTATAAAGTACTGCAAGGTCTTGGAAAATTTGTTTCACGTGAATATGAATCAGTGGGTCAAAGATTTGGTCCGAAATATCTTGCGGATGATTATCCCGGTGACACGTGAACCCGACCCATAAAACCTGAGCCACGAAGTTCCGAGGGAGCGTAACGGAACGAAATAACGCCCCCGTCCGCCGGGCATGACGTTGTAAATATTTGCTGTCATCGACGCGGCCTGTCAAACGCGCCCCTGCCGTTGGAACCCGGTCTTCGGTCCTTTGCCGAGGCAGGTTGGGCTTAATAAGAGGCTCCTTGGTCACCTCAGCCACCTCAACCAGAATTACAAATGTCACCTAAGTCTGGTATCGGACACTGATGTTTCGGATAGCGGCTGCTTTGTGCCGACCCATAACTCGCAGATACCCATGGAGCAGGCTTCGAGGTTGGAGGTAAAAATTACCTCAAACAGAATGACTTAGCGAACGGTCGAACTGTACCGGGATTGAAATTCGAGAACGATATTTCGCCTTCTATGACCTGAAAGCTCCGATATAATACGTTTCCCAATCGTGACTTTCGACAGAATACAAAGTCTTACAGCGACACTCTACGTACTCCAGGTTAGATCAAGGGGCATAAACTTGAAAGGGAAATATCAAGGGAGTATGGTATACGTATACCTGAACCTGAAGAGTTCGTACAACGAATATATACAACCTAAGTTAATATCCTGCAGGGCATTCGGTTGGGGTTGTCAAACGCGCGTCATGACCAAGTTTCGTCCCCTGTACGGAAGAGAGGGGTTGGTTTATACCTGTTAAACGACTGCCGCACTCTGTATCTATTTTGCCGCTTGAACGAAGATCCTTTGTCTTAGCTCTCGGGGATAATTAAAAGCCTGAAAGATAGGCCGAGCGTGGGTGATGCAGGGCGGCGAAAGGGGATGAAGAACAACCGTCAGCTAGTCGGAATAGCTGCGACCCCGGCGGGGACTTTGGAAATAGGAGTCGGTAGATGCACAGGGAAGCTCCGGACTCGGATCTTATCTACCGTTTACACCCATCAAGTGCCACCTTCTACGGGTACCGGCCATCCATCTGAACCGACCGCCGCGACGACCGCAGCGTTCGGATTCCACAAATTCGTAAATATTCCAGGGACGCGATGCACTGCTGCCGAATGGAGCAGGAGAACTCCTGTTAACTCTGTCTTTATAGTCTCTCAGCTATATACATGTATACGGGAGTCCAGGATTGATAGCCTGACGTTCACTATACCCACAACGCCGGAGCAGTGGCACACAGTGGCGACTGTAACGCGATTGCCTTCCAGCGTTATACGTTATAGACAAGAAACTTTGAGTAAGAAGTTTTGCATAATTAATTGACAAGCCGCGTTATCGTCAGGCTTTTTCGATCGAACGTGATTCAAAAATTATTATACTCTCTTGTCTTTTTCTGTATATGTGTTTTTTCTATTCCAATGGATGTATTTGGACAGTTGTCGAGCGTGGATGTAGAAAACTTAGAATTTCAGGAACGAAACAAAAAAAAAAAAAAAAAATGGTGTAAGTCTTATATATGTAGATAGCCATGCCGACTTCCGTACGTAGGTATACATATAAATGCGGTCGAGTCGAGATGCTTAAATTATGATCTCCCGTAGATCGTAGATAAAGAAAATTTGTCGAATCGTGCGAGTGAAACGTAAATATATATCTGTAACCGCGGGAATTATGCTGCTCGGGGGAATAGAATGGAAAGAAAGAACGAAAAAAAAAGGAAAGGAAAGGAAAGGATAAAAACCACGGTCAGAGATTGTACATACATACGTATATACATATATGTATAATATTATGTGTTCTTTCGAGGAAAAGGTTTAGGCGTTAGATATGGTAGGCAGAGTGCTGGTGCAGGAAGAAGAGGGAAAATAGGGGGGATAATATAAAACTCTTGGTGAACGGTGTTTCATAAATCCTTAGCGCAACTCATCTCTCGGGCAGAAACCCAGTTAACGGAGTTGTTTATGCTTTCCTGTGTATAGCCGGTGCACGCCGGTTTCTGAAATATGCAAATCACGAATTCGCATAATGGTATTATCGCGATAGGCGGCCACCGCGAGATGAGATCGCGGCCATTACGAACCAAACTTTAGCCCAGGCTTGGCTCCAGATAGACTCTAGTCCCTCCTCTATCACACCGTATCGTCTTGCCAAAACATCATCACATACTTCTCTCGTTCTTATACTTTTCCTCTTCTTTTACTACTTCTTAATTTTTTTTTTTATCTAGACACGAAAATGCTCGCATTTTCTTGGGTCCCCGATCGATGGAGATTTTTTGGTCCCAGTGATCGGTTGATTTTCTTCGAGCGATTTAAGACGATACCAACGATTTTAAGGATAGTCGCAAAGCGCCGATCACCGCCAAACGACATGATCCGTTTGCGGTGTGGTAGCCGATCGGTTAGGAAATCGAAACCTAGAAAGGTAGCTTTTGAGGAGGATACTTTATACATACCTATAGTATATACCGCAGGTCAGTCAAGTTCGGCGTTGAAATCTGACGATCTTCTACAGGGCGATTCCGTCTTGTGTTTCCTTTTCAGAATCCAATATAGTTATCCGTACGCCTAGGGAGTGCCTCGGTTCGTTCATTTTCGTACACTTTATATGTATATATATATATATATATATATATATATATATATATATATATATATATATATATATATATATATATATATATATTATCTTGCACAAAAAAATATATATATACCATATATATTATATACCAGGAGCTACGGGAAGCTTATACCGGGGATCGGGAAACACTGGGAGCTTCGGGCGATAAACTTTATTATCATTTTATTCCACCAGAAACGAAAACGAAGAGAGTTACCGAGGGAGGAACCGCAGATAGGTATAATATACCTTCAAGTGCGTCTCGCCGACCCTGGCTACGACACCCGCATCGTACCATATCCCGCTCGGTTATACGGTACCTTAAATTTAAAGTTTCCGTTGCCAAGGCGACCTATAAATTTTGGTACTTTTCCTCTTTCCCTCTCATTATTATTATCATCATTATCAATGGAGTTAATTTTCTCCCCAAGAGAAGAAAAAAAAAGTAAATATTCCGTATACAAATTAGCTCGCGATTATCAGGTGTAACATTTCATTATGCCTACGAGCACACCGAGACGCATGATAATAGTTACATTAAATGAACAATTAATGTTAATGCGTAGGTAACAACATCTGCCCTCCATGGACTTACCTAATTCAAAATGAACATAGTTTGTTTTACCTTTGTATCGTTTACGGTAGGTATAGCTGTTCCGCTCGCTGCGTATCCTACTTTGGAGGGGGAGATTAACAAATTTGAGCAGCGATTCTCTGCCACTTGTCAGCGCGAATGAATTAGTAGAATTATAATTTGACGTCTGTTATATACGTACAAGTTGATATTACACATATTATATGGTAGTATGAAGTGTATATAGGTACGTACGTATAGTATATACGATTTTATCCGCACCGTGAGCCCGTTATTGTGTAACGTTTTAACTTACCGAGAAGGCCCGGTCTGTAGACTATCTAACACTGCGATTAGGGTATATACGAATGTATATATATATATATCTAAGTTTCTACGACAGGAAGCATTTCTCTCGGTTTTATATTGTTTGAATTCATAGTCGTTTATCATATCTCACGTTTATATTATAATAATATTAAACAACGGCGTGCCGTCCGCAAAATTTCATCTCTTTACCGCTGCAGCACAGGAAAGTTCCCACGGATCTGGCCACGCGGATAACATCTTACTCGTATCCTACGCGTAGCTTTAGCTGTAGGTATATATGCTGTAGGTATATAGGTATATACACAAACCATGAGGCCTCAAAACCCGCATTCAAATTTCATTATTTTTGGAGCACGACTCGACACTTGACCTCGTCTACCTGTATTAATATTCCGTACGGAAGAACAAAAACGAAATAATATCATTTACGGTAAACAATATGAAATTATAATAACGCGACAGATATATACACATAGTCACGCATTTAACATCATATATATACCATCATTCTACATATACACAAAAATGGTTTATACCAAAACGCGTTTTGGATACAATAAATTATCAACCTGTACCATGCGGTTGGCGATGTTTGTTTGAAAATCAAAATCAAAATTTTTAAAAAATTTTGATTTATTTTTTTTGAATTCGAAGTTTTAAAGCCTGTGTATGTTACATACAGGTATCTATAGCTACTATACCGCGCTGCAGGCGCGCATGGGCATAAATTGTATTTACACGCAACAAGTAATATTGTACTCTATATAGCCGGACAGATTCGATGTGCTTTGTTGGTATACATATACATATATGTATAATACCTATATAGGAGCGTTTTATCTCCGGACAACAATTTCCATGATTTATACTATAGCTACCTGAACGGGGGAGTATAGGTGCATATCGTACGTATGTACATACATACATACATACGATATGTAAATATGAAATTCAATAAGGAAATTTAGTGACGTAAATAAAAAAAAAATAAAAAAAAAAAAGGAAAAGAATGATAACAGCCGTGCGTTTAGTCGCCAGTTTGTTTCTACTTTCAAACGGTATGGTAATATGCGCGGTATATAATAATTCTCATTCGTTTTATACTGTCTTTTGTTGTATTTCTGGCAACAGTCTCTCAATATCGTAATTTCAGATTTTGTTGCAGCGTATTTCTCAGCTAGCGCTGGTATATACCATACCGGAGCTATAGATAGCTCTCTGATCTACGATAATAATATTTTCAGCTGTCTCGAATGCGGAATGTGTTGGCAAAGATTTCGACTTGTTGCTTATACTTCCTCGATGTATTTAAAATTATTTATTAAAATTGCACCAACCGCAGTATAATACAGCGAATTTGCGATTCACGATATAAACTTTCTAGGTTTTGCCAAACGATTGATTATTATAGTCATATAGTCGTTCGACTGGTTCAGTTTGAACGAACAAATAATCATCTCTATACATATGGTTTTCTTTTTTTTTTTTTTTCAGTTCAAAATGTTCGTTCAACGATACATTTCCGGTTCAATATATGATCACCGGAATAAATTGATAAAATTATCAAATGAATATGAATTAATTTCGCGTAAATGTTTCTCAAAATTCAAATTTAAATCCCGCGGTTTACGCATATGATAGAATTATTTTTATAGATAAGAAAAAAATAATCTGTATGCTATTGAGTTTGATTTAATTTATTCATTTAATTATTTTTTTTATTATTCTGCCTTCGATCATTTTTTTTTTATTTCTTTAATTTAATTAATGAAACTCTGTCGGGTCTGATAGCTTTTTGAAATCCGCTGAGTATTGTGATGCGCGATGTAACTAGCAGTGAGTTGCCACCTTGCGGAGATTTGTTTCGCTTTCTTATCGTCGAGAAAAATTGTGCTGACATCTGTCGATGTCCGTCGAAAGATATTCTGAACACGGTAACGCGGGAAAAGTTCATTTTTGAATTTTTGGAATAAACTTTACGATACTTGGAGAGCTTTTTAAAAAATTAATTGCGCGTCAACAGTATAACGAAAAACTGTTAAACATACGAAATTGACTCGAATTACTATAGCCTAGATGAGAAAGATTGGAGTTTACAGAAGGATATAGTAAAGAAGACAACATGTACTAGTTTTTTTGTTTTTTTTTTCTTTTTTCTATAATTACGAAGAAACGTTTTATTCGGAAGAAAAAAAAAATTTTCAGCATTATCGGAATGTTAAATGACACACATTTTTTTTATTTATTTATATTTTTTATTATTATTAATTTTCTCTTTTGTTTTTTTCTTTTTTTTTTTTTTCTTATTTTTTCTAAACACTATTTATAACTCTGCGTTAAAAAATGATTATTAAAAAAATCTTTTCTACAATTAAATGGGTACCAAAGGTATAAAAGGCTATCACCGTAGCGGATGATTTTTCCCCCCCACTTACGTATACGTAACATACCTATTATATATTCATTCGTGAGATGAAAAAAATAAATAAAAATAAAATAAATAAAAAATAAAAATAAAAATTCAAAAAAACATCAACATATTTTGACAATAGTCAAGAGCACGGTATATATATAATCTAGGACGTTTACTCTTTTTTTTTCACTTTTTTTTTCCAGTTATTAACTTTGAATTAGAAAAATCTTCCGCAACGAAACAACGTTGTTACAAATATTTATACTAACTTATTGTAAAAACTTATACAGTCGTAGTAATAGCACTGTTTTCAAACGTTAGTTAATTATTTTTTTTTTAATTATATTGTTTGGGTTTTCAACGTTGTACACAAAAGAGAACCAAAAAAAAAGTTTTTTTTGTTCTATTTTTCTAAAGTTTTTTTTTTTTTCCTCAAAAATTGTTCTAATACAGAAATATACCGAGAACATTAAAATGTGCATCGTTTAGCGTATGTACCCTTTTCGTTTTTATTCTTTTGTTTTTTTAGTCATTCTGCAATTCCCTGAATTCTTATTCGATCTATTGTAATAATTGAAATTTTTTTGTTTTTTAATACATAGGCAAGTATAAGCAGCTCGATTAAATCCACTCTATTATTTATACAAAGACCAATTTTTATAACGGTCATTGGTGCATCAAAAATAGGATAACAACCTGTGCTCAGGTGATTTTGTACAAATTTACAAGAAATTGAAATACTATTTGATTTTTTAATCTTGCATGGTATTTTTTTTTTTTTTTTCTTTTTTTTTTTCCAAAGACATTATTGACATGTTTAATACTGACCAAGTGACCAAACAACACTGAATGTTCAATACTGTTATATATCGATACAATATCTCAGAAATATTAGATACTATTTATTTATTTATTTATTTAATCGTTTATATTATTGACGCACTCGTTAATTTGCATTAGACAATATAAGATTCGCTTTATTGGCACAGAAAAAAAAAACGAAAAAAAAAAGAAAAATTGAAAGTTAGATTTTATTCAACGAATTAAATATAGATGTATAGTTTCTGTTATTGTATCGTATGAGTATTTCTAGATACATAATTATTTTATGTTAAATAGTTTAATTGTAGCCATAGTTAATTACAAATACTTGATTGTTCGCTAAACAATTTCAAAAAACACTTTCTATCACAGACAACGTTTAACGTTTATACAATAGTTCTGCAACCACCACCAAAATATGTTGGACGCTTTTGAAAGTTACGTATAATTCAACAAAAAAAAAAATATAGCGAGATAATGTCTTTTCTAAATGATAATACCTTTTATTTATTTATTTCATATATTTTTTCAACTATTCATAAGCGTCATTAGTAGTGGTTTCAAAAATTCAACATTCTCTCACAATTATACGATTGAACTTAAAAAGAGAGATTAAGTACATTTTGATTGTAAATTAGGTAACAAGGAATTATTATTTCAACTGTAGGGTGAATTTTACAATACAAGATTCATCACTCAATTTTCATACTACATAATTAATTAATTATTGCTTCGTTCATGCCTACAGTGATAAATAATACCGACTTAAAAATTTAAATTAATTCAAAAGAATAATTAAATAATAATAATAATAACAATAATGAAAATGAGATTACGTGGCTAATTTTTATTCAATTATAGAAGCAGTCTTTCAATCGTCCCCAATCACACAGTTATAGTTATTAAATTACATTTTGAAAGATATCAATGTTTGAAGAAAAAAAAAAAAACAGAAAAGAAAACAGAGAATCCTTGGCGATAAGAAAAATATACAGACAAAATTCGGATTAAGAATGAAAATAAATTCTTTAACTCTAATCGTATTATTGTTATCAATCGTAAATGTGTAAATAAAAATAACTTTTACATTATTTATTACTAGTTTTCGTTAGTTTGATTTCAACGCTAGTACGGTTGTTTATAAATTTTCTATTTTCGAAGCTATATTATCAGAGAAGCCTACTACAATTATATACAAATTCTATTTACACTTTCAAGTGTTCTATACAGACACAGGCCTTCAAAACTGCTCTTTGATCATGAATGATATCTCAGTTATAAGAGAATAATAAAAACCATTTGATAAATAAATCAGATCTAATTTAATTTGGCTAAATTATTATTTTTTTTTTTTTTATCCAAATTTAGCAGCGAACATAACAATTCAAATACAAAGAGTTTTGAAGTTCTGTTGTACTACATACGTATTTCAAAAAAAAAAAAAAATTCTTTTGATGTAAATTTAAATTTACACATTAATATGCGATAATTAAGATTCGAGGCATATTTTCTTTACAATTTGTATTTGAATACTTCTGTAACTTTAGTGATAGTTCAAGTATTTTAATAATAATTATTCGCCTATTAAAATATAAAAGTAAATAGGAGTGAGCCTCAACATTTTATCCCTCGATTTCAGGGCCCTTTTTCTTTCAATTCATAATTAGAACCTATGTTTTTTCTTTCTATACATCATTCATCTTACACCATTTTTTTTTTTTAGTTATTATATTAAAGTCTTTCAGTTCATTTTCGCGTAATATTTTTAATCCGACGAAATAACTTGCGTATAAAAAGAAAAAAAAATTCTAAAAACAAAATAAGAAAAGGGGAAAAAAAATAACTATTTCCTCAAATTCGAAACATCTATCAATGGAATGCAGCAATAATTTCAAATCTCTTACTCCGTATTTAAAACAAACTAGATAGAATAAATCTAGAGGGCAAGATATATTTAGGAATGTTTTTTAGATATATATACTATATATATTTTCTATTCTTTTTTTTTTCCAAAAATGAAAAATTACGAATAACGGATAAATCAATTTGTAAATATCAGCCTTTTTTCTATAAATTACTATCAAGCTCGGGTAAATTTCGTTCCAGGAAATAATCATCGCAATCACCTCGATTCTCTCTCTTTCTCTATCTCTCTCTCTAGAATGTATATTTTAAATAGATTATGTTTAAACTTGTAAGCTCGTATTTTTATTTAATCGTTTACTTTTCAATTATTTCTCATCGAGAAATAATAAACCGAGTAAAATTTCACCGCGCAGAAGAAACAACATTTTTGATTAAACTAACGCGTTTGAATCGTCTAAATTTTTCCCTTAATTTAATTATCTAAGCCTGTACCAATTCATAGAATAAAGTCTTACGGTATTAATTACGCTAACACGAATACGAAATTAGCACTATACCACTATTCAGAAAATATCAAAAGTTGTTGTTTATGATCATAGAGCTGTACTTTCAAATGGTGAGAGAGGCCTTTCAGGCGTACAACACCTTTCAGGGGTACAGCATAGTTCAGGGGTCGCTCCGCCACCTCTAAGTTTAACAAGATCTAAATCGGCGAAAAAATCGCTATTCATAGTGCCCACTGCGCTGTCTATTCCAAAACTATCCTGCCTACACAGATCCAAGTTTACGTAGGATTTTATACTACTCTCTTTAGGGTCTTGAACAGAAGCCTTAAAAGTTTTCGGCTTATCTTTTAGGGATATTTGGTATTTTTTTTTATCGATAAATTTCGGATCAAAACTTTTAACGCATTTACATTCTTCTTCGGACGTTTTGCATAAGCATTTTAATACCTTTTCGTCTTCGCTATGAAGAGGCATTGGATCTGAGTAGATACTGTTAAGTCTGTAAAATTCATCCTTCTTCAAGGTACTTTCGTTTGAACAAAAACTATCGGTTCTATAAAGATCGTTTTTCTTCAAAGTACTCGCGTCAGATCCAAAACTATCCTGTCTGGATAAAATATCTCGCCTGAGAACAACCCCTTCCGATGAGTCGTTGGTCGTTTTAATATTAGAAGCAACATCTTCTTGGAGAAAAATTATACTCTCCAAACCAGGGTTGGGTTTTTTATTCAATTTCGATTTATGATCAATTGATAATGACCTGAGTTTACAAAGCTTTGATGTTTGTCCCGCAGATCCATTGTCCGTCAAGCCTTTATTAGACCCTGTACTATCCTGTCGATGGAATGCATTTTTCGACTGTTCTTTGGTCGGCGATATTTTTGTTCTTCTGAAATATAATCCAGCCGGTGATTTTGAACTATCAGAAGAGCTTTTACTAGAATTACTGTTAACGGAATTAGAACTGCTGTACCTAGACACAGTCCTGTTTTCTTTTTCCGGATATATTTTACCTTTAAGAATTTGCTTAGTAGAATCAGAGCTGTTGAAACCAACGTCTGATTTATTCTTTGCGTTAATACTTTCGCTTGAATTTTTATCTGATGTATCTTTGGCCTTTGGTGTTACTGTAGAGGTTTTAAATTGGTAAGAAAATTTATTGCCGATATTACAAGGCGCCAAAGGTCTGTCTAAATCAGTTTCGACGTTAGCTTGACCGACGTATTTTATTTTTTCTATCAACGGCGAGGTGAGAACAGTTTCTTTGTTTTCGGTAAATTGTCTTGTTCCAATTTCGTTAAAATCGCTGAATTGTTTCATGTACTTTTCGTTTGTCGGTGATAATAAGTTGTCAGGATTTTCCTTAGGCATGCTGTCTTCTTTTTTGGTATTATATTTATCCCCAAAATTAGCTTGCCCTTTACTTTTACTATTCTGTCTCGAGTATAAAGAGGCTTTCGATGTTTCGGGAGAAGGCAGATCTCTGGATTTAGATCTACTGTTTTGCCGAGAATATGTTTCCGGAGGTATAAGGATGGTGGGCTTTTCTCTATCGGATAAAGATTCCTTGGATCTTGAATTCTGTCTTGAATATCTCCCCAAGCTGTTGGCCGTCGTATTTTCGCTTAACTTTTTTATACTTTCTGGTATTTTTGGATTTTTGTTATTCACAGGGCTGAGATCTCGCTCTAAAGTGCTGTCGTCGCATCCGCAAGAACGTTTCTTCTCTTGATGAACCTGTCCTTCTCTTATTGGCTTCAATTGCGGAGCTAATGTTTCCGGGGTTGTTGATTCGCTGCTGCTTGGACTGGGTCCGGTGTAATGACGAATATCAAAGTCTAAATCAGAGGCCAATGGAGCGCCGACGGATAGATGCATGGCCAAGCCTTCAAACCATACTTCCATTACTTCGAAGGGCGGTCTTTTGTCCGGGTTTAAATCGCAGCACAAAAAAGCTATCATGTAAAATGTCTCGGGGCAATTGGCGCAGAATTTTTCTTTAAAAACGTTCTGATTTAAGCCGAAATCCGATGATCTAGGAAGGTAATCGGGGTCCGCTTGAACTCTGCCTATTATTTCACAAAGTACTATACCATAACTAAAAATATCAACTTTCTCATCGTATTTATTTCCTTTCATCATCTCCGGGGCCATCCAATATGGATTACCTACAACCGTGTACCGTTTTTTACGTTCCAATCGCTTAGAACTTCTACCCTCGCCAGAATGTCGACTATACTTTCTTTTGTCGGGTGAATTACTGTTCTGAATGATCCTCGCTAAGCCAAAATCAGCCACAACTACGGTCTTGTCTTCTCTAACTAAACAATTATGAGAATTTAAATCTCTGTGGATAATGTTCATTGAATGTAAATAGGCCATTCCAGCTGCTATGTCTTTTGCAAAAGATGTCCGTTGCTCCCATGGTAAAGGTTCGTTAGTGTCGTGTAAAAGACACCGCAAAGTACCACCGGATATAAATTCAGTTACGAGATGCAATTTCTTTTCCTTGTACAGTACTCCTATGAATCTAAGCACGTTGTTGTGATGTAAAGAGCGCAATACTGCAACCTATACAAATATCAGATTTAAATTAGAGTTGATTTACGCGATTTTCTTTATAATAATAATGATAATAATGATCTTACCTCTTTCAAAAAGTTTTTCTGGGCTTCTTCGTCGACTCTGTACAATTCCTTAAGCACCATAACTTCTCCTGTGTCCCGATGAGTCACTTTGTACACTTGACCAAAGAATCCTTTACCCAAAAGCTCTCCTTTAACTAGATCACTGGCTCGGAATATTCTCTGGTTTTTAGGCTCTACTCGGAACGATCTTGTGCGGCTCAGATCAGAAGTTGAACTGGTTTGCGGTGATCTAAAATCAGATACAAATCATATTAAAATCTAATACAAGTGAGGATGCAAGTAAAAAAGGCTTGATAATATATATTTTATCTGAAATCTACCCATCAAGTAATCTGGACATTGAACTGCTGCGCTCTTTGTTTGACGGATCTCGTGTTCTCCTCAGTTGCCTACTCCTTGTACCACTGATATATCCCTCGTCGCGACGTTTGAAAAGCCTTTCTTTACCCTCTGGGCTAGTCTTTGGACTATGGGTACTTGTGAGAACGGGTGATGGAGCATTTGGAAAAGAAGGACGTCTAGACACTGCGTCAGGATCGTGTTCTATGGTTAACTATAATAGAAAGTTCCTCGATGTTTAATTCGGAATAGAAGACTAAAAAACGGACAAAAGTATAGGTTTGTTTTATTGTCTACCTGTAAAACCGTGTCAGAATATCTTATAAGATTTTCTATACTTTCAATCGGTTGTTCTTTAACAGGCGTGCCGTTCACTTCTAAGATTCGATCACCGATATGAAGTGACATGAGATCACTAGACATGTTCAGTCTGTAACATTCAGTTTAAAAGATTTCTCAAATATGTAGAAATAGTGATAAATTCATCATCAAGCGTTGTTAAACTTTTTCAGAATCTATATCAATGCTAGATGTAGAGAATTTCAGTTACTTTTACTTCTACTTTTCAGTCGTCGGATATTTCAATGCTAGATGATGGTCCAAGCGGCGGCGAGATTAAGAATATCAAGTTTTAAATAAGTGGAAATACTTAGAGCTAAGTTAAAAGTATTGACAATTAACAACAATTGGGTGTAAGTTAGAAGAGAAAATATGAAGTTGGTGCTACAGTGAATTTGCGGATAGACTCTCTTACTCGATCCAATAATTAACAATCCAAAGCTACTGTGGTAAAAGTCTAAAAAATATGAATCAACGGTGTTTGTGCTAAGAACGGCTAAGTGTGGAAAAACAAAATTTATTCAGTAGAGTAAGAAGCTGTGCCATTATTTAAATTCTTAACAAATTCTGTCGTGAATATTCATCAGTACGGAACAACGTGTACTTAATTAAAGGCCGTATTACGGAATGTGATAAAAGTTGCTTCAAGTTTGAAAATGAAATTTTTAAAAAGGAATAACAATGAGAATAGGATGAGTATTATCCTCAATGAGAATACTTGAAAATATATCACCAAACATCTCCTTCAATCAAGGCTAAATAATGTCGAATGGTAAAAGAATGGAGAAAATCAGTTGTGAGTAAAAAAAAAAAGACTTTTTTATTAATAGAAAACCATGAAAATACGGTTCTTTTTTTCTTCAATCAGAATATGTGCTGAAGGATAAACTAAAATATGTATGTAATAAAAACTAATTTCTCGAAAGAGTCGAATTAGTCGGTTTTAGCATAACACCTTTGAAATGATGAATATTTATGAAGGTGTTAAGTCGGGTGAAAGATGTTTATTAATCAGGCTTCCTGGCAATACCTATACAGGCAGAATACTAGGAGCAGTACTATAAGACTATTAGGGTTTCAGATCTTACTATATCTTGATGCAGTGTTGATGCGCTATAATCCTAGGTACAGTAAAGTTTCATGCAGCGAGAAATAAACTATCTAACATTATACCAGACCATGCCTAAGTCAAATGAGTGTATAATTGTGATAATCAAATACCAAGCATTCATCACTGTGCAGCGATTATACGACATTGAGTTTCGGTGTTGAGTTTGAATTATTAATTTGTTATGAAATACCTATAATTAGAGAAGTTGCAGCATAGCCTAAACAGAACCTCCATCACGGAGGCAGCCAGCTTACTCATTTTTCCACGCACGTTTCTGATTAACCTGCGTTTTTTTACCGTTTTAGTTATTTGTAAATAATATATGGTAACATAAGTCAGGGGAGTTAAATATGCAGTTGGGTACGGTATAAATTACTGATGAGTTTTACCCCTCCCCTGGCTTACCTTATAACTACTTTGATTAATAAATACGGATTATTAATACTAGATGAGAATTAACTCTGTACTTGAAATTAATATCTGAACGCAGATACAGAATAGTCATTAGTTTAGTAATTTTAGTTATCTACGGGTTGCTTTGATTTAAAAATCTTTCCATAATTACCAAATTAAAAAAGCGCTAGAGTATTATCATCCCCAGTAATGTTAGAATTCAAATTTATATTCAATTACTCATTTTCAAAACGAACAATCTTTCAAAGCCCTTTCTGTGTAATACTTTCTTGAATAAAATAACTTGATATTGAACTCTATTCGCCATATTAAAGTATTAATTGAATAATTATTGGTAATCAGGTTGGTGAAATCGATTTGCTATAGTGAATCGCTTATAATCTTTGAAGGGGGAGAGCAAAAAATACAAACACCCAGTTGCATTTTGTACGCAATTGAGTTTCCCAGCAATATTTGAGTGATGTTTTAAAATAAAAATAACATCACAATGACCGTGCTGAAATAATTTGATTAATATAATAAATGTATACATGTAACGGTAATGAAAAATAAAATTGAACATTGATGTTTAGATGAAATTTTCCACTCACTCAGAGATGCGCAACAAAGCTCCTCCGCAACTTCTTGGACTTGGCGATGTGTCCATGGATAGTTTTATCCCTCTCTGTCTTCCAGGATCTTGATTAGTGCCATTTGTATTTGGAGGAATCTCTACCAGTCTTATACTGTGCGGATTTCTGACAAAAGGATAATTTGCCGTTTTGCTAAGCGGCTGCATTTGCCTTTTGTAACATACTCCGCAGTACAATTTGGACCTCTCAACAAGAGCGTAGCTCTCTCCGTCACCAATAAAATTGCCACATGAATTACACGCGAAACATTCAGGATGGAATTTGTGGTCTCCAGCCAGCATGACTGGTCCAGTGATGACCTGGACACACCCCTGGCAAGCCTCGCCGTAAGCGGACCAATAGTCATTCTTACAAAATAGTAACCCATCTTTTTCAAAATACCAAGATGATAAGGCAGCGTCACAAGCTGAGCACCTAAAAATACCAAAACAAATCCCTCAAACACAATTATAAGGAGTACGAAGTACAAATGCATTAGGAAATCTTTGCCTTTAGATCTCCGCTGTATTCTATTGTGCAGAGAAATGACGAAGTTTACTCAGAAAAAAAAAAGAAGAGGTATATCTCTCTTTGGGCTAGAAAAAGGAAGGTATTTTTTGTAAGAAAAGTTCAGATAAGGACTAATTAACTCTTTGCAATAGTTTCATTCGTTTTCCATGATACAGATATATAGATAAAAAATATCGTGACAAATTATTCTGATATTTCGAACTCTAAATCAATGTTTTGCAAACCAACTCTCTCATGATGTGAGTCAGAGTTCTCTACAGGAACCTGCATCTAACTTGAATTGGTTTAGCATATAAGCCGACTGGTTCTTACCAAGACTGCCTAAATTACTTCTCCCTGAATATTCTCGGGAAAATACTCTACTCATTGATTTAACACTTTTCTTCTTGTCTTTTTCAGACTGTAACCAGACCCTCAGTGTACTAAAACTCGATTATAAGACACGTATAACGGTGTTTTATCCTCCCCTAAAGTGTTGCATTTCACCCTTCGCATGTGCAGCTGATTTAATTAAATTTTTTGTTTGTTATCCCAAAAAAAGTAGACAAGGCTCTTGATAATTCAGGAAAAGATAATTAAGTATGTAATAATTATTCACCAAAGGCCATAAATTGAAAATATTCTTCGGTGGAGCCTTGAATAGACTGGATAAAATAATTAGTAATGATTTTGCATAATTTAAGAAAAAAGACAATAAGACATCCTGCATATGTTAGGATAATTCAGAGTTTCAAATTCCTTACATCAGACTCTTTTTACACAAATGATTACAAAATGCCCATTTTATTCAATAACTTTTAAAGTTTCTTACCGAAAACAGTCAATATGCCACTCCTGACTTAATGCCTGAATGAATTCGTCATCATCAATTGCGTTAAGGCACCCAGCGCAGACAGACGGACCTCCACTTTCCCCGCCAGCATCTGAGGTTTTTTTTTTAATATATAATTTTTAATTGTTAAAGTGCTAAAAATCTATTTGAATAAAAACGTGATCATGATTGAGTATACAAAAACTGATTCATTTAGCATTTGTAATAGTTCTTTAAACTTCAAGGATCTCAATCACTGAACAGTGTCTACTCAACACATGTAGGTATGATCTATTCCATTGTTGAAAAATTGAATGAATTTAAATACTTTAAGACGATTTATTGACACGCGTTAAAGAGTTTAAAGAAATAGTATCAAGGAGTTAGGGTAAAGGAAAGGAAATAAATTCTGAATCATGTATGTATATTGTCAATACGAATTGTAGATTGTCAATATAAGTGACTGATACCGAGAACTATGTCGTAACGTGGTGTTCCAAGTTGGTGTATATAATCGGTGTGCCTTGTGACATGAAGTCGGTGTAAGGTTGGATTTATTGCTTATGAATTAATATGCAAATTTAATGATTACGCGGGCGCAAAATAAACTGTGTAAATAGAATGATTAATCGCAAACGCAGAACGAACATTGGACGCCCACACGTTCGAAGGTAGATAGTGAGGTGTCAACTGTCAAATATTAGGGCTTAAAGTAACCCGTGAGACACGTTTTTGCGATTGAAAATATAAATGGTTTCGGGTTGTATGTTATAATCGTCGTTTTACTTACAGAAAAATAATTTTTAAACGTAAAAACATACCATTTGTTGCAATTTCTTCCATCATGGCATCTCGTCAATGTTCATGTTCCTATCCCCCCACCATGTTAGCACTAACCAGATCACTGAAATTCGTTTTTCATTCGTGATGAAATGGGAAATATGCGCGCGTCGGTTTCTATTTCAGGGGGCATTTTCATACCAGCGACAAGAAATGCGAGCACGGCATATTATAGGATGGATTTCACATTGTAGCTATGTCGTTGCGCGACGAATATAATAAAACTCTATCATTGGCTGCACGGTAACGACCTCCGTAGACAGGATTATTTCAAATCAAAGGCGGGAATTTTTTATACAATTCGCTGCATTTTAGTAGCAGCATTGAAATTTGAAAAATCTGCACAATGTTACACCTTACCATATGCAACTTATGTAACTTTCTATTAATTATCGCTGCTGAACGATGAATAATAAGTCACAGAAATGTGTGGAAAAATAAATCAATAGTCCATACTGGATGGTGCACATACTGCAGTGGGATTGAATAATAATCTAATTTACTATACAGAGATAACAGTTTATTTTTTATTAATATCGTAAATATCTAAAAAGATACAGATTTTTTTTCTTCTTTTTGTCTTTTTTTTTCGTATTACGGATATTAATTTTTAAACGTACATACATATATTCAAATGTTGAGCAATTACATGGTATGTAGTACGATATCATCAAGTGATAGCTATCAGAATTAGATACTTCAATACCGGTTGTTTGTTATCCTTTGTGAAACAACATCAACTGAACTGAACGTGTTTTACATAAAATTTATAAAATTCCTCTCCCTTTTACAAATTTTGAGAATATGGAAGATATAACATATGCTGCTGTCGTTGCAGTTTTTATAATTTTGAATAAAAGTCTGTAATTATAAATTGATTACTGTATTGAAATACCTAATTGGAGTTAAGAATTACATATTTACTAACACCAGGGTAAAATTAGGTGTAGATTAATTGTGCGCAAATTGTGATATAGATTTGTTCAATGCTATACGCGATTGCGACTTAGTTATTAGATCTATACTGTATAGGTGTATATTATCAATATGAGTTGTAGAAGAACAATAAAATAATAAAATATACGTTTTTTTTTTTTTTGTAATTAATTAAAAAGATTGCACAATCAATAATACACGTGTCAGAATTCACTAATCCTAAAGTATCGTTAGAAAAGATGTTTTATACACCAAAGGCTACCATGTGATATGTAGACTAGTCTAATGCAGATTTTTCAAATCTACTTAATGTAGACACGAAACATTATTCTAATTGACCAAAATTTTTGGCACATTTTGAATGTGTTGCAGACCATTCTTTGCTTATAATTAGTATTTTTTATTTTTTTTATATTTTCAGTAGGCTTAATAATGAGAAAGAAAGATATCTTAAGATAATAAATATCAGATAATGATATACATATTTGTACATAAAATTGGATAATCGTTAAAAATAAAAAACAGAAAAAAACGAAGGAAAAGAAAAAACACAAAAAAATGGGTAATGGGTAATGACCTTGCATCTGTTCTTATGTAAAAGCAGTTTCAGTTAAATTTCATGAAACTGGAGTATGTTGCATTTCAAGCTATGCTGTTCAAAAGTCTCCATCGGCCAAATCCCATAAAGTTAAGGGTTTCCAGGATGTTTAAGTATAAAGTTCGAATAACTTGGACACAGTTAGATCTATCGAAAAAGACCAAGATACCTTTTGTGTAGAGCATTCAATTTTGAACAAAACTAGCTATGCAGAATCTTTCTAAGTAAATTAGTTCTTGAGATATAAAATTCGAAAAGTGCCACAAGAACATTTCCCATGTATTTTTAATGGAAATGAAAAAATAGCGATCAGCAACCTGTAAATATTAAAATTAAGAGCCGAGTTTTTCAAAGAACAAGTTTTTTGAGACTAATTTTTGAAAACAAAAATATTTGGTTCATTCGGCCCGCCCTAATTTGTATACATTATGTGCGTGGTGGTAACATGCTGCCCTTTCCAGCTGCAATTTTCGAACTTTCTATTTAAATATCTTCGAAATCCTTAACTTGAGGGGCTTTGGCCTTTTAATCAGCATGGTTTGAAATGCAACATACTCCAGTTTCATGGAATTTGACTGAAACCGCTTTCACATAAGGACAGATTCGGGGTCCTCCATAAATCGTACAAGTCAGTTACACCGTTTATAAGTAGATAAAAATTAAATAACAGAGAAGACGTAATACTGGTTATTGATTAACCCTGGGCATTAGGAAAATTTAACACATGGTGCCTATAAATTTAACTCTTTGTAAACTATTTCTACTCCCATTAGGAAGACCATCGACAATGTGGTAATATACCAACGTGTAGGTACAGATCAATATTATATACTTGAAAATAAATTACGTTATTCTTATTTGAATAATAGATAACTGGTATTCGGTATATAAGTAGTAGGTAATTGTAGAACATAGTACACACACAGCCTTTTAAATGCGTATCTATGTTTTAAGGCAATATTAACTTCCTAATTGAGTAATATATATATATATATTTTTAATTAAACTTCCACCGTTTTTATACTGACAGTTTATAACTTGGCACAAAGATCTTCAAGGTATATCAAACATTATTTAATCATTCTTTAATCGAAACGAACTCGTTGTGAAATCATTTTCATTAACACATATGTTGTATATATGTGTGAAAATTGATACATAAAAAGTTATCTAATATATCTACTATTTCAAATGCAGTGCGAGTAACGTGAATAATTGTTTACAAAGTTAAAATGCTTGTAATAATATGTGAATAAAATAATCTAATATAGAATGAAGAAGAAGAAATTGACTTAAGAAAGTGTTTTGGTGTTGAATTTATAAACTTTAGTGATATTAGATTGAGAATGATCATTTTGAGAATATAGACAAAAATACTATCATAACAAGGTGAAAGTTTTTTTTTTTTACTTTTTCTTTCTTCTTCTGTGACAACCAGAGTACGACTTATTATTCGAAGTTTAATGCCACGTTTTTTTAGACTTAAAAGAGATCATAGTAACTTTGAATTGACAAAACTATACCAAAGTCGCCGATACTTCAGTTTGTATTTTTCAACCTTACTGGTTATATTTCATCAAGTTTAACAAGAACCCCATGCACACGTTCTTTGGCCCCATCACCACAAATAAAAAGTACATATCATAGAATGATGTATTATTTGTCAAATATATTTCACTTGATCCCAGAACTCGTTAGGAGTAGCAAAATTAACCAGTAAGAGTTTAAAAATACGTCTTATAATCACAGCTGATGAATATTACAGCTTCTTTTCTCATTCTTCTATACATATTGCGAGTGGGAGTTCAATTTTAAAAATGAAATACTTCATCCTAAGCGAAACGACGGCCGTCATCAGTTAGATAAAAAATCAAACGGGTAAGTATCAACTATATCAATTATATAAATAATATAATAAAATAATTAACAGTAATCAGATCCCATTTCAATTCTGCTTGAGCTGCGGCGTAGGTTTTTGTCCAACTATTTTATTTCGTAAAATATTGAAGTGGCCTTGAACCTGAGAAAGCTGCGCTTTCAAAGAATCTGAAAGCTGTTTCTGGAGCTGTTGGACCTCCAGGATGTCTCGACGTAATGTTTGATACTCTTCTTTTACCTGAGTTACCGAACGTAACAGTCTCAGAACAGATATCTGCTTTTCACAAAAACGAAAATAACGTCAGATCTTAAACAGCTAACACATAAAAAATAAAATATAAAACGAAGCTGATAACATGAACAGACATTGAGCAATGTTGTTTCATTATTTCATCATAAGAATGGCATAATAAACTCGGAATTTTGCTATAAAGAAGAAAAGAGGAATTTTATAACCGAAATATGGAGGTTTTATTTTTGCTTTTTGGTTTTTGGAAGCTGAAAATGTAAAGAAAGCAACTGCACGCCCTGTCTTGGTATTTTTTTTCAGAGTTTACAGAGTGCGAAAACGTGTGTGACATACCTCGTTGTCAGGATCTTGAAATTCCTTTTCGAACGCATCGATTTGCCAAGTGATCATGTCGAGCTTGCCGTCTGCTTCTCGGACCTGAATTTAAATATTAAAATTTATTTAGTGAAAATATCGAACGTCAATAGTGCCGGGTAAAGTTCATAGGTTAATATGAACACAATAACGTATGATTTAATAATAACACACTTACACTCTGTTCGAGATGAACAATCGCGGAATTCATTTCGTAACGGTTGTGATTTTCTTTAAGACGCGATTTAAAATACCCGAGGATATATTTACGGTTTTATTCAACTGTAATTTAGAATTTTAAATAATTATTATCGCATTTACGAGTCAGTTCATTGATTGCAGGATGAGGACCGTTGCGGATCTCAGAACTGCCTTTTGAAAAGAACTTTGGAGAAAATTTACTAGATGGCGGTACGGGATCGAGTTTGTTTTAAAGACACACGTCCACTGTCCGCGCGCATTCAATCATAACTGCATCTTTTTGATGCAAAAGAGTCCATCTACTTTATTGAAGAATTTTTAAATTCCAATTTTTTACACCAACCTGCCGGATCACGGAAATATAAAAATATTGTATTTTCGGATTTTATACTGTTTCGTAATAAGCTATCGTACTGCCGTTATACATTATTATATTGAATAATATAAAAAACATGAATTTCTGGCAAAAAATATGAGGAATGTATCTCTGTACATGTCATAATATACCTAGAGTAGTCATACCATAATTGGACGGTGGCATTACGAAGCCATACGTCACAGATAGCTAATTAGCAAATTAATACTATAATAAAAACGAACTATGTTATTATGATCCAGAAGAGAAATATATTACATATGTATATCATGATATAATTATTTATCAATTACTTATAATAGAGGATCGTATATTAGATCTGGAATGGTTTAATAGGATAATCAGTCGTGTTTTTTGATACTTTATTTTATTTTTTGTTTTTTGATTTATTGTATATTGAAAATGATCCATATTGAACACCGAAAATGTTCATACGCAAAACTTACGTTTTTGACTGTATTATACGTTCAAGAAATTTTGTCATTTCTGCTCTGCAAAAAATCGGTATGCATATCAAGTATGTGTGTACGGTTGCCTTGCTCACGGCGAGAGTTGCTCATACCTACATCTGAAATGAGTCGAGTTTTGCGTTTGAAATGAAAAGTAAAATTCTGTGTGAATTGGTGGGGTTGTGAAAGCATTATTAGCCAGTAATTTAGTCAGACATAATCAACCAGTTGGCGAAATTAAATTGCTCGTATACTATGCGTTATGCAAACCTTCTACAGATTATTAAGTCACGATCGGATTTATTTCGATCGTGGGTACAGGAAGAGGGCAGTATTTTTCGTAGCTTTCTGTCGGATGGTTGGGCTAAAAATTTCTCCTCCGACCAAGTAGCAGATAATATTATTTACCGCTCATAGCCGATTGTCTTGTTTTGTAACCACGAGTTTCAGAAGAAATTATAAAATCACAAGTGTGATCGTTGTTTGTACAAAAGTGATTTCTATTTCTTTTTTTTTTACCCCTCATCCTCTTGTAAGTACAAAATATTTGATCTTTTTTAGACAACTATTTATCAATCAATTAAACATTTATTCTCAGTTTTTCTCTGTCTCGTATGATGCATGTTTTATTGTATAAATAAAACTGACCCTAGTCATGCGTGCAAAAAACATATTGATTTGAATATGAATGATCGATTAGAAAACTTATATGTGAAGACTAAAATTTTATTCATTATCAATCGAATTATAATCATCTGACACGTGTGATATAATTAAAAAATTTATATTCACTCGAATGAATTTTGTCTGCTGATTAGCTTTGCATGAGCAAATTAATATATTCGAGAAAAAAACTTATTTAAAAAATACGTTGTTCCAATAATGCTATTTCCTTATGTGAGGTAAATGAATATTCAATCATCTGTACAAAAAAAAAAAAAAAAAAAAAAAAAAAAAACTTGTCCTGCAGTTGATCGATTAAAAAAAAAAAATTCTTCTCGTAATAATTGAAAGAAGTGAAAACATTTCGAAAAAGATAGCCATCAGTGTAAAGACTTTCGAATTTTTATAAAGATACAAGATACAAGTCTAAGATTATTTAATCGACCTCAATTCTGGGAGCGTGAATATGTGCAATGGGTTCCCATCTGACTAAAGAAAGACCCTGAATGGCTTGACTTTCTAATATGACTGGTCAGAGCGATATAGGTATTCGTCAAAAAATTTGACAACACGAATGAAACACGTTGTGTCTGAATTAAGATCGCCGTGAATAAGTGGTCGGATAAAACCTAAGACAACTGTTTACTGCAGAATAAAATGGCGTTAGTGAAGATGAAAACCGTTGAAGAGGAGATTAAAAAGAATCTGGAGTTGAAGAGAGCCGACTTAGACATGCTGAGAGATTGGCTGAAGAAACAGCCTCATCTACCCCCGATGTCGGACTCTGAATTGGTATTGTTTCTACACAGTAACTATTACCGTATAGAGCCAACAAAAATCACTATCGACACATACTTCACCGTCAGGACCCACGTCCCTGAATTCTTCTCAGGACGTGATCCATTGGGCACGAAGGAGCTCCGAGAAATCATGAAAGTCGTGTGAGTCGTTATTTTCTACCTAGCGTACAAGTAACAAAGCTATGGGTGAGATTCGAGTCTTAAATACTATTTTTTTGATAAAAATGAATCGGTATTAGTTTATAGCACAAATATTCTTTCTCACAGATCCTACGTACCGCTTCCTGGATCTACCCCGGATGGCTACAAAGTGATGTTCGTAAAGGTCACCGATTCTGACCCTTCCCATTACATATTTACCAATGCCATAAAGCTTCTTTGCATGTGTATTGAACTATGGCTTTATACCTCGGGCACTAGCCCGGGACACATAATTCTCTTTGACATGAATAATGTCGTATTCGGTCATCTGGCTCGGCTAAATCCCATGATCATGAAGAAGTGGTGCTATTACCTGCAGGAAGGGCTACCCATCCGACTTAAGGGTATACATTTCATGAATGCGGTACCTTTCGTGGATACGATCGTTAACATGACGAAGCCTTTCATGAAGAAGGAACTGATGGATTTGGTTGGTAAAAATTCGTATTTTGTTAATGAATAGCTGATCTTAAAAACTAGATTTATGACAAGTGCAGACAAATGTCTCATCGCTAATCCCAAATTTGTTTATAATCTCTTCGTAGTTCTTCATTCACACCAGTCAAGACACTGTGAAAAAAATTGTCCCCATCGATCTACTACCAAACGATCAGGGTGGCAAAGCTGGCTCATTGAAGGATCTCTGGGCGGCTGAGATAAAAAAAATGGAAGGACACCGTTCCTGGTTTCAGGAAGAGGAAACGCGAAAGGTCACCGAATCCGCTCGGCCTGATAAGGCGAAGAACGTTACGGACATTTTCGGAGTCGAAGGAAGCTTCAAAAAGCTGGACATCGATTAGTATCGACTCCTATCATAGCCAAAGTCATATTTCTATCTTAATTAACACTCCTACCGTCTAGTGTAATTAATTCATTCAATCAGAGATGGTAAATAATGTAAATATCGCGTGTGCATACTCGTAATTGACAGTTTTCAACACACTCGTGTCATTTATTCTTGTAGACCAAGAAGGAATGTCGTTTTTATTATTAATTACTCGCTGAAAAGCTTGACGTAAACGAAAAATGAGTTTCTGTACCGCGATGCAATATCGTCAGAAGTATACTGCTCAATGAAATTTTCGATGGAAAATGCAATAAATATAAATATAATAGAGATCTTTTATATTCTGAATCCTGTAATCCTGAATTCGAAGGAATTCGGTTCCTTCTTCCTGCTGGGGTTTCAGGATTCTTTCCCAGTAGTACTTCAACATTATTGAGTCCTTGCAGCATGACGACTCTACGTTACTCTTGAGATAAGTATTGCAGTTATAGTCTCTCTCATCTTATATTCAAAACTGGTTATGTGAGATAATATAAAACAAGCTTTCACGAGATATTTGAAATTCCTGAAGTCAATCAGATTAAGTTCTTTTATCAATGCGTATGAATATAATAATATACGTTTAGTCATTGTCAGAAGCATCTTCTCCGCTGGTCAGAACACAGTCACTTTCCCAAGTACAGAGTACCTCTGTCAACAAGAAGTTCGTCTAAAACCTCCAGGAGGGTCTCCCGATCCGATTGAAGGGTATACACTTCAGCCGCGGACACGATCGTGAACCTATTTGTCAAGCCTGCCTTCAGCGAGGAGATGCTAGAAGTGGTTAGTAAAAACCCGTGACAGATATGTTTCAGGGAGAAGAAATGCGGAAGGCGAACGAAGCCGCTCGACCTGGCAAGCCGAAGAACGTTATACGGACATTTTCGGAGTCGACGGTAGCTTCAAAAAGCTGGAGCTCGATTGGTACCGAATTATATCGAAGACGTTCCAATTTAATCAATCGTTTATATTCCCCTCTCCCCCGTACCAATCGATTAATTATACAGCAAATAAAAGAGTATAAATAAAAACGAACGAAAATCTGGATAAATTTACTCAAGAATAAATAAAAAATGAAAAATTATACAGATAATTTATCATTCTACACCCAATTATTATACATTTTTCAATATTTCCGGAATTCGATTACCGTTTATTATGGAATGCGAGGAGGTTCTTCTTTTTAACTTCCCGTTTCTCTGATATCAGAGAAAAGAGGAAGTTATTGTATTCACCCCGAAAATGAAAAGTTGAGTTTTCACTAGATCTAGACGTTTTGAAGTCTAGAGAATCATCTCCGATCATTTTCAGATGGACGTCTGTTCGTGTGTTCATGCTCGTATGTGATCAATTTTTTTGTCCGACGATATCTCGAGAACGAGAGGTCAGATTTTGATCAACTTGGTCTCAATCGACGCGTCTCTTCGAAACTTAGAACTGATTAGATTTTGGTTTCGATCGGATTAGTGGTTTTCGAATTATTCAAACAACAAAATTCTGAAAAATAAAATAAAAATCATGATATCTTGAGAATGGATGAATGGATTCGAATGAAAATTGGTACCACAAGGTTTTTTGGAGCGCTGATTACGAACCTAAAGTCAGATTTTTTTTTCGATTCATTTAAATAACAAAACTCTGAAAAATAAAATAAAAATCATGATATCTTGGAGAATGGATGAATGGATTCAAATGAAAACTGGTACCACAAGGTTGTCTGGGGCGCTGATCACGAATCTGAAGTCAGATTTGCAAAATTTATGATGGCGAATTTTTTAAGCTCAAATTAGCGTGAGAACGGGAAGTTGAAGGGCTGGCACATGGGCAGCCTGAGGCCGCTTGTTTTTTTTTTTTTTTCTTTCCATAATGCTACGTTATTATTGTCTGTCATTTGACAATTCAATTACAGCTCTACGTTATCTCATTAAAAACGTACAATTAAAGTTAATAGCATTTTTTTTTTTTTTTTTTTTCTCTTCTATTTTAACCTTACGTAAAACTGGTTGTGAAGGATAACAGCTTTATGCATAAAAATTCATAAATATCTGATTCAGAAGTTATTTTTCCTGATTGGACTACAGTCGCTCGCGCGTAACTGTACTGCATCAAAGTCATTATAGTATAACGTGAATTGTGCTGTTCATAGATTTTCATTTTAATGACATACTAATATAAATATTCCATCATTATCTTATCTGCAGACTATATTTCGGTGTTGAAAAGTAAGTAAAAACTATTTCCTATAATCTATTCGATCCACGCGAGATATTATCTGTTTCAAATGCAATTAATCCATTTCATGAAAGCAATGAATGAGATCAAAGTCCAGTGCATGAAAAAATTTATCTTTCGAAAGGCAAGAATTCTCGATACACTGCAGTTTATTCAGAGATGAATAGCTGGTCATATATCTGTACTGTTAATGATTATCGCAGAAGACTATGGCGTTATTGAAGACTTTCACCGTCGAAGATGAGATGAAGAAGAATTCAGAATTGAATAAATCAGATTTGACGATGCTGAGAGATTGGCTTAAGAAACAGCCCCATTTACCACCGATGACGGATTCTGAACTGGTATTGTTTCTGCACAGTAACTATTACCGGATCGAACCCACGAAATCAACTATCGACGCATTCTTCACGGTCAGAACTCACGCCCCTGAAGTTTTCTCGGGACGTGATCCATTGGGCTCTAAAGAGCTCCGAGAGATAATGAAAGTATCGTGAGTTGTCACTTTCTACCTCCATCTGACCTTGAGCTATAACAAAATCGGTCAGAGTTCAAGAATTTCATCGGATAGATAATTCTTTTCATTTTTCCTGACAGATGCACCTTTCCACTGCCATCGGCTACACCGGAAGGTTATATAATCCTGTTTAGCAAACTCTTAGACTTTGATCCTTCCCATTACGTGATAGCCGAAGCCACGAAGCTATTCCACATGGCTCTGGAATTATCACTCTGCAATTTAGGCACTAGCCCAGGATACATCTTCGTCGTTGATATGGAGGGTTTCGGATTCGGTCATATACCTCGTCTCAATCTCATGATAATGAAACAGCTGCTTTACTACCTCCAAGAAGCTCTTCCGCTTCGACTGAAGGGTATTCACATAATTAACACGATACCCGTAGCAGATGTGGTTCTGAACATGGCTAGGCCTTTCATGAAGAAGGAATTATTGGACTTGGTTCGTATTATGCAGTTTTTAATTTATCAATGGATTAAAACCGATGATCCCAAAAAATGATTTCATTCATTTAGGATTATGACCATTTTATTTTATACCAAATTGGATGAAATTTTTTCACCCAAAACCATTGTATAATTTCAAAATTCATTCCTTGCAGCTCTTCTTCCACACCACATTGAAAAGTTTCGGCGAAAAGATCCCCGTTGATCTTCTGCCAAATGATTACGGTGGAAAAGCTGGGACCTTGAAAAATCTGTTGGCAACTGGGCTGAAGGAACTTGAAGATCAGCGGGCCTGGTTTCAGGAAGAGGAAACACGCCGAGTGAACGAAGCTGCCCGTCCTGGCAAGGCCAAAAACGCAACAGACCTCTTCGGCTTCGAAGGAAGCTTCAAAAAGCTCGACATTGACTAGTACCAAGTCGTGTATAGTCCAGGATTTATGTAAAAAATGTAAAAAATAATGTTCTCATAGAATTTTGGAGACCCAGTATCCTAAATATTGTATATTTATATTTATATATAATAATTTGTACTAATATATACCTACGATGTATAAGTGCAGTGATATCGGTAAAGCAAAGATTGTAAGTGTACATAAATTTTCAGTTTTCTGAACTACTGTAATATGGTCCTTAAAAGTGACCTCCGAACCCTTAAACGACCTGCCAATTATTAAATAACGAAAAGTATCATCGAGTCATCGAATTAGTAAAAATTAGCAACAGCCCTGAGGCAAGATTTTTCTCCAAAAGTTGACCGTGACCGATCTAGGGCATCGAACCAATTTTCTATTATTCTTCTGACTCCAACTTTTCGGAGCTGTCCAAACGGATCATGACCGAAGCTGGAACGGTTCGTGAGTGCCCAGCGGATCGTAATCCGTATTTCAACTTATTTTGAAAATTTAGATCCGATGAGATGATTTAATTAGCGAAAATAGTACCCAGAACCGATGTCTGGATGATTATAATCTGACTCTATCTCACGCTGCTGTAGGGCTTGGTACGGAATAGAGCTTTCTTTTTGAGGGGACCGGGACAGCTTGGTTTAGGAAATTTCGAGTACTCCAAAATTTATTTATTTGTCAACCAAAGTTTATTTCACATCAAAAAAAAATTTTCTTCGAAAAACTTTGGCGAAAGGTTTCAGGCACATCGTTGGTCCAATTCAACCTCTCAAGGTCTTGCTTTCTTCAGACAGCAATTCTACATCTCACGAACGTAGGGATCGGTAAAAAAAATTCATGTGAAAAGTTACGGTCAATTATCCAAAATTTCCAATATTTAGGCAACTAATTTGCAAATAACTTGGCCAACACGAAATTGTAAAAAAAAATCCCTCGTTCACACGATGAGGATTTCTTTTCTGAACAAAATGAGCCCTCAACGACCCTAATCGGAACAACGATGTGCATAAAACCTTACGACAAAGGTTTTCAAAGAGAAATTTTTTTTGATGTGAAATAAACTTTGGCTGAGAAATAAATGCATTTTGGAGTACTCCTGATTTCCAAAACCAAGCTGTACTGGTTCCCCTAAGTTTGGAGTTTTGTTCATACAGGTGAGCGAAACTTTATTCGAGTACATCTGTTCGAACTTGCGGGGTCAACGTTTTATTGTTTAGTGCCACTATAGTCGACTTAAGATATTTTTGTTGGATCAACCAAATAAAGTTAATTTGTTCCTCATATATAATAAGTTTAGTTTTCTTTTAATTATACTTTCTACTAATATAGAATACTAACTTTCGAGCTATAAATTTTAACAGAAAATTCTTATAGGAATATGCGGCTGGCCCTGCAAAGTCAGCCGGCTTAAACCTGCCTGTTTATTATATCTATTAACACAAATGGAGATCCGCATTAGAATGTATAATATAAGTGTATATCCCTTCTACCTGTAACCAACCCGAAAATCCTAGTCACTGACCACGCTACAACGTATATCGTATACATACATATATTTCGTTGACATTGAAGTTTTGGCCTCAAACGTAGAAGGTGGTTTGAATTTCATTTTTAATACCACGGATTTGCCGGAATATCTACCCGTTTGTGCTGTGAAACTAACTTAAAGTGGTGCAGTATTTCTTAAGTAGTAAGCATTAGTACTGTTACTAATATATCTTTCATTAAAAAGAACTAATTATCGTCAGTTTAGTATCTTTAGTTCTGTTGAAGTGTGGAACCGCATATGTTTAATTTCCAACAGATCCATGGGCTGACTGAAAGTCGAATCAAATTGAAATTTTTCTGCAAGACTGAGGATTTTTTTGTTTCACTCAAACCTGCGGTTACTTGTGTATGTAAAATTCATTCATGATTTTCCATAGAATTTTTTCTATAATATTTTATAATTTTATCCACGTGTTGTAGATTTTCGAAAATTTTTCTTCGTTTTGGGGTATATTGTTTTTTTTTTTCAAATTATGCCAGTGACCTTAATAATTGTGAATAAATATGATGTGAATGTAATTTTTTGAATAACGATTATTCCTGTAAAAGACCGAGTTGAAATCCCCGTCCCAAAATTTTCGAAAAAGTTTTGCATAATTTAAAATTTCTCTACTATAGGATCAGTCATTTCGTAATTGATTGTGAAGATCCTGGTGAAATTATGGCGTTACTTAAGACGATAACCGTCGAGGATGAGATGAGGAAGAATTCAGAATTGAATAAATCCGATTTGGAGATGCTGAGGAATTGGCACAAAAAGCAGCCTCATTTGCCACCGATGACAGATTTTGAATTAGTGTTGTTTCTGCACAGTAACTATTACCGAATGGAACCCACAAAATTGACTATCGACACGTTCTTCACCGTCAGGACTCACGTTCCTGAATTCTTCACAAAACGTGATCCACTGCGATATAAGGAACTCCGAGAAATCATGAAAGTCGTGTGAGATGTACTTTTCTGCTAAAAATTTCATCTAATAACTAGAATTGGAATTCCCATATGGATTGTATTTACTCGAGATCCACGAAAGAAATTTTTATGAAACAGATGCTGCATGACCCTGCCATCAGCTACACCAGAAGGCTATAAAGTGATATTTACAAGACTCATGGATGTTGACCCTTCCCATTACGTTTTCGTCGATGCTGCAAGGCTCATTTTTATGGTCATGGAATTATGTCTTTACACCACAGGCACCAGCCCAGGGTATATTATCGTTATCGACATGGAGGGTTCTGCACTCGGTCATATGGCTCGCCTGAATCCCATGACATTGAAAAAGTTCCTCTACTATCTTCAAGAAGCTATTCCAATCCGATTGAAGAGCATACATTACTTGAACACGGTGTCCTTCATAGACATCTTTTTGAACATGATTAAACCTTTCATGAAGAAGGAGCTCATCGACATGGTCAGTGAAAATTCGTATTTATGTAGTTTTCGAAGAACTACGAGGCTGGAAACGATACTTCATTTATTTCTGATTCATTTCCTTCTCTAGCTCTACCTCCACACCAGTTCAAATTCAGTTAACAAACAATTCCCAATTGATATTCTGCCGAATGAACAGGGCGGCAAAGGTGGCTCTTATAAAGATCTGTGGGCAGCTCAAGTGAAGCAGATCGAGGAACATTCTGAGTGGTTTCAGAATGAGGAGTCGCGCAAGGTGAACGAAGATCTCCGACCTGGGAAGGCCAAAAACGCCACGGACGTCTTCGGCGTTGAAGGAAGCTTCAAAAAGCTTGACATTGATTAGTTCACCGATAATATAAACTTGTGATCGATTATATTTAACATCAATAACAGAGTCTTCAATTCCGTTCCTTATGGCTCAAACGAAATTGAGGAAGTCTCCAAAATTGTTTGTCATTTACATAAACGTCAGAAATTCTGGTCATATAATTTTCAACTAATTTCCCGTCCCCACCCGTGACGTGTCCTTGGGCTGTGAGCCATGAAAGAAACTGGATACTTCTGAAATGATACGTCCAGTGCTTGATTAGAAAGAAAAAAAACTGAAACTGGCGATGATTCGCATATACATATATTTATACGTTATTCAAATGTGAAACCAATTCTTGGAATTAATACAGCTTATTGTCTCAACCTTGACCTATAAGAAATATCCCACCAGATCCGCGGACCGGTCTGTAATTTCAAGCAGGTTCTTTATACAGTAGATTGGCACGAACGTTACATTAGGTAACATGAGAGTAAAACATAATATAGTCACGAAGGCCAGGAACGAGTTCGTAAAAAAAAATTTGTCTCATACGAAAATCGAGACGTAAATTTATCACGTATTCTATAAAATATATGTGAATTCAGACGTGAATTAGACCAGTTCAGAATTAAAGGGGTAGCTGAAGCAAATCAGCTCCGAACTCTTTCAGATAATTATTTTGCGAAAAGACGAACTTGACGATTTGAAATCTTAAAAAAAAAAAAAACGTTTCTATACATATATACCTCGTAATTTTTTTTTTCTTTTTTTTTATGGTGATATCGACGTCACCTTTACATTACGAAACATTCTAAAGACCTCGGAGTGTCAAAAAATGTGCAAAAATGTAAACAATTTTTTGACACTGTAAACCAGAATTCCCCTCTCCTTCCTTCCCCCGTAAGACTATGCCACCGCCACCTTCTCATTTGAGTTTCTCATTTATCGCTTTCACTGAAATAATACTACATAGCTGTATCAGTGTGAGACAGCTTGTACTTTTGTGATCACGAAATAATTTATACGTCTTAAGTAATAATAAGGATTTTCCCAATAAATAACTGCGGTAATATGAAGAATAGTGCAGCTGCAGTAATCGTGAGTACTACAGAATTTTGTTACAGTTAATCGTTCGCATTTAACAATTAGATTATTATTATAACGATTGAAAATTGTTATTCATACCAATAGAAATTGGACACGTAATATTTTCAAGACCTTCACTATATTAAATAATATAAAACTAAACCGTGTAGCAAGAATTTATAGTGGCCAGTTGTATAATACGTATAATATAACGATGACCATGAAGGTTCTTTTTATAACATAATTTTATATTATGCCATATAATTATAAACGCGCTGCCCTTGCCAATTTGGCATAAAAAAAAAAAATTTATCGACATCGACATAGCTTCAACTCTTGACGTTTTACTTCACCTATAAAGACTCGTTGCTATTCATTCGTAGCTATAGATAATTCTCGACATTATCTTTCACAATTATCTGCGTGAAACTGTTTTTATTTTATTTTATTTTATTTTATTTTTGTTCTTCTTCGTGATCTAAAACGACATGACTATAATCCGTTACACAATCCGTAAATTCTCAATCTTTGACGGCGCATATACCTACAATACTGCATGCCTTTCATATTCGTCATATTCCGGATTTCATAAGTGCCGCAGAGACACGTGCTGGATGATCTCCCGGATGTACACCCAAGGTCAGTGAATCAGTCGCACCTGAAATAGGCAACCGAAGTTACACCACGTTTTAAGTTGGCAATGCCATGCGTTAATTCACTCGCCATCTTACATCGCAATACGGACGTCAAGATCGACATTGCCAACTTAAAACGTCGTGTAACTTCGCGTGCATATTTTAGGTGCGACGGATTCATTGTCACTGGGTGTACATACCTACGCCTGTGTATGCAAGTATACCTATACGACGGTCATAAGTGACGTAATTGCTTATTAGATATGTTAATACATGCATTTTACTACAATTTAAAAATGCATGACAATATCTCTGTCATATAGCTCCTCATCATAAAATAAAATTTGTTCGAATCCCGGGTATAATTTTGTCAGAATTTTTATACAAGATTCTAATAGCCGATAGATGATTCTAGAAAATTTGATATCAATCTGCATGTACGGTAAATCCTCACCTACGCGGATTTAATTATGCAATAATTTTAACGATTCGATATTCCTATTATAATCGATCCTCTGTCCTTCGGGATCGAAGACGAACGTTTCAAACCGAACATGAGACGATATTGAACCGATCTTTTCTTTCTCAGGTGACGCTCGTTGCCCTGGTGGGTGTTAGCGTTGCGGATGTGTCTCATATTCTAAAGGACGAAGTGACTACGTCTGAACCGTGGAGTTTCCAATATGCTGCTGGCAGATACCCAGGTCATGTTGACCGGATCCATCAAGAAGCCGGCGATGGCGCCGGTACTGTGCATGGTAAGAAAAAATAAAGGAACTCTTACCAAAGCTGATATCTTTTCGTTTACGAGAACTGATAAGAGTACTGTAAGGCCAAAAGCTGATCATTGTCCTGCATTCGTCCATCTCACTTTCAGGAAAGTACTCCTACGTGGATCCAAAGTGGAAAGTACGAACTGTCGAGTACACCGCCGATCGCGATGGGTTTCATCCTGTGTTAACAAATTTTGAGGACACCCAGGCAGTTCCCGTTGACTCCGAGGCGGTCAGCCTCGCCAAGCAGAAACACCACGACCTTTATGCGCGCATAGCAAATGCCCACGCCCAAGGAGTACCGGCAAATGCACCAGCGGTTAGTTTTCGGATTTATGTTGGCATAGTTTATCGATGATTTTTGAAAAATATCATTTTAATTTAACTTCTTGATGTGGGCAGGAATCGGCCAGTGTCCTACGAGCTAAGGAACGACATTTCCAACTCTTCGCCAAGATAGCTGACCAGCACGCGGCTATTGCTGCGGAAAGAGAAGCCGAACGATTGGCGTTCGAGGCTACATCCGTACCTAACGATGTCCACGAACGAGAAATCTACCCAAATTGAGCTGACAAATATATTTTTGATATTAATAAGAACCGATTACAGTAGTTCAACTCTCCCATGGCCGCTACTGATTTTTTGTATTGTCATCTATCGGCGTTTTATTACGATCGATTAACCATATCCTATAAGCTTGCTGATGATTGTAATATAACGAGCATAGTTCAGCTCTGGAAATAAACTAAATGACTATATAACTTCGTCGACGTTCCTCGAGCTCTTTCAAATCCTCTTCACTATAAAGTACCTGCGATTTTTAGTACGGGAACGTAATGAATTGCACGAAATGGTTTGTATTATTTCCTCATCGATTATGTGCAGCCGCCTGCAACTAGCCTTCGGATTGTCACAGGAATTGCTACACCTCTGACAATATCCGGTTCTATAAAGGCTGCGTTATTTGTACACGTTCATTTAATTATTTGCTATTTTTTTTTTTCTTGTAATTTTGTAATTTTTTGTATTTATCTGAGTCAGATCTCACTGACATCATCGTGATGCGTTGATTTCTATTTATATTATGTCAACTTTGAACAACACCTTCTGGGTAATTTTGACGCGAAAACCGGAAGTTATTCGAACTGAACAATAGCTGTCCAGTAAACAGATAAAACGTACAAAGGTATAGCGTGCTAATAAAAATCGAGTTTCAGAACCGCGTTTCATCAGTATTTCCACATCGTGCTAAAGATGAAGTTCCTCGCGGTCGGATTCCTATTTGCCTTATTCCTAGGCGTTACGGTGAGTTATTCTCTTTGGAAATCAAAAAGATTTTTCGGTGTAGTAGCTTCAAGTGTTTAATATGTCGTTAAAAAAAATCATTACGCTACGTAAGTTTTATAAACGAAATTTGACGACCATACAGTATCTTCACAACAGTGCCACGATTTTATTCTAAAATTCTATCCGATCCCAACAGCTCGGAATGACTTTGAACGCGCCAATTGCTGGTTTCCAACCTGGAGACAGAGGTCCATCCTGTCATGGAGGGCATGGTGGACATCGACCACGTCCTGGATCCAATTCAACTGCAGCTGGTACGATTTCAAGTTCGATTAAATTTTGAATGGATCATTAAACTAGTGAATTGTAGATGTAATGGCTGGATTAAGTTAGAGTTTTGCTGATTCAATGTATATTTAATATTTCTATTATACATAAGACACTCTCTACGGTATGAAAAGTTATAACAAACTGTTGTCTTCTGTCTTTCAGATACAACTACTGCTGCAACAACTGTCTCAACTTGATACGTCGCAGCAAAGTATTGTAGAACGCAAAAGACATGCGAGTACTTGTGGCTGTCTTGCAGATTCCATTCGAAAACTTTTGCTTGTAGTACTTACAATTAAATTAGAAACTAAGATATTATAGATGTAACGCATTCACGTTATTATATGAGTAGAAGTAGAGCTAATCTGCATATATGCTTTTAAACGGTAAATGATAAAAATTGCGCATATACATATAATGATGTAGAAACTTATTAAAATGTGAATAAATTAGAATTTGTCCACTAAAAATCAGTGCAGTTGGGCATCACTGTGAACTAAAAATTGTAATTACGTTGGGATATCTGTGAGATCATTCTCAAATATACAGACGAGGTGATCATACGTCAGAATGAAAAACACGCGGGTTCAGATGTTGCGAGCAGACGAGTTCTCTGTATGTTCGAGGTGAAGGCATTTTTTACCTCCACATAGTTAGCCCGTCATCTGCTCGAAAATAATTAATTGTATTTTGCAATCGGTTGTCGGTCGTTTGTTGGTGAATGATGGACTAATTGAGACGTTTGACGGTAATCCGAGATGGCTCAGAGCGCGGAACTTTGCAGGGATGATCTTACCACCGTAAAGTTGGCCGATCAACTTGAGCTTTTTTTAATTTCGACTTCACCAATCGTTTGGTGGTTGATTGGTGGTGATTGGTAGCCTAATAAAATCGTATGGTAGTCAATAGTTTATTTGATATCGACTGAACAAATTTAGGTGCAAGGCTAGCCGATTTTTTTTAAATTATACTCCAATGAAGCTCGTTGGGGCCTTAATCGACGCACAATCGTTTGGTGGTCACGGTGTGCTTTATTAGAACGATTGGTGGCACACCGTTTGGCTGGAAAGCCCAAAAAACTGAATCGAATAATAGATACAGTTTTTTTCCGTTAGATCTCAGAAATTCCCCGGAACCAGGCAATTTTCCCCGGATCTGGTAATTTAATAAAAAAAAATATTGCCAAGAGATTGGGCCTTTCGAATGAAGAAACTTTGGTTTGAATCATTCTGTTCGGCAGACATTATTTTTCGAGTTATTCACGATTGTCAGGTTGAAAAAAAAACACCCTGTATACCTATAAAGTTGGCCCTTGAGTTTAGTATTTTTCAATTTTTTAAATTCCAAACAATTACACTTAATTGATCCACTAATTTCATTAATTACTGAATTCTAGTTTTTGAGAACGAAGGAAAAACCGAATAGGGATTTTCTATGGCAGAATAGCTGCCAAATTAAAATCTCCCCCGATTTTTTATTTTCAAAAATTTTGTTGAAATTGACATCAAGTTCTAACGTAATTTCATGCGATAAACAATAGAGTCAAAAAATATTCATCTATGATTCTAGAATAGCTGATCCCGCCAGAATTTAAACCGACCGGTGGTGACGTCATGCGAACTTTCAACATGGCGGCTCGCGCAGGCCCGAACTTGTCCGCGGCGTCGTGGCGACTGGCGTCAGTCGGCGTCAGGCAGCGGGACGGAGCGGGTCGGGGTGTCGCTTGTCGCTCCGTAAGGTAATTATTTTCTTCGTCAAACGCTCAGAAGACATGAACAATAAGAAAAAGAAAAAGAAAGTTATTTTTCTGTGCCGGAACCGACGCCGGGATAAAAAAATGATTGACAAGTGAATTGCAAGTCACGCTACGAAGCCGGTGTATAATTTTGATCAAAATTTTCTCAAAAAAGTTGGCAGTGAAGAAGTTTTCTAAATCAAATTTTCATATTCAAACCCGTATAAACTTTTCTAACCTAAAATTTAAAAATTTTTCACCAAAAAAAGTCTTGCAACAAAAATCAAAACTTTCTCGAAGAGGTTATGTCCTTGTACCTGAAAAACCGTCGCTGACCTGTGGAAAAAAAGGTAAAAGTAGTTTAATCTTGGTACTGCACGACCGTTAGAAATAAAATTCAAGTCCGAGCATGTAATTTATCCCCGCAAAACCTTTCCAAAAAGACATACATTTCCGAGACGAAACTTTTTCACTCGCTGCGCCGTCGAGTGTTTTTGACAGTTCATCTGAATATTGAGCCAGCGTCTAATTTTCTCGATTGAATTTATGTTTATCGCCCAGAAAACCGTAGTTGGCGTGTGAAAACAGACGAGAGTAGTTTATTCTTGGTATTGCACGACCATTAGAAGTAAGATTCAAGTCTGAGCATGTAATTTAGTTCCGCGCTGAACCCTTTTACAAAAATATACATTTACGATACAAAATTTATTACTCGTTACGCCGCTGATTGTTTTCAGCAGTTGCCTTCGAACATTATTTTTACTCGTAGGTAGATAACAATTGTGTATCTTTTGACAAAATTATTATAAGATTTGTTTAGATTCAATAGTACCGTGGGATTGTTGATCCCCGTATGATAATTATATATAATGTGCAAAAAGTCAAGGGAGCAGGTTGCGTAGACCGAATTTCGTTTACATTTGGACCCAATTCGAGAATAATCGGAGCACCGTTATTTACTTATATTGACAATTTGACTGAACTTCCAATGTACCGCCAACCTTTATTGATCGAAAAATATTTTGATTACAGATACAGACTGCAGCAGGTCGTGAATGCAGATCTCTGGCTATTTGAACAGATGTCATCTCGCCGATGCATCGAGAAAAGGTAAGCCGCTAATCCTACATTTTTAATGGGAAGATTCGGTGCACTTTTTAGCTATGGGAAATACTGGTTCTAGAGGGTTTATGATTTTTTTCGGGGCTTTATCTGCGATCGCGAAAGTCCCTCTATAACGACCAAAAATTGAAAGAAATTTATGACCACCTCACAAATACTTTCTCTCGAGTGAATCAAGATATCATACCCATACGTAATTTTTTGGATAGTAAGTTTTCATGTATGTGAAAACATCGGCAGCCCTGGGAACAATCACAGGCCAAGGCGTTTTGATTTTTCGGTGAAAAATTTCATTTTTTACGGTAGAAAAATCTTTTTTTTGGTCGCATCGAGTTGTGCTTCTTCTGCCATATATAATTTCGCATTAAAAAATTACGAACTTTGGGGTAGATTATTTAGTCGCCAAATGATTCGTTCGATTGTTATTAATTTTTTAATTATTATTTAATCGGAGGGTAGTGGGTAAGGGTGAATTCCGACAAGTCGATATTGATGAATTTTTTTTTGGGTGTTCAGGGGAATTTCAGAAATTATTTGCATCCGGTCCGGTCGTCGCCAAATGATTCTTTCGATTGTTATTAATTTTTTATTCGTGTTTTAAGAGGAGGGTCGTGGGTAAGGGTGACTTCCGACGAGTCGGTTTTGATGAATATTTTTTCGGGTGTTCAGGGGAATTTCAGAAATTATTTGCATCCGGTCCGGTCGTCGCCAAATGATTCTTTCGATTGTTATTAATTTTTTATTCGTGTTTTAAGAGGAGGGTCGTGGGTAAGGGTGACTTCCGACGAGTCGGTTTTGATGAATATTTTTTCGGGTGTTCAGGGGAATTTCAGAAATTATTTGCATCCGGTCCGGTCGTCGCCAAATGATTCTTTCGATTGTTATTAATTTTTTATTCGTGTTTTAAGAGGAGGGTCGTGGGTAAGGGTGACTTCCGACGAGTCGGTTTTGATGAATATTTTTTCGGGTGTTCAGGGGAATTTCAGAAATTATTTGCATCTGGTCCGGTCGTCGCCAAATGATTCTTTCGATTGTTATTAATTTCTTATTCATGTTTTAAGAGGAGGGTCGTAGGTAAGGGTGACTTCCGACGAGTCGGTTTTGATGAATATTTTTTCGCGTGTTCAGGGGAATTTCAGAAATTATTTGCATCCGGTCCGGTCGTCGCCAAATGATTCAGTGGATTGTTATTAATTTTTTAATTATTCATTGAGAGGGTGGTGGGTAAGGGTGACTTCCGACGAGTCGGTTTTGATGAATATTTCTTCGGGTGTTCAGGGGAATTTCAGGAATTATTTGCATCTAGTCCGGTCGTCGCCAAATGATTTTTTCGATTGTTAATAATTTTTGAATTATTATTTATTAGTAATAGTAGGGTAAATATACGTTGCCATTTGAACAATCGAAGTTGACCTTGGTTTGACCTTGAAAGCCTCCACTAAATAAAAAAAATATTGCCAAGAGATTGGGCCTTTCGAATGAAGAACCTTTGGTTTGAATCATTTTGTTCGGCAGAACCTTATTTTTCGAGTTATTCACGATTGTCAGGTTGAAAAAAACACCCTGTATACCTATAAAGTTGGCCCTCGAGTTTAGTATTTTTGAATTTTTTAAATACCAAACAATTGCTCTTAATTGATCCACTAATTTCGTTAATTACTGAATTCCAGTTTTTGAGAACAAAGCAAAAAACCAAATAGGGATTTTCTATGGCAGAATAGCGGCCAAATTAAAATCTCCCCGATTTTTTATTTACAAATTTTTTTTTGAAATTGATATCAGGTTATAATGTAATTTTATGCGATAAACAATAAAGTCAAAAAATATTCATCGGTGATTCCAGAATAGCTGATCCCGCCAGAATTTGAACTGACTGCAGTGACGTCATGCGGACTTTCAACATGGCGGCTCGCGCAGGCACGAACTTGTCCGTGGCGTCGCGGCGACCGGCGTCAGTCGGCGTCAGGCAGCGGTGCGGAGCGGTCGGCACGGCGCTTGTGGCTCCGTAAGTTAATTATTTTCTCCGGAAGTTAATTATTTTCTCCGTCAAAATCTCAGAGGACATTTAAAAGTTATTTTTCTGTGCCGGAACCGACGCCGGGGATAAAAAAAATTGCAAGTCACGCTACAACGCCGGTGCGTAATTTCAATCAAAATTTTCTCAAAAAAGTTGGCAGTGAAGAAGTTTTCTAAATCAAATTTTCATGTCCAAACTCTTACAAACTTTGCTAACCTAAAATTTAAAAATTTTTCACCAAAAAAAGTTTTCAAACAAATATCAAAACTTTCGCGAAGAGGTTATGTCCTTGTGCTTAAAAACCGTCGCTGACGTGTGAAAAAAAGGTAAGAGTAGTTGAATCTTGGTACTGCACGACCGTTAGGAATAAAATTCAAGTCCGAGCATGTAATTTATTCCTGCAAAACCATTTAAAAAAAAACATACATTTCCGAGTCGAAACTTTTTCACTCGCTGCGCCGTCGAGTGTTTTTGACAGTTTATCTGAATATTGAGCCAGCATCTAATTTTCTCGATCGAATTTATATTTATCGTCCAGAAAACCGTAGTTGGCATGTGAAAACAGATGAGAGTAATTTAATCTTGGTACTGCACGACCATTAGTAGTAAAATTCAAGTCTGAGCATGTAATTTAGTTCCGCGCTAAACCATTTTACAAAACTATACATTCTCGAGACAAAATTTTTTACTCGTTACGCCGCCGATTGTTTTCAGCAGTTTCCTTCAAATATTATTTTTACTCGTAGGTAGATAACAATTGTGTATCTTTTGACAAAATTATTATAAGACTTGTTTAGATTCAATAATACCGTGGAATTATTGATCTCTGTATAATAATTATACACAATGTGCAGAAAGTCTTAACGAGAAAAATATAAAGTAAAGACAAGCGAGCGGGTCATATAGACCGAATGTCGTTATTTGGACCAAATTCGAGAATAATTAGACAACAGTTATCCAGTTGTATTAAGAATTTGACTGAACTTTTAATGTACCAACAACCTTTATTGATGAAAAAATGTTTTTGATTATAGAGACAGACTGCAGCAGGTCATGAATGCAGCTCTCGGGCGATTTGAACAGATCAAATATCGCCGATGAAACGAGAAAAGGTAAGGCGGTAATCGTAATGTTAGTTCTAGCTTCTTTCTTTCACTTCTGTTGGCGATTTTTTGAATCATTAAATTAAAATGAATACATTAAATAAATTTTAATGTATTCATTTATTCATTCAAATTACACAGCATAAATGTTCGGCTTTTTTGTTTTATCTCGAAAATATCGCAACACTGATTGTACGAGTATTCGATTGATAAATCTTGTCAATTTTTTTTTGTCGCAGTGCAATGAGTGTCGCCAACATCTCCCAATTACATTCCTGTGGAATCCAAGGGAGACCGAATACCAAAACTAAAATTGATTTTATAGCGCTTTGGAGCAGGTAAAATGCAATAATTTGAGTGATAATCTTTTCAAGAAATATATGGACTAATAATCAGTATAATATAATCATGGCCCTAAATTTTGATTGACTAATTGAAGCATTGTCCTCACAGATAAGCTCCTTTGAATATATGACTGCTTCCTACATGTATTCAAAATCAAATTTATACGAAGTTTATCTCCAATTTTACTCATTTCTCATCTCATTTTACAGAATATCGTGTCAGCAGGCCAATCCTGGTAATTAGAGCAACTGAGAGGATCGGAAGATGACTTGGCTGAAACTGATCGCATACTGATGGAAGAAGGTGAAACAAGGACTCTATTCGTGTGAAAAACCAGAGAAGGTGAGATTACAGATGTCTTGAATAAACATTTCAAAGAATTGTAAATTAGTGAATCCATAGAGAAACTGTAAACTCTGGAATTTGTAAGTTCATTTTTACAATCGAACTTGAATTTGTCTGTTAGGTGATGAATTTGTCTTCAATCAGACGAGTACGTGGTCAGATGGTGCATCACTATGGGTGTGCAGGAAGTGCGAAGGATCAGAAGGAGAGAAAGCTGCAGTGCAAGGAATGCACGGAATAATGGATCTTCGAACTTCGTATTTTATTTAAGAAATTAGAGAGATACATAGATAAGATTAGAATAGGATCATAAGCATAAGCATAGCGTACAATTACATTACACGTACGATCGATCGTGTATTTGTATTTTATTTTAGAAATTAGAGACATATATAGATAGAGATTGAATTGTTAATACTTGTATTTTTCTATAATATCATTAATTGTCGCGGTAATTCGATTGGAATTTTATGTAAATCAAATCTGTCGAGGTCTGGGCCCAAGGGGACCGTCAATCGGACCTTCCGAGGACGGGTCTCGTCAGATATTTTATTGAAGTTATAATTATGAGTAATTATGTATGAAGTTAATAGAAATAATAACATCAATATAATTATGAGAAGTTATAATTATCAATAATAATTCAATTCTTACTCGATCTTGAAAACTTAACTTTTGAATTGGATATATTTTATATCGTTAAAAGTAGAGATATTTACTTCCTTTGTTACTTTTTATAGAAAATACTTGTAATAGGAGATTTAATTTCAAATCGATTCGTCTCTCTAGTTTTAAAAGATTAGATTAGATTATTATTATTACTATTATTATTATAAGCATAAAAATAGCGTACAGGTACATTACACGTACTATCGATCGTGTGTTTGTATTTGTATTTTATTTTAAAATTTAGAGAGATACATAGATAGAGATTGAATTGTTAATACTTGTATTTTTCTATAATATCATTAATTGTCGCGGTAATTCGATTGGAATTTTATGTAAATCAAATCTGTCGAGGTCTGGGCCCAAGGGGACCGTCAATCGGACCTTCCGAGGACGGGTCTCGTCAGATATTTTATTGAAGTTATAATTATGAGTAATTATGTATGAAGTTAATAGAAATATTAACATCAATATAATTATGAGAAGTTATAATTATCAATAATAATTCAATTCTTACTCGATCTTGAAAACTTAACTTTTGAATTGGATATATTTTATATCGTTAAAAGTAGAGATATTTACTTCCTTTGTTACTTTTTATAGAAAATACTTGTAATAGGAGATTTAATTTCAAATCGATTCGTCTCTCTAGTTTTAAAAGATTAGATTAGATTATTGTTATTACTATTATTATTATTATTATTATAAGCATAAAAATAGCGTACAGGTACATTACACGTACTATCGATCGTGTGTTTGTATTTGTATTTTATTTTAAAATTTAGAGAGATACATAGATAGAGATTGAATTGTTAATACTTGTATTTTTCTATAATATCATTAATTGTCGCGGTAATTCGATTGGAATTTTATGTAAATCAAATCTGTCGAGGTCTGGGCCCAAGGGGACCGTCAATCGGACCTTCCGAGGACGGGTCTCGCCAGATATTTTATTGAAGTTATAATTATGAATAATTATGTATGAAGTTAATAGAAATATTAATATCAATATAATTATGAGAAGTTATAATTATCAATAATAATTCAATTCTTACTCGATCTTGAAAACTTAACTTTTGAATTGGATATATTTTATATCGTTGAAAGTAGAGATTTTTACTTCTTTTGTTACTTTTTATAGAAAATACTTGTAGTAGGAGATTCAATTTCAAATCGATTCATCTCTCTAGTTTTAAAATATTAGATTAGATTAGATTATTATTATAAGCATAAACATAGGTACATTACACGTACTATCGATCGTGTATTTGTATTTGTATTTTATTTTAGAATTTAGAGAGATACATAGATAGAGATTGAATTGTTAATACTTGTATTTTTCTATAATATCATTAATTGTCGCGGTAATTCGATTGGAATTTTATGTAAATCAAATCTGTCGAGGTCTGGGCCCAAGGGGACCGTCAATCGGACCTTCCGAGGACGGGTCTCGGCAGATATTTTATTGAAGTTATAATTACGAATAATTATGTATGAAGTTAATAGAAATATTAACATCAATATAATTATGAGAAGTTATAATTATCAATAATAATTCAATTCTTACTCGATCTTGAAAACTTAACTTTTGAATTGGATATATTTTATATCGTTAAAAGTAGAGATATTTACTTCCTTTGTTACTTTTTATAGAAAATACTTGTATTAGGAGATTTAATTTCAAATCGATTCGTCTCTCTAGTTTTAAAAGATTAGATTAGATTATTATTATTACTATTATTATTATTATTATTATAAGCATAATAATAGCGTACAGGTACATTACACGTACTATCGATCGTGTGTTTGTATTTGTATTTTATTTTAGAATTTAGAGAGATACATAGATAGAGATTGAATCGTTAATACTTGTATTTTTCTATAATATCATTAATTGTCGCGGTAATTCGATTGAAATTTTATGTAAATCGAATCTGTCGAGGTCTGGGCCCAAGGGGACCGTCAATCGGACCTTCCGAGGACGGGTCTCGGCAGATATTTTATTGAAGTTATAATTACGAATAATTATGTATGAAGTTAATAGAAATATTAACATCAATATAATTATGAGAAGTTATAATTATCAATAATAATTCAATTCTTACTCGATCTTGAAAACTTAACTTTTGAATTGGATATATTTTATATCGTTAAAAGTAGAGATATTTACTTCCTTTGTTACTTTTTATAGAAAATACTTGTATTAGGAGATTTAATTTCAAATCGATTCGTCTCTCTAGTTTTAAAAGATTAGATTAGATTATTATTATTACTATTATTATTATTATTATTATAAGCATAATAATAGCGTACAGGTACATTACACGTACTATCGATCGTGTGTTTGTATTTGTATTTTATTTTAGAATTTAGAGAGATACATAGATAGAGATTGAATCGTTAATACTTGTATTTTTCTATAATATCATTAATTGTCGCGGTAATTCGATTGAAATTTTATGTAAATCGAATCTGTCGAGGTCTGGGCCCAAGGGGACCGTCAATCGGACCTTCCGAGGACGGGTCTCGGCAGATATTTTATTGAAGTTATAATTACGAATAATTATGTATGAAGTTAATAGAAATATTAACATCAATATAATTATGAGAAGTTATAATTATCAATAATAATTCAATTCTTACTCGATCTTGAAAACTTAACTTTTGAATTGGATATATTTTATATCGTTGAAAGTAGAGATATTTACTTCTTTTGTTACTTTTTATAGAAAATACTTGTAGTAGGAGATTCAATTTCAAATCGATTCATCTCTCTAGTTTTAAAATATTAGATTAGATTAGATTATTATTATAAGCATAAACATAGGTACATTACACGTACTATCGATCTTGTATTTGTATTTGTATTTTATTTTAGAAATTAGAGAGATACATAGATATAGGGATTGGATTATTAATATGTATTTGTATTTTCTATAATATTATTACTTGTCGTCCTAATGCGATTAGAATTTTATTTCAATTGAATGAAGAACTGGTCGATTAACATAAAGGAATTACAGTCGAGTACCCGTCATAAGCGTCCCCCTAATAAGCCTCTTCCCCTCACTTAGCAGTAACTGAGACGAAACAGCTTCCCCCACTTAACCACTCCTTCTCGTTTTGTACCATACTACCCCGTATAAGCCTTCGTTGAAAGTATTGAAAAGCAACTGCAAATTACGGGAGTACAAAATAACTCGTTAATATCGCCCGAATCAAAGATGTTTTTAGATGATCGTATTCGGTATTTCAATCGCAATGGCGCTCTTATTCTTTTTTTCGCGTCAATGATGCGTAGGCTCCGATAATAGTCAAAACAAGTGACACGCCCACATCATACGATGCTTAGAAAGTGAATTTTTCTCTATTTCAGTGAAATTTTTATGCTAGGTACAACCTATTCTTCGCGAATCATC